>VYZX01032818.1:293-13151 GCA_013401335.1 Brachypteracias leptosomus | reverse complement strand
AGGGTCCTACACCTGAGCTGGGGTAACCAGCAAGCCTGACCTTGAATGACTCCAGGGTGGGGCCTCCACCACCTCCCTGGGCAGCCCATTCCACTGATCTATCACCCTCATGTTAAAGAACTTTTTTCTAATATCCATTCTAAATATATCCTTTCCTAGCTTAAAACCATTACTCCTGGTCCTATCATTACAGACCCTTTTGAATAGGCCGTCCCCTGCCTTTACATCAGCCCCCTTCAGGTATTGGAAGGTCACTATAAGGTCCCCCCCGAGCCTTCTCTTCTCCAGGTTGAACAGCCCCAACTCTCTCAGCCTGTCTTTGTATGAGAGATGCTCCATTCCCCTGATCATTTTGGTGGCCCTCCTCTGGACACACTCCAATATGTCCACATCCTTCTTGTGCTGGGGGTTCCAGAACTGGACGCAGTACTCCAGTGCTGCTTAGAAAGGAAGGAGAAGAACAGCTTGTGGAAAACAAAATTGCTCTCATATGAATGAAGATTCTGACTATGTTGTAGCTATTCCATTGTGTCTTGTTTCCAAATGTCTCAGAAATATGTGTTTTGTTATTTTTCATTATTTAGCAAACCACAAATACATCTTTTTCTTACTTAGAGTCTTTTCTTTCTTAACACAAGTTAACACAAAGAAAGGTTATTAATTAATTAGTTGTCCTAAGTGATAGCCTACAAAAAGAGAAAGAAAAAAAAGGTAGTTAGGTGGTATGTTACCTTAGAGAAAAAAGAAGTACATTATATACAAAATCCACTCATACTACAGCTGCCAGTAGTTTAATGCTGTACACTGAAGATGAGCTCCTCCACTGATGTAAATCAGTGTAAAGCCCTCTAAGTCAGTAGGGGTTTTGGTGACATGTAAGTCTGGAGTGCACCTGACAATGAGATACTGCTCAGATGATGCATCCTTCTTCATATCAGAGGGGATTGCTTATTGCGGAGGAGATAGTTTATCATATCAAACAATTAATTCCTTTCTTTCTAAGACATCATTAGTTCCATCTCTTAATTAATAAATTGGAAATTGGAAAATGAAAGACCTTTCCACAAAGGTCTGTTACAACTGACTGACAGTCATTTTATATATATGACACAATCTGCTTTGCAAAAACAAACATCTGTTTTACATTTACTAGGGTCTTTTCCTTTTATATGAGCAGGCAACTCTAATTGTCTATAATTCACTGGGTAAGACAAAGGAGATCTAAATCTTTTCCTAATTACTGTCAAGCTTTGTTTTTTTTCTACTTCAACTGCTTTTCAACTACAATTTATAATTAAATTGTCATACATTCCTAGGACATTGCTCACTTCAATGGCAACAAAACAGGTCAGACCAGAGACATTTTCTGGCTACAGAATTTACTGGTAGAAAGAACATGGGTGGCACCAGAAGGGCCAGGAATGGTGAAAGCTCAGGCAACACTTTTTGGTGTATGGCTCAGGAATTTTTCATTTCAAACAGAAGTTCCCAACTTAAAAGTGCTGCCTTGTTTTTTCCCAGCAAGGAAGTATTATTTGAGATAACCAGACTGCCTATCTCACCTACAGCCTTCCTGGGGGACCCCACATGATGTTGTGTCTCTGGCACTCCCACCTCCGTACCTGGGGAGAGGAGAAGGAACCTTTCCTAACGGTATGGTACTCAGGCCATGAGCCCTCTAGGGGATATGTTCTGACCACCACCAGCAGCAACAGGTCCTCTTCAGCCTGGTACCCCAGAGCCACCTGCCCGGCAGAGCTCACCCCTCCAGATGAAGTGTGCCTGCAGCAATAGCCATGCTTGACTACCTGGGCTCACATCAGGGCCAAGGAAGGATGGGCATTAATGGAGGTGGGGTTGCAAATGGGGAAAGTCAGGGACCCTAGATATTTTGGAAAATATGGCATGGAGAATACACATTTCCTTGGGTCTCTGGGAAACTGCCTCTAACTCTGTGCTTGAAGCTTGCCAAGTTGCAAAGGACAAAGTGGCTTTTTCAAAATTCCTGGGTCTTACTGTACAAGCTGAGACAGACATGGAAAGCAAAATCACTCCCTCAGCCAGCCAGTTTGCCTACAGAAGAGGTTTGACAACAAGACATGTAAGTCTCTCTTTTTCTCCTCGTGGGCCAAACTAGACTGGGGAATTGGAGAAGGAGGACTATAGTCCTCCTCTATGCTAACAGAGAACAAGACCTGGGAGAGTCTCAGCAGGGACACTGCACTTTTAGGAGCCAATCTCTAGGAAGATCATACATTGACCTGCTCATTGCCTCCTGTTTTCCCTGGCATCTCTCTGCTTGTTTTCCCTGGCATCTCTCTGCTCCTTCTGAGCGGTGGTTCTTACTCATCAGTGGTCTGCAAAGATAACAATGATGACCAAGCCAAAAGCTTTGAAAAATCTATTGAGACTGGTGCTCCTGCATCCACCTTTGTAGAGACTACCAGAAACCTCAAAGAGAATGTTTAAAACAATATCATAGAATCACACAATAGTTGAGGTTGGAAGGGACCTCTGGAGATCATCTAGTCCAACCCTCCCTGCCAAAGCAGTTTCACCTAGGGCAGGTTACACAGGAATGCATCCAGGGGGATTTTGAAAGTTTCCAGAGAAGGACACTCCACAACCTCTCTGGGCAGCCTGTTCCAGTGTTCTGTCACCTTACAGTGAAGAAGTTTTTCCTGATGTTGGGGTGGAGCCTCCTGTGTTAGACCTCTTAACCTCTTGCTAAACCTCTTGTTTGTGCCTGTTGCCCCTCATCCTATCACTGGGCACCACTGAAAAGAGGCTGGCCCATCCTCTTGACACACACCTTTCAGATATTTATAAACATTGATCAGATACCCTCTCAGCCTTCTCTTCTTCAGGCTAAACATCCCCAGGGCTCTCAACCTTTCCTTGTAAGAGAGATGTTCCAGTCCCTTAATCATCCTCATAGTCCTCTATTGAACTCTCTCCACTAGTTCCCTGACTCTCTTGAGCTGGGAAGTCCAGATCTGGACACAATACCTGAGATGTGGCCTCTCTAGGGCAGAGTGGAGAGGGAGGAAAATCTCCCTCAACCTGCTGGTCACATTCTTCTTAATGCACCTCAGTATTTATGTATATATACATATACAAACATAAAGAAGTGTATGCTATATGATACTACAAACAAAACTTTTCAAAAATAGACAAAACCTGCTTGGTTATCATTCATTAAAACCATTCACCTATCTCTACTGTTACATCTTCATGTCAATTACTTCCAACTCCTTCCTGCTATGACTAAGGTGGGGAAATTTGTAAGACGAATATCAGAATGGTGATATATGAAATACATTTCATTACTCCTACAAGCTTGAAATTTTAAGAGAAAACATTTTTTAATGTATTTGCCATCTGCTAACAATTTAGCTGTTGCAGAGCAGAGCAAACAACGGTGTACACAATGTGCTTATTGTGTGTGATGATTCTTTTCTTAATTGCTCTCTAAGTAGTGGCTTCGTGACTAAAATGCAAAATGCTCTAACAGGCTATGCATTAACCGAGGGGCACTGGTTACTCTCTTGGTAGAAAAACAAGCAGTTGAGAGACTAGAGAGACATTCTCTGCTTGTGAGGAAAGACTCCAACCGAACTCACTTTCATGCACTCATGTTCCTGAGCTCAGCTTTTGGATTTGAGAGGTACAGTTCTCTGTTCGCTGGCTACTTTTGGCAAAAGGCTGAATCTCACAGACTATTCAGTTTCATGTCTTTTAGTCACTACCCCTCAAAAAATAAAATCAATAAAGCAGCTTTTTCTAGTTTCTCCCACACCAGCACAACTGTGGACAGCAGAACAGTACAAAGGAGCCCAAATACCTGTGGAGTTAGTTTCCCGACCCTCTGTGTTATTGGCTCATTAATCACAACTTCTACTTTGCAGGCATCCTTCTCTCTGGGGATGAAAAACTTGAGGTCATCTTCTGACAGGAAGACAGACTGTCCCTTCATCACTTTCACCCCAAGGTTGACACTAATAAAGGAGGAGCATGCAACTCTTAGTACAGCAGGCAGCAGTAGAAACAACCAGCTTTTCTCAGAAGGTTTCATATTACAAGGAGAGGACAGCTCTTTTCCACCAGTGAAATGTTCTTAAGAAAATAAGTCTTCTCTTTCTCCACCAGCAGGTTTTCACCATATAATGAAGGACCAAAATGTTAGTTGTCAATGTACCAATGTTTTCTATTAAGATGCATCCCTTGACTGAAATTTGGACAAAGGCCTCTCAAAATATCCTTGTTTTTTTAAAAAATTCATTGGTCGAGCCTGACAAAATGATGAATGTGTCCTCAGAGTACTGATAAGGTTTGTTGATCCTGAAAAAGAAAATAAAGGAAAATTGATATAAGGCATTGAGCAACTATTGGGGAAAAAATAACCACATAAAAAACTTTTGCCTTTTCTTACAACTGCAGTTCATTGCAAGCAGCTTAACTTCACCTTTAAATACTACTAAGTGCAAACACGCTCTGAAAAATAGCTGTGTCAATGAGACTTCTCCCTCAACAAATTAGCTCTCAATATGAATTCCAGGCATATATGAATTCATTCAATATGAATTCTTTGATCAATATGCACATGTAAACATTTGCTGTGTACAGTCCTTTGTTACTGGCCTTTTTTAACTGCTGGGCCAAGTAGGTATAATAAAAGGGTGTGAGCATCCAAGTAATTTGAAAGTGTAGGAGTAGGCATTTATCCAGATTAAATACATCTGAAAGTGAAAAAAATGGGAGAGTGACCTTTTGTTAAATCTGTTTTTGCTTTGCCTTTGGGGGCGGGGGGAGGGGGAGAGGAATCAACCTTTAGTTGAAAACACCTTGCCACTGCCTCTCTACTCTTCCTGCTATAGTGAGTAACTATACAGGATGTCAACATAGAAAGTTGTGATATGGCACAACAAAGTTGAGATTTTTTCTTTTTCACTAAAAAACCCCCAAAACATAATCATTCTGAGGCAAATTCGGTGGAAATAAGGAACAAAAGATAATATGGAAGGAAAATTACACAAGGTCCTCATACATCCTTCTAATGGAATTTTTTCTATAATTTTATGACCTAATACCTCTCTTCTACAGTTAATCTTCTGTTTTTCATGTTAGAAACTCTTAGGAAAAGCACAGTTGTTCTGAATTTCAATAAGCACTATGAAATACTTACAAGACCCTAATTTCTACAACCCTCCAAAGTAACTGAATCAATGGCCCAAAGAATAGACAATGGTATTGATTTAATTAAATTTGGTAAGATCATAAGAATTTCAACATTCCTTCAATTTCTTGTAAATTTTTTGTGCTCTTTGTACTTATTTGAACAGTCTAATATAAACACAACCCTACCACCAACAGTGAGCTTTTCTAAAAGGAAATAAAACAAATCTACTTATCTCTATTTTCTTCATTACTGTTAACTGCTAAGTGTTTGCTCTACTGTTTCTGACAGGATGACCTTCCGAACAGCTTACAACTGTATGTAGTTATCCACCAATTTCACATTTCACTGAAAAGTGATCATCGGTTAAGAATTTCTCTAAAGCAACACAAGACAGATCCGTTCACTTCAGCTCAGATTCAACATTGAAGGCATTGGGACTAACAAGTGTTTAAAGTTAGGTATATATTGACTAGTCTGGGTCACAAATCTTAACTTTGGTTTTCTAGCTTTTTTATCTGAAAATGTTTCCAAAACCTAAAATTATGCAGCCAGATTAGTCTGAATAAAATCTGAGAGAAAAGGTAAAATTCTAGCCAGAGGAAAGGGAATGAAATTCATGGTTGAAAGTTTTTTAACATATTCCACAAACATACCAAAATCTCAATTCATTTGAAAAAGTTTACATACAGCTTTTATTAAAATCCAGATATTTAAATGTGCCCAAAATACTCATTAATTTTTGTTTCTTTCTAGTGGGAGGGGTATGTATAGCACTTCATTGAAACGAGCACATCTGAGACAGCACTCTGTTTCCTAAAACTCACAGTTTTGAAATAAAGTCTGCAATCCTAAAAAGGACAACTTTGAAAGAGGGGTAAGAAAACAGATTACACTTCAGTCTCCAAGTGAGAAAGTATGGTTTGCAGCAAATGCACCCTTTTAACCTGAATATCTGACTGGGATTTATCACAGTGCACAGATTGCTAGCATTTATCAACTACAATCTGTGTTGCCTTCCAATGCTAGCTGCAAAACATGGAGAGGTGTTCTGAGTGGAAAACCTTCTCTGTTGCTGTGCTCTTTTCCTATGTCCTGCATCAAAGTAAAGAAAGGGCAGAGGGAAGTGAAATCACTTTCTTGGGGTATAACTTCTGTGACTTCAGGCATGCCAGGATCATTGGCCAGCAGGAAGCTCCTGGCACAGGAACTGTAACAGATTTTAAATCCTTCGACTCCCGTCTCTGATAAGAAGCAATGCATGAGTCAGTCTCAGCTGAATCAAGATAAGAAGAAAATAATTTGGAATTTTAAGCTCTGACTAGGACTGGCAAAGTGCTAAGAGGCAGCCGGTGATTCTGAAGCACAGACCTGGTCGTTTACAGCTTATGACAATGCCAGTAACTTCATGCTCTATAATACCATGCTGGGGGTTTGATTTAGAGTGCAAAATGCCTAAAGCACTAGGTACCTTACGAGAAATGATAAAATTAAACTTCAGCAGATTTTACTTTCTCCACTCCTACCTGGATAGCTGCCACAAAAGCGTGTTATAGCTCAGAGACAGCCTAATCACCAGTTCAGAAATGACATTGGTGGGGCAGAATATTGTTCTCTTTACAACTTATGTATGTGCTTGCAAGAAGGAAAAGTCAGCTGTCTCTTTCCAACAGGCACTGCCAGAGTCATTCATGCAGTGACATCTGTACCTTAACTCTGATGAAACCCAGGTCTATTTGTTTCTGGTGTCTGCCCCATAAACCCCAGCACTGGGGGCAGATACAGACCTCTACCACAGACGGCTGTTTCTTTGCTGCATTTTCTTACTCTCACTAAGAGCAGAAAGGCTCACAGCTGAGCCAGGAACATTTTGACCAATTCCATGGTGGTTGTGTGAGCCATTGTCTGCTACAAAATTGATCCCATGTTGTCACTGTGTATTACAGCCTTGCTTTGACTGCTTTTGCTTGCAGGCACTGCTCCTGTACCAATAGACACATTTTTTGCCCTGTACGTTCAAGCAATTGACCCCTACTTGTCAGCCTCAGGGCTGTCTCCTTATGTGGCCAAATGAAGATCCTGAGAAGTATAACCTTACTTTCTCAACCACTTATCCAATGATAGCAAAATGAAATGAAAAGAAATCCTTGCAGCACATAATAACAATGAAATTAGAAGGTTTTGGAGTGAATGCCATGAGATTAGCATTTCTCACCTCTGTGTAAAGAAGGACATTGCTTCTGCAAAATCACATGTGTGCTACTACTGATCCACAGTGACAGTGCATTGCTCTCTAGCAGCTCTACAACTGCTGCTGATAGTGCTGATGTATCCCTGCTATTCTTTGGCAAGTCACCTGTGTATGCAGAACAAACAAATGACTGAAGCACCATTTAATTCCAAATGCACCACAATACTTCAGATATACTTAGAGGCTTAACTAAATAATGGTGTTCATAAACAACACATTACGGGAATTAGTATTTTAAAAACAAGCTGTTCCCTCATTAACTTTCTGAGGGTCTGTGTCTGTAACAAAACACCTGAACCAGCTCCAGGTGCGCTGTGTGCCTACAGGCTCTCAGGAAGCTACTAGCTTCAGTTCCAGTGAAATAGACATGTCAGTTCAGTGATATATCATGTATTGGTTACTATCCCTCATTGTGGATGGAGCACATGATTTATGAGAGGCCAAGACAGTTGGGTTTGTTCAGCCTGAAGAAGAAAATGCTAATTGCTGGTTTTAGACACCTAACAGAAGAGTGCAGAGAGCCTGGCAGTGCACAGCAAAGGGACAAGATGCAACCCACAAAATTTGCAACAAGTGGAATTCACATTAGATATTAGGAAGAAAAAAAAAGCCACATTGAGCATGGTCAGTGCGACAGGTTTCCCAAAGGAGCTGTGGAGTCTCCATCCTGAGAGATTTAAAAACAAGACAAAAAAAATAATCAGGGTCTGATTAGCCTAATATAACTTTGAAGCTGGACGTGGCATAAAAGCTGACTGTGCTGAGAGTAAGGGATGTGAGCACTTACCTGCATAGCTCTTTTACGCCCTAAATCATGTGATGGCTCTAAGCTGAAATGACAGAGATGCCTGGCTTTCAGGACTCAAGATAATTACTTGATGCATTTTTGCAAAACACTGCATTGTACACCACAAACTGTCCAGTAATTCCTATAAGTTCCAATACAGGTATAAAAAATGTGGCGATGGAGAAAGATGTCCTTTGCCATAGTTAAAGACAGACTGACCAAGCTAACCCTAAGATTTAGGAGCCTGTCACAGGAGTCCAAAAGATGTGTCCAGGTATTGTGCAAGGAACACTCAGCAATGGAAACTCTGAGGAGCTCCTCATCTGCTGGCAGACACCTGCCCAGGCCTGCAGCTGATCCCAGGGGAGAGGCAGAGGGAGAAGGGGCCTCTGAAGAGGCAGTGAATGTGACTCTGAAGAGTTAACAGAGGGACAGACCAGAATGAGGACAATGTAGGGGAAGGATGCTGAGAACTTTCAGATGTGGTTTGTTAAAAATTTCCTCCAAATGCCAGAAGAACTAGTCTTCCCTCAGGGCTGCTGGTTCACATGTGAGACGTGATGCAGTGGCTAATTACAAACATAAGCATTCTCATTAAATACAACTGGTTTTCAAGAGTTTTTTTAAAAAAGAAACACTACAAAAAGGAATCTCAAAGAAACAGTACAAAGAAATACTGCAAAAAGGTGATTCCCAAGTTTATCAAGTATTCATTGGCTTCACCAATCTGCAGAACTCTGTTAAGTCCCTAAAAGCATCTAGCTATTGAAAGCTAGATGTCCTTTCAGCATCAGATTCTGAAGAAAACATGTATCTGGATGCAGGACCCATACAGAGGTAGACATACAAACTCTCAGTTGTGCATCTCTAGATCCATGCCAAGTAGATCTGCTATTGCAGATGTATTTTTTTTTGTCATTACAACTCCTGCATTAATAAAGTTTACTTCAAGGAATGAAAATATTAATACATTGATGGGAAGATTTCCACTGATTCTTTATTTAGAAGTTATTAAGATATAGATTCCCAAGTCTAACTCTGAGAAGGGCTAATGTGATGTAGATAAAGACTAATTCAAATGATTTAGGTAGCCTTCTATCATTGCAAAACAATTGAAAAGATCAGCAACAGCACCAATAACTCTCAGCTGTAATACCTGACTAAAAGATCTCTAATCACTAGTGAGCATGAGCTAAGTCTCAATGACACTCAAAATCTTCAATGGGATTTGGATGAGACCTTAAAAGTTTCTCTGTGTGTGACAAAATCTCTGATTTCACTGAACAATTGGACTTAAAATTGCCTTCCTCTTTTGCAAATCTAAGGGATTATGGAGGACAACCATTGTGGGCTGGGAGTTGGACTGACTTGTTTTAATGAACACCAGAAAAAGTTTACAAGAAACAGAAAGAACACAGGGGGTTTTGGGGTTTTTTTAGGATGGGATTAAAGGAAACCAATAGCAGCCTTCTAGGAAACAAGACAAATATTATTACAGCACTTAAAACTTGTCCCAGGGTAATGAAAAGATCCCAATATATTAAATTAGGGAGTTGTCACTTCAGAATGTGCAGTTAACACATGTGTCCCTTGGACTGTTGGATTTTTGATGTTTTTGTTCCATGCACTACAAACAAAGATCATAGGTCACATAGAAACTAAGTATTCAGAAAGGTATTTGCTGACTTAAGGAGTGGTAGATAACAGTTCCCTTCTTTTATTTCTTTCTCAATTGTGGTCTGTGAATGTAAGTCCTTATTCGATAGTCATTGAGTAAATCTTTTTTCATAAGGGAAAACAATTGAAGGATGTGAATCACGCCAGATTTACCCAGGTTATTAACATTTCTTTTTTCCTTTGTTTCTTTGTTGTATTAAAGCAGAATACTATAAGGTAGAAAGAAATGAACTGTTTTTCTTCATTCTACCCTCTTTCACATTACAGATATTTTAACAGTCATTATCAGATTAAGATGTATCAGATTAAGAGATTATTTTTCACTTCAATATTGATTCCCAGCATGATATTGTCACTGTTGTACACTAAGCTATGATTCATCCAAGCTTAGGCTATCAGGTAGCAGAAACTTAGTGCAGTATCTCCATAAGCTGACAGTCCAATATAAGACTGAAAGTGTATTTGACATTACACAAAGGCAGACAACTAGTAGAGAAGTCTGAGTATAACACCATAACATTACTGCATGGTAATGTCAAGTATTGCAGCTTAATGCAAGGCTGAAAAAAAAAAAATTATTCTTTTCCACAGGGTTCTTCTGTAGCCCTTGCTGAGCCCTTTTAATTTCTACTCCTTATGAGACTCACTTCTTCAGAAACTGTCAGGCCAGAGGGTTTTATATCTAAAGAGGGTTGCTCCATATCTTCTCATTAAACAGAGCTAAGCTATAGAGGGGCAGGTAGGGGACTTAGTGACGAACAAGAAAATAAAGTAGAAGAGAAACACTGAGAGAAAGACTTCCAATAATCAAGAGCATGGATACTTAACAGCTTGGCCTTCAATGTTACACAACATACTTCAAAAACTGCAGACCAGGTCAAAGTCCCAGGCTGAGACTGACAAAAAGGAGCTAGCTATTAGTTGTGGCTGCCACTTGAAGACAATATATTGTTCCCTTTTAAGTGTTAAATAAGTCTGTCTATATTGTTAGAAAAACTTAAAATTTTGAGATATAGGTAGAGATCACATTGTTAGCAGATACCTATTATACTGAAGGCAACTGCAAAAGCAAATAAAATCAAGTCTTGGCTTTTGTTTTAATAAAGATAAGACTAATGGCTAAATCACATTTTACAACAGGTAAACTTTTTCTCCTCAGATGACCAGTGAAAATATCTTTGCCATTTACTCTTTTAAGTCCAGAAAATTGTCTTACAAAATGGAAATTGAAAAGACAAAGACAAAGTAATTTTTATATTCTCTTAGTTGCCCTTTATGTGTTTTTAAGATCATTACACAAATAGAAACTGCCACTCTCTGATTACGGATTCTCACCAGACATGAACACCAAATTGAAAGAGAGTACAATGTAGAAATTACCCTGAAAAAGAAAGACATTTTTTTGACAGCTGTCTGAGGAAGTCCATAAAACACATCAGTTTCCAGTGAGGTTCTTCCACTGATGCTATTCATAGGTTACTATCCTGCACATGACCCTCATTCTCTGGGTCTCAGTACTCACTGATTTCTCATCTTCCCTTTGGGAGTATAAAGCTACAGGGGATAGCTGTTTGCAGGGGAAGTCAAGCCAGACTAGAAACACAGACTGAACCAACCTCTTTGCCATTTCCAGGACTAATTAACTTTTCAGAAGGCTTCAATAGTTCCACTTAAAATTTTCTTTCAACCATTCAAATACAGCAAAAGGTTTGGGGTTTTGGCAGTCAAAGGGAGTAGCCTACTTCTCAATGTAAATGTTAACACAAAGCACTATATTTTTTACTGTTGGGGTTTTTTTTTGTAGTTTAAACTACACTGTCATACTGGTACTCTTCTAAAAGCATGAAACAATTGTAAAGATCAGGAGCATATTTAATCTCTCTCAGGGTGAGAGAGATCCTAGAGATTCCCAGGAATCTGGGTGGAGGAAAGAATATAAACTAGGGGAAAATTAATGAAAATAGTAAGGTAAAAGGACTGTATTAGCCATGCTTTTTATTTCATGTATAATAATATGCACTGCAGAGAGGGAATAAGATCTAGCTGTCTTAAAAGAAGAGCAGTCTATAACAACATGTGGATAGCAGAATGGCTTCTCCTAATCCCCCCAGAGAATGACTAAAAAATAAAAATGAAAACTACTCCTAACAATGGAAACAGGATGGGTGAAGGGTGTATAACGGATAGAGGAAATCTCCCAGGACATTAACTTTGAAAAGATGTTTCATTTTAGCAAGCAATAACGGATAGAAAAGAAATTAGTTAAACTCAGCAAGCAGTCTAGGATTATTAGTCAGTCACCATTGTGCTTGTGTTACAAGAACAAAATCGTTAGCTTCACTAATAATTAGCATAACTTTGGTGTATGAAGACAGAAATGACAGCACTATATTCAGTACCTTACATGGTAGGTTACATTGTACTGAATACAAGGCTTCCAGCTGTGGAGACCCATGCTTTTCTGTGATCTTTGTAAGCTATTGGCAGAACTCATTGCATGAGGTGCTAGATAAGCTTGACTTACGGCAGAGCAGCTCTACCAGAAAGTGAACACATTGCTGACCCACAAGTGTGAGGGTGTCAAAACCCATAGAAAAGGAGCAGGAAAAGCCTCCTGCACAAATAGCAAGGTGAGGAGGCAGGCACATGGAACCTGTGACCAGCTGTCGAATAATGACCTTGTTTCATTACACCATGAACTGCAAAGTCTGATACTTCTGCAAAACAGTCATTGGGCAGTGATGGTGATGGTACCACTGACATATTGCACTTTTCCATAGTGTTATACATCTGTTTATGTACTTAGTAACTTATATGTGATAACACACAGCCCTGCTGCTCTCCTTGGAAGTACAGAGCAATGAAATTGCAGTGGAATTCCACCTCTGGCAGACTGCCTCTAACAGACAGAAAACCACCTGAAGTGCAGCATGTCGGTTTGGTGTTTTTAGAATAATTCCTCTACAT
>VYZX01032816.1:66143-104046 GCA_013401335.1 Brachypteracias leptosomus | reverse complement strand
CCTGTAGCAGATTCCCACTATGATAATGCATCCATATTCTAAGGAGTTTGTTTACTGCGTCAAAATCCTTATGACCTTTTTCTTCTCCTCTAGAACTTCAAGCCTGCTGGAGGGTCCATTTTACACAACCCTGGAGCCATGTTGTAAGTACAGTCACTACATGGGCTGTGTAACTGGTGTAGGATGAGATCTGCATGGCTGTATGCAGATTTGATTGTAGCATCTGTTCAGTGGAGAAGCTGGACTGAATCGCTTGCTGTGGCTGTGCCTGTGAATGCACAAGTGCCCATAACAGTGTTTCTGTAACAACTCAGTCATAAGGGCCCAAAGATACCACTTTTCAGAATACAGCCCACCCATACAGTGCCATGAGTTTGTCTAGAGGTGAGTTATCAGCCAAAACGAACATGAGGCTATTGGCATTGCCATCTTCTGTGAGAATGGAGGACAGTTGAGTGCTTTGTTCTGTGCTGTTGTGTGTAAAGCTGTGCTCTTTTTTCCCCCACTCCAGTGAGTTTGGCAACCAGCGGTATGAAGTCAGCCATGTCCATAAGGTGGAATGTGTTGTCCCATGGCTAAATGATGCCCTTGTCTTCTTCACAGTTTCACTGCAGCTTTGCCAGCAACTGAAGGACAAGGTAATGGCCTTAAGAAGAGGCTTTGTTTTTAATACTGAATTTTCAGAGGATCTGAGATCTCCTAAAAATCTGATGTGATGTTATTCTGTACAACTTAGATATGAACTGAAAACAAGTGATGAGTCAATGTTCTGGAGCCAGGCAGGTGGCTGGCACTGCCTAGCAGACAGCTATCTGGGATCATCTGTAGTGGTGTGACAGATGTCTTTGCTGAACTAGTGACTAGATGGAGAGGAGCGGGACACTGTTGTGTTCTCAGTCATGAGCTGGATGTAAGGAAATGCCAGGGTGCTGGGGAGGAGGCATGAACATCTCAGCAAACTAGATTCCAGTAGGCCAGTGTTCAGTTCCAGCTCTGCAGATCACTGGTTGCCACCTTGAGCAAGTAATTTTGTCCTTCGAGTCTCTTAAGAGACAATAGCAGCAAATCTGCCCTTCTGTGGTGCAGTGCTGGGGTGTGTAATGCTGTGAAGTTCAACTTCCACATACACATTATATGTTTGTTCTTCTGTGGCACAAAGGATACAGGAACTTACCGGTTTTTGTTCTTGCTTTCCAGATCTCTGTTTTCTCCAGTTACTGGAACTACAGGCCATATTAACTCTGTGGAGTGTCCAAGCCCTTAGAGTATTTCCAGCATCTCTCTGTTTTCAACATGCCAGCTGAGTCCAGGTCAGCCTGAGGAGTGCTGTGGTTCACTGTCACGGCCCTTCATAGGGCAGGGTCAGTGTAATCCAGAGACACAGCTTTGTTGGCCTTGTCTGGGACTGCTGTGTAAGCAGGGCACCAAGCAATGCTGTATGGGTGGCGAGAGCTTTCATCTGCCTTTATTCTCATCTGTGTTGTGTGCTTACGCTTTCGCAGCCTCTGATGAGTTCTACTAATCCATGACAAGGGGTGGGGAACTGGGGGCTGCTCTCACTAACTGAACTGCTGGACGGTGAGCTGGCTGGAAAGGGATGAAGACACTAATTTAACACACCACAAAGTGTAGGGCATGTGGCTCCATGTAGTGAACGATGTTGCTGTGATCTGGTCCAGCTGTGGTATGAGTAGCCTTGAGCTTCTCCCTCTCCTCTCTGTTCTGTCCATGTTATTGATTTCCCTTTGGGAATATTCTTACTTGCTGCTGTTTGAACTCTTTTATTTTCCCTGGCATCAATGTGATAATTTTTTTTTTTTTCTAAGCCCTAGTTGGGCCAATTGGGTTTTTTCCAGGTTTAGTATCTTGTTTTCACTGTCAGCCTTTGGAGATGCCTTGGTACCTTGTGCACCACTGGGCAGTCTCGCATCCTATCATTAAACTCAAAGTAAGTACCATGTTGTTTACTACAATTTGCTGCCTACCTATGGATGCTACAATGTGTAACTTATCCCTTTAGCCATCGATAACTGTGAAATAAAGATCCTCAGACCTGCCATTCTCCTGTGGGCTATCAGTGCTGGGAATGAAAGACTCACAGATTATGTGCTGCTTACAAGCAAGTGGCTGTTCTCAGCCATGTGCTGGATTACTGGCTGCCTTATGGGAGGACAGTAGCAGGGCAGAATAGGGCAGCTCTTTGAAGGCTGAGTCTGGTTTGTGTAGCCTCAGCCCAGTGCTGTCTGAAACCTGAGTGCTAACTGAAATACTTTTCCAAATTTCCCTTGATGGCCATGTTTGGAAGAGGCTGTAGGTACTGAGACTGGGTTGGATTGGCTCATGGAGCTAGCAATGAAGGATGCATCACCTGTCTCCTGCTTGGCTCCAGCTAGCTCTGTCCAGCCTGTGTTTCTGGTGGCTTTCCTCACTGGAGTACCTCACCTAGGAACCTCCACGGGTGCTGAAGTGAAGACTGCAGGCTCCCTGAGGTCCTACAAAATGTCCGGGCCTTTGGAGCCTATCTTGACAGCATAGTTGGAAAACATCCTGGTGTTTTCCAAGTGCTATCCAGAGTGCTGTGCGCAAAAGGAAGAGATCACAGTCACAGAATGGTTGAGCTTGGAAGGGGACCTCTGGGATCTATCTGGTCCCCTCAAGCAGGGCCACCCAAAACTGGTGTCCCAGGACCACATTCAGATGGCTTTTGAGTAGCTCCAAGAATGGAGACTAAAGATAGGTATGTTCCCTTGATTTTTTATCTTTTTTTTTCTGCGTAGACCTTTACTCTGGGCATGTGTGGCCTACCTTGTCTGCAGCCTCCTTTTCTGTCCCTTTGTGAGATCTCTGGGATCCTGGATGGATTAGTGCCAGCCGTGTTCCTGCTACAGCCTCCTTCTCTGGGGACTTGACATTTGGTGCTGTGCTTAGTCTGACACATGCTGGTATCCAGGCTGTTGGTTGCAGGCAGTAACAGAGCCCATGAATGAGTGGGAAGCTGTGACTGATGAATGTGTGTGTTGGTCAGTAATGAATGGTGGAAGGTAGAGAGGCTTGGATGCACTGGTGCTGTAGCAGAGTCATTGCTGGGTCCAGTCTCTTAGCCTTATGACTAGCTGCAGTCATGACCCTGGGTGCGCATTTACCAACCCTTCCCCTCTATTCCAGACCATCCTCTGCTTAGGAGGTGACCACACATGTGTGGCCCTGCTCACAAGTAACAGCTTCTTGAATGAGAACGTTTTTATGGTTAATAACCTCTCTGGAGCTGTCTATGCTCTTCCTTAACCCATCCTGTGTGTGGAGGAGGCTCCTTTTTTAATTCACGCTAGTGTGTGCAGTCTAGTTGCTGTGGCCACATCCTCTCCAGCTCAGCTTCCTGCTGATAGGGATATCACATGCAGCCCAGCATGTGTTATTTTCTTCTGATGAAAGCAGTCTTCGTCAGTTCTGGAGGGCAGGAGTGTGCAAAATGGAGTTTTGTCTGTCCTGGTCCCAGCTCTGCTGCACAGTGGATGTTGGGAGCACTGCTAGGTGGCAGTGGTGGTTGCTCCAGGACAATCCTAGGGTACTCTTACAGAAGAACAGAGTGACAGCAAGGTGGGATTCGAAAGGAGAGCCTGGCCTAAAGCCCTGGGTTGTCACCCTGTGATTTGGAAAATAAAACAAGAGTCCTGCAATGAAATGATGTATCAGTCTCTCTCTTTTTCCCACTCTGAACACTGAAAAAAATTGACAAGGCACTAAGGTCTCTGCTTTTAGAATCATAGAATGGTTTGAGTGGAAGGGACCTTAAAGATCATTTAGTTCCAATCCCCCTGCCATGGGCAGGGACACCTCCCACTAGACCAGGTTGCTCAAAGCCCCATCCAGCCTTATCTTGAACACATCCAGTGAAGCATCCACAACCTCCCTGGGCAACCTGTGCCAGTGTCTCGCCACCCTCAAAGTGAAGAACTTCTTCCTAATTTCTAATCTGAATCTCTCCTCTTCCAGTTTAAAGCAATTGTCCCTTGTCCTATCACTACAAGCTCTCATAAAAAGTCCCTTGCAACCCAATGAGGTTGTCACTGGGATAGCTGCTGGCAGCCCACCCCTCCCTTTGCAAATAGAACTCAAACATGCTGTGGGCCACAATCTTTGGCAAGTGCTCAGCAGCATAAGGTGCATGTGAAGTTTGAGCTGCTCTGCAATGCTGCTACATCTTTTGATTGGTATGTGCGTGGACAAATGCTGCAGTGTCACTGGAAGAGTGAAATAACTGGACTGTCTGCCTTTTCCTGAGTAAGGATTTTATTCTCTCTTTTAGCTTCCATTGAGGAAGCTATAGCTCTCATGAGTAAAGCCTCTCCTGGTGGCACCTTTCTCTTTTGCTTTTGCCCAGGGAATCACTATTTAGTCTTCAGGGGGTCTAGCCCTTGAGTTGCTGCTGCCTGGATCCTGCTGGTATGGAACCACAGAAGATACTGATTCATGGGCGTCTGCTGCTGATCATGCCCTTCAAAAAGGACTCGGTGTTGCCTGTTAGACACTTCCTGGGCAGCTTTCAACAACAGCCATTCAGCAGGGTAGCGACAGAGCAGAACCACAGACTAAGAGAGTAATGGAGAAATTTGTTCAGGATTTAGATAAATATGGATGTTGAATGGGCTGTGCTAGTTCATTTAGTGGAAAATCCCCAGATCACACCCGGCGAGTCCACCAAAGCCATACTCCAAAACCTCAATCTGATATAAGATTGAGTAAGAGTGGAGTAAATGGTGGAGCAAAGCTTTGGATCTGGGCATTCCTTGGCGTCACTTGCATGGTATCTCCACAGAGGACATCCGTGCATTGGTTGAGTCTTTATCTAGGAAAAATCATTTGGGTGGGGAAAGATTTCTGACTAAAGAACCCCCAAGTATACATTCTGCCCCAGAACAGAACTTGATTGATTTTGCAGAATCCCAGCAAAAAAACTCCGATCCCCGGGGAGGGCAGTGAGCCACCCTGCCCAGCGGGTATTAGCAGTTCAATGGCTTTCTGACAAATCCTCTGAACCTACCATTGCCATTCCAGTGGGACCCTGGAAAATATTAGTAGAATTTCTTATTGAAACTGGGGCCCATATGTCAGTAATTACTAAGGAGATGGCACAAAATCTGGGTATAAAACCCAGCTGACGCCACATTAAATTTACAGGAATTGATGGTGTGATTAAAGAATGTCGCACCACAAAAATTACCTTATGGTTACCAGAGGAACGAAGACTAACCAGACCGGAGATATTAGTTGGTGCTGCTCACACTAAACTTTTAGGATTCAATATACTGTGTGGGCAGACATGGAAACTCCCAGATGGAAGTGCGTAGAGTTTTTCAGGAAAGGTAGGGAAATCAGGCACCATGAAATTGAGTCTGTTAGAAACACCTATGCCCTTACCTCCCTCTAAAATTACCAATGTTCAGCAGTGGAGCAGAGTCTAGTTGGAGGCCTGTGGTTAGTGGTGTCCCGCAAGGGTTGGTCCTGGGTCCAGTGCTGTTCAATATATTAATCAATGAAGNAAACATAAGAACTTTTTCACGGTGAGGGTGACAGAGCACTGGAACAGGCTGCCCAGGGAGGTTGTGGAGTCTCTTCTCTGGAGACATTCAAAACCTGCCTGGATGTGTTCCTGTGTGACCTGATGTAGGTGATCCTGCTCTGGCAGGGGGGGTTGGACTAGATGATCTTTCAAGGTCCCTTCCAACCCCTAACGTTCTGTGATTCTGTGAATATCCACTGCCTGCAGCAGCACTCACTGGGATTGACGGAGTGGTAACAGATCTGGAACAAAGAGATATTATCAAAAGGGCTCATTCACCTTATAATTCACTGGTGTGGCCAGTAAAGAAGCCAAATGGACAGTGGTGTTTCACAGTAGACTATTGACAATTAAATGCCACCACTGCCCCTTTGACTGCTGCAGTTCTGAACATTGCCGAAATAGTGACATTAATACAAGGAGCTGCTCACTCCTGGATGACTGCCTTAAATGTCAAAGACATGTTTTTCATGATTCCAGGAGCCGGATAAAGCACAGTTTTCTTCACATGGAAAGGATTCCAGTGTACTTTTAACAGAGGTCCACAAGGATATAAGCATTCCCTCACCATTCCTCACAATGCATTAGCCAAAGTTTTGGCTGAGATTCCAGTTTCATCTGACAACATAATATATCAGTATATAGATGACATCTTAATAGGGGGAGACCAAGAAGGAGTAAAAGACACAATGGAAAAAATTCAGGGAACACTGCTGGAATTGGGATTGGAAGTTCCAGACTCAAAGTGTCAGGGACCAGCACAGGAAATTAAATTCCTGGGAGTCTGGTGGACTAACAGAGTTGTTTCTATTCCCCAAGACACCTTGGAAAATACAGAACAGGGACAAAACCCATCTAATGCAAAGGAATTACAACAAATACTGGGAGCTTTAGGTTATTGGCATAAACACATTCCTGATTTTTCCATCATTGCTCGGCCCTTATATACCCTTTTGAGAAAGGGAAAATCATGGGAATGGACCAAACAACATACCAATGCATTAAGACTATTTCAACAACTTGGTCCTATACACCCAACCAACCCTATCCATGTAGAATGGGGATTCAGTGATCATGGTTCTCACTCTAATCTATGGCAAAAGGGGCCAGAGGGACCAGAAAGACCACTGGAGTTTAGCTCTCACTCAATGATACCGAAAGCAGATATCCAGACCTTGAAAAGGGTTTGTGTCTCCGTTTAGGGCTCAGGGCAACCCCCACGGAGCAGAATTAGTTTCACCCCTCTTCCCCCTCCCCTCTTCCCTCCCAGGGGAGGAAGAAAGGCCTCACACAAAGTTGGAAAATTAAGATCACAACTTTTAACAGGGAGTAACAAAAGGAATATCAGAGGAAGGGAAATACACAGAGGTAACAATGGAAGGTATATATACAAATATATACAACACCGATCCTCGGATGCCACTGGATTTCTCCCGAGCCACGTGGAGTTGTAGCAGCCACAGAGCCAGCAGCAATCCCAGCGAGGAGGGGGCAAGCGGAACTTCCTGTGTCCTTTTATAGAGTGTGGCAGGAAGGGGAGTGGAATAGCCGCTCCACCTGTCCCTCCCCTTCCCCAAACCTTAAACCACAACAGTTTGTTGTCCTTGGTGCGGGCAGTGAAACGAGCAGAACAAATAAGAAGAGAACAAAGTGTTCGGGGACCTTTTCATCTCTTAGACGTAGTCCGCAAGGGGACCGCACACCCTGTTGGCATTGCCCAGAAACCCGCAGTCTGTAAGTGGTATGCCTATTTGGAAGGCATTTAGAAGTTATGCCAGTCACTGAAGGGAATATTAAAATATCTAAAAATGGTGCTCTGCTATTCCAATCTCCACCAAGCAAACCATCTCCAATTAAGGAGGCACCTCCTCTGAAGGAAGACAGTGATTGTACAGAAGTGTGGTTCACTGATGCCTCATCTCATCAAGAAAACAAGTGGAAATTTAAGGCCGTAGCACTGGAGGTGGCAACGGGAGAAAAGTTGATTGAAAGGTAGTGCACAGGTAGAGGAGCTTAAGGCAGTCCTACTAGCTGCAAAACACAGTACTAACTACATCTACACCGACTCCTATGCTGTCTTTAAAGGAGCCACTGAATGGATAGGCCACTGGGCAGCAAACAATTGGCAAATAAACAGAGTCCCAGTGTGGCAGACTGACAGCTGGAAACAACTACTAGAGATTGGAGAACAGAGGACATCATCTATTGGCTGTGTAAAAGGACATGATAAATCAGATTCCATTGCCACCAAATTTAATCAGCAAGTTGATAGCCTCAACAAAATTGAGATCAATAAAATTGAAGTTGTAAGTGATGATCATGAATGGGAACGCTTACTCAAATGGTTGCATATCAAGCGAGGTCACACTGGACAAGCCGACCTTTATTGAGAAGGCATCTCCAGAGGATGGCCCATATCAACAAAGATGTGTGAGTGAGTAGTAACTGCATGCTCACAATGTCATTTTCAACCCAACAAAGACCATCCGAGTAAAGTGCCTCCTTTGCATATCCTAGACAAAAAGACACTGTGACACACCTGGCAGATTGATTACATTGGTCCACTGTGACTTTCAGGAGGTAAAAAGTGCATCTTGGTGAGGGTAGAAGTTATTTCAGGAATCACCATGGCTACAGCTGTTGCAGCTGCTACTGGAGAAAACACAGTTTACAGTTTGAAGCTATGGTTTAGCACCCTCCCTCTCCCAGAAGAAATCCAAAGCGATAATGGATCACATTTTACAGCTACTGTAGTACAAGACTGGGCCAAGGAAGAGGGAATCCAGTGGACATTTCATACTCCATATTATCCCCAGGCTAATGGCATTGTTGAAAGAACAAATGGCCTGGTTCAGAGATTTGCTAAAACTCATGAATCGGGATGGCACCTATGGCTCCCTAATGCCATCTATCAGCTAAACAACAGATGGAGTGGAGATGGTTGTCCAAAAATGAAAGCCTTTTGCGCTTCTGTCACCACTCTGGTATCAGAGGCAGACATGTAACCAGGAGAATATCCTACCAGATTCCATACAGAACAACCTATAACGGTCGAAATGCCTCAAATTGGAACTGTGGCAATGGTATTGACCACTCCAAAGAATCTCTATGCCTGGGAAGCTAGAGACTGTTCAGGAAAGTTACACTGAATTCATACTTGGCGGATAATGCTCTTGTTTTAATTAACACTGCTGGTTCCATTCTCAACCAAGCATTTTTTTTTTCTTTTCTTCAGGAACTCGAACAGATGGCACATAGATAAGAGGAGACACCAACCAACCTCGAATGTCTACAGAGCATGTTGACATTATTCCTAGTTCCTGAAGGCCTAAATTTTGAAAAGATGAATAATTGACCAATTGGGCTGGTGATATCTAGTAAATTTTACTTATGACCCCATCACTAGCACAGCTACAACTTTTGTGCTGACCATACAAAATACTTCAGTATACACAATATATCCAATCATTGCACTACGAATAAACCACAATGGAGCTATACTCTACTCATTAGAGCATAGAGTATGGGCCCGAAAGGATAATGATAAATGACAGACTGTTGATATAGATGCTTGTACCATAAGAGGACAACAAGGATTTATTTGCAAAAGCAACACCATCAAGGCACAAGACATTTGTCTTGACATCGAACAAGATGTTTGTCATTTTGGGATACATCCTAATGAAACCCAGAAACTGTGCTTGTATACATTGGTAAAGGTTGTGTGTGCTTGAGAACTGTTTGTGATTCCGTATCTGTCGACAATGTCACAATTGATACCAAGAATTATTCAAATTTTTGTGTTTGTGATTTTATTGAAATATTTGGATGTGATTTTTCCTTTTCAGCACCTGTAATATCATACCAATTGCTGCGATCTAATCACACATTGATTCAAGAACTGTTACCTGTACCCAACGGAATGAATCTCACATTAACAAAGAAACTGCTAGGACATCAGGATTTGAGAAAGATACTGGAAAAAGCCAAAGAAAATGGACAGAAAACTCTAATAACTGTTCATCACAATGTAGAAGAAATACACCATATCCTGGAACAAGTGAAGAAAGATATGGAACACTGGTGGTGGGACACCTTGTTTGGGTGGTCACCCACTGCTACAGGCATTTTTAACAGACTGTCTCATCCTGTTGTTGTTCTTCTGATACTAATCTTGATAGGTTTGGTTTTGTTAGCAATACTGTATGTTAGGGCTTGGAGAGTGAGGAAGAAGTTAACCCATTTGCTATTCATACTTAACACGCATAACCCAGTCGATGTTTCACATAACATAGATGTCCCCAAATACATTTAGGAATTGTGAAGCTTGAGTGACTATAGTCACAGGGTGAGTTATGTGGGAAAATGGCACAAAACAGGGGAATCAGGCCTCGTTCCCCATAAAGTCAGGCTCACACTCCAATGTGAGCTGCAGCTGCCTTCGGATCAACACGGTTCTTGGTCACAGGAATGGAATGCGGTTGCCGTGGATATGGATGGCCTGCTCTGGCTAATGGAACATGCAAACCCCCCTGAAATAGGATACAGAGTGTTACGAAGATAGCACGGTTGGGCCTTGTTATCAAGGGATGAGGTGTTCTGGCTCACCCGAGTATGATTCAAACTACACGGGTGGAAAGCGTGTCTCAGCTTAACTTTGATATCATTATGATGCTAAAAATCACACCCACGAGCCAAAATGACAGGGTCATTTTTACGTGACACCCCGGAACTTCCCCCCCCGAACTTGAACATCTGATCTTTAAATATGAAGCAAGAAATTTTTAATCCAATCAAAATGAAAAGAATATATGACTAGAGTCACTCAAGCTCCACCTTGAAGGTAAAAATAATACAAAAATGGCTTAAGAGAGAGGGAACATTAGGAAAGACATCATCATGGACAAGTCATGAAGGATACCACTGCAGACCTCTGACTTCTGGGATCAGTCGTTGAGCTGAACCTCTCTTCCACCCCATAGGAACACCTTTGGGTAAGACTCGAACATTTGGTTATACCAGGTGCTTTCCCCAGAAAACTTAGAAATCTCTATAGAGTTGCTTTTAATTTAGTGCTTCAGTTATTTGTAATCTTGACATTTATGTATACATATTTTGCAGACAGCGTATTCATCACCGGCAATACATGAAGAACCTGTACTCTGTTGCTTTTAATAAATTGCACTTTTCACATAATCACCTGCACCATTTCTCACTGGACACCATGTAAGTCCAGAGATAGTGGCTATACGGGAACACAGCACACTATTGAGTGAACCCGTGTTGCCAGACTCATAGTGACAAATTGGGCATTATTCAGGATTTAGACCTAGCCGCCACCAGCCCCTCTAATATCTGAGGATAAGCTGGAAAGCAAAGGGGTTTATTTCCTGCCAAATTACTCTACTGCTCTTAACACAACAGGCAGGGACTGGATAAATATGAGGCAAAGATATGGGTTTAGAGCCAAGTTGCGAGATCTCAGAAGTGCTCAAGTTTAGCTGAATCTTTGACTCCAGTTGATAAGGGCTAGATGTTTAGCTGGCGGTAGCGAACTTAGTTAACAGTGTTGAAAATGTTTTTGGCATGATTCTTCTTGATGTGGGTTCCAGGCAGCTGGAGGTGGATAGCATGCTCTTCAGGAAGGCAGTGTGGGGCCAGAACAGCTCTGATGCCGTGGAAGTGCAAGCAGGATGATGCTCCCCAGCAGTGTGTGCTAGTCTGGTGCCGATGATGAGAGGCACCCAAGGGCTCTGCCTGATTGCTGCAGAGCCAAGTGCTGGCAGTTGTACTGTCTGGGCAGTCTCTTGTGATGCCTGAGATGGGGTCTGTGCCTCCTCACAGCAGGGCTGAGACAAGGGTTTTGCTCACACACATCCCAGGCTTGACAGTGCTTGTATGATCTGAAATGTCAGCAAACAAGCTGATCTGATATTCGAGTTTTTGCTCCATGGAGTCACAGTGAAGTGTGGTTTCATGCCTGTCTGGGCCCATCTCCCTGATCCTCAGCAGGAGGCAGAAGGTGATACATGGCCTCCTGCTTCTGAAGGCAACTAACTCACTTGGCAGAAGCAGTGCCCAGGTCTCAAGGTGTTCTCTCTAGCAGAGCTGCTATTCCTTCTAGCGCCTCGCATTTTCAGGGCCTGGCTCTCATTCCTGGATTGGGGCACTGGAGAGGAAAGCCTTGGTTTGTTGCTCATTTCAGGAGAATGTCCCAGCTTGCTTCTTGTGGAGCAGTACAGTGGATGGAGGCATCATGACAGGGCCATGTAATTACTGTCAGGGTACAGGGGAGGATGCATGGGGTCCCTGGAGACTGGAGCCAGGAAAATCCCAGTATGCATTGCCCCTGGGGAGCATCCATCAGCAGCAGGCCTGTGTGCATGAGGCACCTTGCTGGCATGAGAGGAGAGAGGTGGGGACTGAGAAGTGCATTGGCTTTGTTCCTCCCAACATTCGATCCTGGCAGAATACACGAACCCATAGGTGCTCAGCCTGAATATGATGATGCTACTTATGGGACCATGACATGTTACAGAGGTTGTGGCATTTCCATTGTCCACTGCTGTGGACACCTTTGACCTGTCTGGGTGAGGTGCCAGGATTCAATTTGGGGCCCAGGGCTCAGCTAACCAGTGGGAAAGTTTGTTGAGCTCCATGTGCGCGTGGCTTTGCAAAGCTACCTGTTAGACCAGGGTCAAGCAGAAGTCATGAGTGTCTTGCTGGAACCATGACAAGTTACAGAGGTAGCAGGTGTTGTGACGCTCATGTCGCCTATGGCTCTTGGCACCCTTGAGTTGCCTGTGGGAGCTGGATGGTGTGCAGATACCACAAGTGATGCAGCTCTGCGAGGTCAGACTAGCTGACGCTGACAGCACCTTTGTTAACAGAGCATCAAATGTGCCTGAAGCCCAGCTCGCTGGTGCCAGGACAGACCATGGGGTACCTGGGACTGCAGGAGCGGCCTCAGGAGAGGTGCTGGGGCTGGGGTAACTGCAGGGGTCCAGTGAAGGTGGATGAAGGAGGCTAGCATATAGTTATAATTTTCTCTTTCTGTGACCACTTCTGAGTTCTGACCAGTGCCTTTAATATCTTCATCAATGATATAGACAGTGGGATTGAATGTACCCTCAGCAAGTTTGCAGATGATACCAAGCTGAGTGGTGCAGTTGATATGCCAGAAGGACAGAATGCCATCCAGAGGGACCTAGACAAGCTTGAGAGTTGTGTCCATGTGAACCTCATGAGGTTCAACAAGGTCAAGTGCAAGGTCCTGCATCTGGGTCAGGGCAATTGTCGCTATCAATAGAGGCTGGGGGATGATGTGATAGAGAGCAGCCCTGTGGAAAAGGACTAGGGTGTACTAGTGGATGAAAAGCTGGACATAAACCAACCATGTGCACTTGCAGCTCAGAAGGCAAATCACATCCCTGGATGCATCAAAAGAAGCGTGGCCAGCAGATAGAGAGAGGTGATTCTGCCCCTCTACTCTGCTCTGGTGAGACCTCACCTGGAGTACTGCATCCAGCTCTGGAACCCACAAAACAAGAAGGACATGAATGGGATGGGGAGGCAGAGCATGAGAAACTGAAATTCTGGAACACTGGCTAAGCGCTGCTCAGCAACAACTAAAACATCAGCGTGTTACCAACATTATTCTCACACTAAATCCAAAGCACTGCACTGTGCCAATGACCAGGAAGAAAATTAACTTTATCCCACCTGAAACCAGGAAAGTCCAAACAAAAATATGTCAAAAAAATTGGGTGGGTTTTTTTGTGCATCAACTACCTGGGTTTTTTTTTTAGTTTTCCAAATTGACAATGAATTTAAACCTCATTATTCACTTATTTTACTACCAACCACCTTTGACCTTTCTCCCACCCCCGACCCCCCAGCACTTTTACCAGCAGATCAAAGATTCATGTCATGTTTGGCATAATATGGGCCCCAAAAACCAATGAAAACTTGGTGCTGGGGAGCCAGGAGTCACACTTTTCTAGGACTCGCATGGGGCCTTTTCAAGGCTTTGCTGCTTGACTCTGTAATTAAGGCTCTGAAATTTAAGGACAATCTTTTAACCATTTACTGCCCAACATCAAACATAAATTTTATTATTTTTGACTAGCAAAACCGAGTAGCTGATGACAGCTGTCAGAGCAGAGCTGCCTATTGCTGTCCCATGCTGGTGGGACCCAGGTGATAGCAGTTTTGTGGGATCTTAGCCCAACAGATGGCTCAGGACCACATTTCTGCCCATCCCAGTGAAAGAAGTATGGGAAAATATTTGACAGAAACATTTGTCCTTAGAGATGCTCCTTTTTTCGCTGTCACCTCCTTCCTCTGGGGCTCACTAAAACCCATCCCTCTGAGCCCCAAATCCTTTTGAGGCCTGGATGTCCCACCAGAGTATCCTCCTGGCCCTTCTGGCTGCTCCCCATGTGCCTGTTTGCCCCTTTGGATGCCACCTCCAGGCCCCTTTGGGTGCCAAAGGTAACCCCCACCATGGCTCCATGTCCCTTTGGGTGTCCTCTCTCAGTGCCTTTTGGCCCTCCTGGAACCTTCCCCTTCTGTGCCACCCCCCAGGGACAGAGGTCCTGGGATCCCTCACCACTGCCATGGGGACAGTGCTCCTGTCCTCCTCCTCCTCTTCCTAATCCCCAGGGTGTCCTCGTCCTCCTTAAGGGCCACTGGCCAGCGCTGGCCGTGTGCCCAGAACCTGATGGGCAGCCCCAGCTGCTGCTGCGATGGAGGAGAAGTGAGTTCTCCCAGGGGTTCCCGGCATACCCCCAACTACCGGTACCCCCCTGAAACCCCCCTGTTCTCCCCCAGGTTGCCATCGGTGGAAGCCTATGAAGCAGCCATGGTGTTGAGTGGGGTAGGGGACGCACTTGGATACCGAGGGGCTCGCTGGGAGTACTGCACTTCGGGACCCCAGATCCACGCCGAGCTGGTGGAGCTGGGGGGGCTGGAGGCCATCACCCTCCAGCCCCCCGAGTGGCCCGTCAGCGATGACACTGTTCTCCACCTTGCAACTGCTGAAGGCCTGGCCACAGGTGGGAGAGGGGGCAGCAGTGGTCTCCATTGCATCCCCATGGCACAGGGGAGGGTCCTCAGGGCATCCCCATGGTGCCCCAGATCCACAGTGGAGCATTCCAGGCAGGTGGGGTGTCCCTGTTGTATCCCTGAGCTGCATGGGGGTTCCCCAGCAGGGTGGAGACATCCCTCTGACATGCCTTGGGCTCCACGGTGGGGGTCTGGGGGTGGTGACAGGAGTCCTTGTTATACCCCTGGGCTGTTTTGGCAGGGTCCCTGTGGAGTCTTGAGGGTCCTTGTTATACCTCTGAGCTGCTATTGGGGGTTCCAAGGAGGTTCAGGAGTCTGTGTTATATCCCTGACCCAAACTGGAGGGTCCCATTGAGGGGCTTCTGGGGGTCCCCAGCCAGCCCTGAAGGGGTTTGGGAGCATCCTAATTCCACCGTCCTTTTAGGGGCTCCAGTGCAGGTCCCTATTTCCTCCCCCCAAAAATTCCCCTCAGGATAGGTCCTACTTTTCCTCACAGTTTGTGAGAATTTGTGTTCTGTTTCCTCCCATATTTGGTGCCAGGAGGGCGGGGGAGAGGGGGCCATTTCACCCTCTCAATTTAGGAGGCCCAGGAGGAGGGTCACCCCTTTCCCACCCAATTTGATGTGCTTGGGAAATGGGGAGTATCCCCCATTTCTCCTGAGTTTTGGGGTGTTCATGGATGTTATTCTACTTCCCTTCCAGTTGGAGGTGGGGTGGGTATGTGTCACCCTTCCCCTCTAGTTTTGGGGTTCCATGGGGGGTGTCCCTTTTTCCCTCCACTTTTGGGGGTCGGGGTGGGATGGGGTGGGGTGTTATCCTTCCCCTTCACTTTTGGGTTGTCTATGGGGCAGGGTTCCCTTTTCCTACCATTTAGGGATGGTGCAATGGGGGCATCTTCCTCTTCCCCTTCAGATTTGGGGGGTGCATGGGGCCTCTCCCTCCACTCCACTTTGGGTGGCTGGGAGGGGCTCACTAACTGTCCCCAGGCTTGGAGGGGGAAGCCCTGTTGCAGGAGCTTGCTCGCCGCTACGTGGCCGCCATGAGTGACATGGAGGGCCGCAAGCCAGGTCCCACCAGCATCCTAGGTGAGTGGGGACCGAGGGTCTGGAGGGAGTCAGAGGGTAGCAGGGGGGTCTCACATCCCCGACCCCACCAGGGACCTCACAGCTGCGGCCTGGAGAGCCTGAGGGCTACCGTATTCCCTTCAACCCCACGGGCACTGGCTGTGGGGCTGCGATGCGAAGCCTGGCCATTGGCCTCAGGTAGGGATGGGAACACAGAAAAGGATGGAGGTGGAGGGGATGGGGAAGAGCTGGATGGGTGGATGGGGACATGGGGGTGTCAGAGCTGGAGGGAAGGGAACATGAGGTGATGGAAATGGTGTAACTGGGGTATGGGGGTGTAAGACGTAGAGGAATGAGGTGACAGAGGGGGAAGGGGACGTGGGGTTTTTGGAGCTGGAGAAGACAAGGACAGGGCATTGAGGACATGGTGGTGTTGGAACTGGGAGGCTGAGTGCAGTGGGGATGTCTGAGCTGGGGGAGGAGGACAGGGAGCCCTAGGGGACAGAAGACATGGGGACAGCAATAGGGAGAAGGGGACATAAGAGGGGTGCATGGAGGTGGTGGGGCCAAGGGGGGTGGGGACAGCCGGGACAAGGACAGCTGGGACAACAGTGGTAGGAATGGAACAGGGACAAGTCTAGGGACACAGGAACAGGGGACAGGAAGAGGTGAATGCCAATGCAGGTACCCGCACACCTGGGAGCTGCCAACACTGATCCGAGTGAGCATCGAGAGTGGGCGTATGACCCACCACCACCCCACCGGTGGGTGCAAGGTTGGGGGGGGGAACAGGGGAGGAGGGGATACTGAACCACCCTGAACCCTTTGTCCCCTCAGGGTACCTCGGGGCACTGGCGGTGGCCCTCTTTGGGGCACTGGGGGCTCGGGGGGAGCCACCAGAGCGCTGGGGGGCCGAGCTGCTAAGGGTCCTGCCCCTTGCATGGGACTATGTGGAGAGTGCCGGGGTTGCTGTGAGCGACAACGCTGCTGCCTGGCCCTTCTTCAGGGATGCCTGGCACCGGTGAGGGGGTTCTGGGGGGTCACTGTGAGTACTGGGAGGGGTTGGTAAGGCTACTGGGAGGAGCTCAGGACATCACTGATACCTGCAAGGTTCTCTCCCAGTCCTGGCAGGGCACCGCACTGCCTCAGTGCCCAGATGTCCCCAGTGTCCCCTTCCCTGCTGCCACTGGTGTCACTGATAATTCTGGTGCCCAGTCTGTCCCCAGGCCCATCTTGTCCCTGCTGCGCCGAGTGTCCCCATGGCCCCAGCGTCCCTACCAGTACTGCCATCCTCAGCTTGTAGCCCAGGACCCCTCCACACCCCCACTGGCCTCAGTGATCCTGGTACTCTTCGTTTCCCTGGGGTCACTGGTGTCCCCATTGCATCCACATGATGCCCTGAGGTGTTCAGATTGTTCCCAGTGTCCTCAGGGGCTGCTGGAGAGCCACAGTCTGGTGACCCCCCAGTGTCACCAGTTAGCCCATTGTCACTGATTACTTCAATGCCCCCAAGACATCAATGTCCCTGGTGACTCCAGTGTCCTCATCTCCAGTGTCCCTGTTGTCCCTGGTGACCCCAATATCCCCCATGGCCTCAATGACTCCAGTGTGTCCTCAATGTCCCTGTGTCCTTGCAGGTACCTGGAATCCCGGGGACTTCTGGAGGGTCATGGCCCACCACAGGTGCCATGCCTCCCGTCACCTGCTGAGCGGGATGTAGAATATATGGGTTGGGCACTGGACGGGTGGGCAGGGCGCAGTGGCCATGATGCGCCCATGGTGGCCCTGGAGGCCCTGCTGGCAGCCGATGGATGCTGGAAGGAACTGTGTGCCAGGGGAGTGCTGCATGGCGGGGACAACGACTCCACAGGGACCATTGCTGCTGGGTGCTGGGGCCTGCAAGGGGGGCTAGCATCCATCCCCCAGGGGCTGCACAGCAACCTCGAGTACCGTGGGCGGCTGCGCGATGCTGCCCACCGCCTCCACGAGCTGGCCTGGGGGAGATTCTGAGCCCCTAAAGTTACCTGCTGCTCCCCTCCTGGGTCCTGAGAGGGGCTTGGGAGGGTCTCTGGGGATCAGCAAAGACCTTCATGGGGTGCCGAGAGGCTCAGGAGAGGCCCTGGGGTTCAGCTGGGATCTTCATGGAGTCCTGAGGCAGCTCAGGAGGGACTCTGGGTGGGCTGCAGAGGTTCTGGGGTGCTCGGGAGGGCTCCTGGGAGACCTTGGGGCAAAGAGGGCCCTTCAAGGGGTGCTATGGGGCTCAGGGAAGCCCCAGGGAGACCACCATAGCCTCATTCATGTGGCCTCTTATCCTTCTGCAATTAGAGATCCCAGAACCTCCCTGAGGAGCCTCAGTCACCCCCACAATAAAAAAAGTGTCCTCCCAAGTCACTCTGTGTCTATGTTTGTGCCCTGTGCCTCTTGTCCTGTCACTGCCACTGCTGAGATCCCACTTCACCTGGGTGGGAACCCCTACCACCAAATCTTGTCCAGGCTGGACAGTTCTGGCATATGTAGATGCACAGATATCACCACAGACCATACTAACACCCAGACCAAGAGAGTGATTTGGATCCAGTGGAATAGATCAACACCCCCCCCTCCGGTGTCCTCAACTGTTGAGCAGTGCTGGGCTTGGTAAAAGGGTCCAGCATACCAAGGAGACACCCAAGTGTTCTGGTCCGTGCCTGGCTGACTCCAGGTTGGGACATGGCCTCAGAAAGGGGGGAATTGCATCAGGTCTCAAGTGGGCTTTGAGTGACAGGGGCACCATACCACCACACCAGAACACTGTTTTGGTCACAAATCTAAAACATAGCAGCATACGGGCTGTTGTGAAGAGCATTAGCTCAACCCCTGGCAGACCCACACACACAGGAACACTGATCTTGTGGGAGAGAGGGGACCACAACCCCATGTGCCTGCCAAGGCCAAGATCTGGTGGTCCACACAGCTCACATCCACTCCAACACCCAACCTTTCCTAGGAGGTCCTGAGCATCCTGGCTTCTGTCTCCCATCGGGATGGCACCTCAAGGCACTGTCTCATCCCCACTGCATGGTCAAGTATGTCTAACAGAGCTGCATCAGAACATGGGGTCCCAGAGAATCTGTGTAGCTACAGAATTTCAATATGTTTGGTGAAGCTGTAGGCCTCCTGTTTTGGATGGCAGAGAAGCAGAAGATTGGCTTGGCAAGGCATCACTCCGGAGACTTTTGCTTCCATTTTTAACAGGTCACAGAATTGTCTAGATTGGAAAAGACCTTTAAGATCATCAAGTCCAATCATTAACCTAACACTAACAAGTCCTCAACTAAACCACATCCCCAAGCACTATGTCTACATGACTCTTAAGCCCCTCCAGGGATGGAGACTCCACCACTGACCTGGGCAGCCTATTCCAGTTCTTTCTTTCAGTAAAGAAATTTTCCTAACATCCAGCCTAAACTTCTCATGGCTCAACTTGAGTCTGTTTTCTCTCGTCCTATCACTTGTTACTTGGTTGAGCAGATCAATCCTTACCTGGCTCCAACCTCCTTTCAGGGAGTTGTTGAGAGCGAGGTCTCCCCCGAGCCTTGTTTTCTTCAGACTAAACAACCTCAGGCCCCTCAGCCTCTCCTCAGAAAATTTGTGCTCTAGACTCTTCCCCAGCTTCACTGTCCTTCTTTGGACATGCTCCAGCCCCTCAATGTCCTTCTTGGAGTGGGAGGCCCAAAACTGAAGACAGTATTGAGATGCAGTCTCAAGAGCACCAAGTACAGAGGGACAATCACTTCCCTGGTTCCGCTGGCCAAACTAGTGCTGATAAAAGTTCGGATGCCAGTGGCCTTCATGGCCATCTGGACACATGCTGGCTCACATTCAGCCAGCTGTTGATCAACACGCCCAGGTCCCTCTCTGCTGAACAGCTTTCAAGCCACTTCTCCCCAGCCTGAAGAATTGCCAGGGGTTGTTGTGGTCAAAGTGCAGAACCTGGCATTTGGCCTTGTTGAAACCCATACAATTTGTCTTGGCCCATTGATCTAGTCTGTCCAGACCCCTCTGTAGAGCCTCCCTACCCTCAGGCAGATCAACACTCCCACGCAACTTGGTGTTCTCTGCAAACTTATTAAGGGTGCACTTGATCTCCTCATCCAGAGGGGATCTTTCTTCCTCTGGCATCCTCTTGGGAACCCTGGGGTTTAGGACTTGGCTCGGTGGCAGCAGTCAGCAAGGGATGTGATGCTGAGCACAGGGATGTAGCATCTTCTGCCCTTGGGGGAATGAGAGAGGGCAGTCCCCACTGCAAGCCCGCAACAGCCACACACTGATCAAAACGGGCCTCATCGTTCACTTTCGGACAACAGTCACACACAGAGAGACCCAAACATGTCTCCATGTGTCCCTCTCACACCCATGGATCTGCTGATGGACACAGAGTCCCATAAACTCTGCATTCATAGTCAGAGCTCCACACACCCCTTAGCTGGCACACACATACAATGACACCACCAGGCACTCACCTGCTGGAGTCATAGACTGGTTTCGGTCAGAAGGGACCTTCAAGATCCATCGTCCCTGCCATGGACAGGGACGCCTCCTGCTAGACTAGGTTGCTGTGGGAGACGGAACGAAGTTGCTGATATGTCTCAACATTGTTTTGCTACTTTTGCTACAAAAACGCAGGCTTAAAATGAATTCTGAAGCTGCAAGGCTTGAACAAACTTTGCTGCTGATAAACGCAAGTAAGTTGCTGTAGCGACTTATGGGACCAGCTGTCCTGGATGCAGTAACCACCACATCCTCCAAATTTGAGGAACTAGTATTGTTTGTCATTGTGTATAGCTCCTGCAACATAGCGCTTGCGCCACCAGCGGGGTCAGGGGTAGGTCACAGTGATGAAGACCAGCTGTGTGAGACCTCCAGGGACCCCAGAAGGTGATGTAACGCATGCGCACGAGATGTACTTGAAGGGAGGAGACTATGCTAAAGAGTTTCAGGAATTCAGGAGACAACTCAAAGAAAAAGGAGATGCCTGTGTTAATAAAAAGACGAAGATATGAACATTGTACAGAACGTTTCCCGCCCCAGCTGGGAGCGTTGGCCTTGAGGTGTGTTGCGCTGCCCCACTGACTGCGAGTGCTGCCCTCAGCGACTGAGGAACTGATTCAACAGGACACCGCTGGATCCATGGTGGTGACTATTCCTTGCTAACTTTCATAATTCTCCTTCAAACTTTCCTTCTATCTACAATTTTATCCTATTGCAGTTAGGACTCAGTATTTTCAAACCATAATAAAGCTTGATGTATAGGTAACATTTGACCTCTTCTGTGTCTTAATTTCACCACTGGGATCAACTTGAACTCTCTTGCTGTCCGACAGTGGATTGAGACAATTACTCAAAGCCCCATCCAACCTGGCCTTGAACACATCCAGTGTTGGGGCATCTGCAACACCCCTGGGCAACCTGGACCAGTGTCTCACCACCCTCACTTCTTCCTTACATCTAATCTAGATCTCCCCTCCTCCAGTTTGAAGTCATTACCCCTCATCCCATCACCACAAGCCCTTGTAAGAAGTCCCTCCCGAGCTTTCTTGTAGGCCCCCTTCAGATACTGGCAGGCTGCTATAAGGTCTCCCTGGAGCCTTCTCTTCTCCAGGCTGAACAACCCAAATTCTCTCAGCCTGTCCTCATAGGAGAGGTATTCCAGCCCTCCTTACAGCATCCAGTGGTCAGTCAGAACCAGCCTGCCCTAGCACGAGCTGAAGAAATGAGGATGGGGTGACATTTGTGGAAGTGGCATTAGTCTTCCCAAGGAAGTGTTGCGTGTGATGAGGCCCCGCTTACAGAAAGTGGCTCAATATCAGCCTGTCAATGGGAAGCATTGGACAGATTCCGTATTGAACTGTCCTTATGTCAATCCATGAACCATCTCACCAGTCAGCCCACTCCTTTGTCTCACAGATATAGACCACAGAGGAGCTCAGATTGGAAGGGACCCTAACGATCATCTGGCCCAACCCCTTGTGGGAAAGGAAGCCTGGATGAGACTGTCTTGCACCCTGTCCAGTTGCATCTTGATACTCTACAGCAGTGGGGTCTCCACTACTTCCTTGGGGTGGTTGTTGCAGTGAATTATTGCTCTCACTGTAATAAAGTTCTGTCAAGATGAAACCTCTTTATTTCTCATATCATCTTATATCACATCAGACTTGTTGTCCAGGCCCATATCTGCAGGGCTGCTTTCCAACCAGTCAGCATGTCCTGATGCATGGTGCAGCTCTTCCCCAGGGGAAGGACTTGGTTGAACATTACAAAGTTCCTTTCAGCCCAATTCTCCAGCCTCTTGAGGTCTCTCTGGATGGCAGCATGGCTCTCTGGTGCCTCAGCCTCTCCCCCCAGTTTTGCACCACCTGCCAACTGGCTGAAGGTGCATGCAGTCACCTCACTGTAGAAGGCACTCAGGCTGGGAAAGCACGACTGGCAAATCCACATAGACTGCTTCTCATCACCTTCCTATCACTCATGTGCCTGGAAATGGTTTCCAGGGTTGACTGGTTGCTCCATCCTCTTCCCAGCAACTGCAGCGAGTCCCATCTGGCCGGCACCTCCCCAGACCCTCCTTCTGAAGAAGAGAGACAACATCTGCTCTTCTCCAGTCCTCGGGAAGGCGGGGTGTCCCCGCAGGAGCTGCTCGCTCCCACCCAATCACGACCGCTCTCCCTGAAGCGGCGGCGGGAGCGCTTAGAGGTGTCCGCCCGGAAATGGCGCCGGCGGGAGCGCTAAGAGCTGTCCGCCCGGAAGTGTTTTGGGCGGTGCACCTGGCATCCAGAAGTGGTGGCGGGAGCGTTTTGGGCGGTGCACCCAGAAGTGGTGGGGGTTCGGCGTTGAGCAGCTCTGCGATGGCGGCTGTGCCGTTGCGTGTGTGAGTGGGATGGGACGGGCGGGGACGGGCTGGGGGAAGGCGAGCGGCGGAGCCGTGGCAGCTACTAACGCGCCGTGTCCCGTAGGTTGGCGTGTGGCGACGTGGAGGGGCGGCTGGAAGCGCTCTTCGGGCGGGTCCGGGCCATCCAGGGCAAGAGCGGCCGTTTTGACGTGAGTTTCCCCGGGGCACCGGGCGAGTGCGAGCGGGGCTGTTCCGTGCGGGGTTCCCGTACTCCTTCCGCGGGCGAGCAGGGACACTGGGATGGCTCAGGTCAGGAGCCTGCCCGGGGTTACTTGGGAGAAGTTCCTTGGGTGCGTTTCACGTGGGGTGGGGATTCTGGTCCCTCTGGGGGCGTGACCCTCCACTTTGTGTTCGGGGCCGGTGGAGGGGGCTCTGCAGCCCCTCGGCCCTCCTTGGCCAACACCGAAGTGTTGGGATCCGTGGGTGAGGAGTGTGGGAGAGCAGCTGTCTCTTCATCACCTTTAAAACCGTGCATGTTGCTGTTATGCATGTGAGATGCAGATAAGTGGAAAGGAACCAAAATACTGTCAAAGCGATGCATGTCACAACATATAACAATAATGGTAAACCAGTTGCATGTGTTGTATCTTTGGTTAAATGGTAAATTTCACTTTATCTGATGTTTTTAGATGCTTTTGTGTGTTGGGAACTTTTTTGGCACTACTGCAGAGACAGAATGGGCAGACTATCAAACAGGGGCCAAGAAAGGTAAGGAAGCTGTTGTTGCTCTGGGTGCTGATGGTTGCGCTATGTCATGACCCACTTCACTGTCTTATCACAGCATGCTTTTGAATTCAGAAGGTGCAGTTAAATAGTGCAATGTTAAAGCAGTTAAGCAGGAAAATTCCACATGGGAGGGAAAGACAGATTTGGTTTAAACCAAAACTCATTTCTGTCATGTTCTTGTCCTTGTTTTTTCAACCTGGGTGGCAGGAGAAGCTGTATGTAGATGTTTATGGTACTTTGGTCAGCAAGGCCATGAGATCCCAGTGTGCCTGCTGGTGTGTAGCCCTTCTGATTCCTCTCTGCTGAGAAGAGACCAGCACCCACCTCTCTACAACCTCCTTTCAGGGAGTTGTAGAGAGCGAGAAGGTCTCCCCTGAACCTTCTCCAGACTAAACACCTCCAAATATAAGGAGTACTGGTACTGGTTTAAACTTCACTCCCCAAGGATGCTCTCCTGTGTATGCAGGGAGAAGAGCAGGCATTAAAGCCTTCCTTGAACTGATGCATTTTTCCTCATCCTCACTTGAATTTCTTTAAAAAGTAAAAAATAGCTTTGAACTGTTGGGAAAAATCTGCAGCTTATGATCTCAACTACAACCACAGAGATACAAACAAGATTTGCATCCCTTTATTTGAGTTTTAAGCCATTCGTGAAGTTTTCAGACTTGACCCTGCAGTTGAAAGCGATTGCCTCTATTTTCAGGCTGTGGCAGCTGGAATTTCATGCAACAGGCTGACAACAGCCGTAGCTTAGGACCTGCTGACCAGCTGATCTGTTGACCAGCTTACTGTTCTGCCACGACCCATGTTTTTGGAGCTATGGATCATTTCAGAGCTGATCTTATGTAGGTGGTGGAACAAGCTGTAGTTAAAGCAGAGGTTTTTCTTTGCTGGTGCTGCATGGATCTGTGGAAACCGCAGGACTGGGGACTTACTTTGAAGGAAGGTTTTTTGCTGTGTCCTTATTGCTCCTTGGAACACTGCAAAGGAGTGGTAGGGTTTGCAGGAATGGGTGGGACCTGCTGTGACTTCTAGTAAATGTGGACAGAACTTGTGCTACTGTACTTGAATTAAAGCAGACTGAGTGACTCTGGCTTTCTTCTTCAGCTCCAATACCAACCTATGTGCTTGGCGCTAACAAGCAGGAGTCCATGAGCTATTTTCCGGACGTCAGTGGCTGCGAGTTAGCTGAGAACATCACTTACTTAGGTAAGGCTGCAGGAGGTTTGGGATAAGGGATGTACATTTGCCCTGCGATGCTCTCATGAATGTTTTCTGATCTTCCCATACCAAAGCCTCTTTTCTGGAAATTTTAAGGTAATCTTTCTTATTCTGGAGTCCAGACTGGAGTTGAACTCTTGTGTTGAAAGTCTACACTCTACTATGTAAAATGCTAAAGAAAACCCTTCTTTTTTTGTTGTTTTTTCACACTGAACTTGCTGACCAAAAGGAATAGTTTTGGGAAGCAGGATAGCAGTGAGGAGAGAAGGCTGGGGGTTGTCTGAACAGTTGCTTTGCTGTAGGCAAGGTTGGATTTGAGACATGGTGCTAAAACAGGTCTTTAGGGCAGTTTATGGCACAGGAACTGAGCTGTCTGTAAGGGTAGTTCCAGTAGAAGTGTCACAGAATCACAGAGTGGAAGGGATTGGAAGGGACTGGGAGAGCATATACTGGAGAGCAGTCCTGTGGAAAGGGACTTGGGGGTGCTGGTGGATGAAAAACTGGATATGAGCCACCAATGTGCAATCGCAGCCCAGAAGGCCAGTCACATCCTGGGCTGCATCAAAAGAACTGTGGCCAGCAGATCAAGAGAGGTGATTCTGCCCCTTTACTCTGCCTTGGTGAGACCTCACCTGGAGTACTGTGTCCAGTTCTGGAACCCCCAGCACAAGAAGGATGTGGACATATTGGAGCATGTCCAGAGGAGGGCCACCAAAATGATCAGAGGAATGGAGCATCTCTCCTATGAAGACAGGCTGAGAGAGTTGGGGCTGTTCAGCCTGGAGAAAAGAAGGCTCCGGGGGACCTCATAGTGACCTTCCAGTATCTGAAGGGGACCTACCAAAAGGTGGGGGAAGGTCTATTCAGAAGGGTTTGCAATGATAGGACAAGGAGTAATGGTTTTAAGCTAGGAAAGGATAAATTTAGACTGGATATTAGAAAAAAATTCTTTAATATGAGGGTGATAGATCAGTGGAATGGGCTGCCCAGAGAGGTGGTGGAGGCCCCATCCCTGGAGTCATTCGAGGTCAGGCTTGATGGGGCTCTGAGCAGCCTGACCTAAGTAGAGATGTCCCTACTTGTGTAGGGAGGTTGGACAAGATGACCTCTGGAGGTCCCTTCCAGCCTAAAACATTCTATGATTCTATGACCTTCTATGACCTCTGGAGATCATCTCGTCCATGCTCCCCCCCTCTCCCCCGGGCTAAATCAGGGTCACCCAGACAGGTTGCCCAGAATCGTGTCCAGGCACATTTGGAATCTCTCCAGAGAAGGAGACTCCAACCTCTCTGGGCAGCCTGGGCCAGGCTCTGACACCCTCATAGCAAAGAAGTTTTTCTTCGTGTTCAGATGGAACCTCCTGTGTTTCAGTTTGTGCCCATTGCCCCTTGTCCTGTCACTGGGCACCACTGACAAGAGTCTGGCCCCATCCTCTTGAACCCACCCTTCAGATATTGATCAGATCCACTCTGTCTTCTCTTTCCCAGGCTCAACAGCCCCAGGGATCTCAGCCTTTCCTGGGCACAGAAATGCTCCAGTCCCCTCAGCATCTTTGTAGCCTCCCTTGGACCCTTTCCAGTAGTTCCCTGTCTCTCTTGAACTGGGGAGCCCAGCACTGGACACAATGCTCCAGATGTGGTCTCACCAGGGCACAGTAGAGGGGGAGGAGAACCTCCCTCTACCTGCTGGTCACACTCTTCTTAATACACCCCAGAATGCCATTGGCCTTCTTGGCCCTGAGGGCACTTTGCTGGCTCGTGGTTGACTTGTTGTCCACCAGGACTCCCAGGTCCTTCTCTGTGGAGCTGCCTTCTAGCAGGTCAACCCCTCACCTGTACTGGTGCAAGGAGTTATTCCTCCCCAGGTGCAGGACCGTACATTTGCCCTTTTTGAACTTCATGAGGTTCCTCTGCACCCCAGCTGTCCAGTCCAAATCTCGCTGAATGACAGCACAGCTCTGGTGTGTCAGCCACTTCTCACAGTTTCGTATCGTCAGCAAACTTGCTGAGGGTGCACTCCTCTTCATCCAGATCACTGATGAATATGTTGGACAAGACTGGACCTAGCACTGACCCCTGGGGAACACACAAGCTACAGGCCTCCAATTAGACTCTGCACCACTAATCACAACTCTGTGACCTGTCATTCAGCCAGTTCTCAATCCACCTCACTGTCCATTCCATCTAACCCACACTTACTGAGCTTCCTTATGAGGATGTTATGAGCGACAGTGTCAAAAGCCTTGCTGAAGTCAAGGTAGACAACACCCACTGCTCTCCCCAGTGGGTCACACCATTGTAGAAGGATCTCAGATGAGTTAAGTAAGGCAGGACTGCTGAATTTGCTCCTCTGTCTATGACAGGACTAAGAGATGACTTGCAATGTCCACATCTCAAGTGTGTGCTTGTGTTTTAATGCAGGCCGCCGAGGTCTTTACAGTGGTGTTTCTGGCCTGCAGATCGCGTACCTGAGTGGCACCGAGTCCCAGGATGAGCCAGCTCCCGGCTACAGTTTTAGTGCAAAGGATGTGGTAGAATTGAAAACATCGTTGTTATCCACCTCAAACTTCAAAGGCGTGGATATACTGCTGACATCACCCTGGCCCAGAGATGTGGGGGCTTTTGCCAACAGCCCGGCAAGTGTTCTGTTCTCTGGTTGATTCAATACAGAGTTGCCTTTCTGCTTGCTGTGGCAATTTGGGCTGTGGGGCCATCTTGGAGTGCTTGAGAAAGTGGAGAGTGAAAAAGGAACAGCAGATGTTATGGTTCTTCAGAGAAGGACCAATGGGGAGGGGGATTTGTGAAACTTCAGGATGTATTATCTGCCCCTCCCTGAAAAATCAGAGTCAACAGGTTTCATCCGCTCACAAATTGCTGTGGAATGATGCTGCTAGTCTCTGATGTGGAATGCTCTCCTCTGAGCATCTCTGATATCACTTGACATTAAGTTGTTCTTTCTCCCCCCCTCTTCCAAACTTTTACAGCATTTTAGTGTTTATTTCCTTAAGTATCAGTCAGCTGTACCAAATGGTCTGGTTTTTCCTCTGCATTTTGAGGCTGCTCTTTCATATGTGTCCCATTTTCTGTTGTTGATGTTCCTCAGCAGAAATGATTTTTCAGTCAGGTGATCTGAAACCCTCCTGGAGAGCAAAGCCATGTACCACGGCAGAAATACACTTTCTGCTTCCTCTTAGTATCTTCCAACATCCAAGAAGAGATCCAATTCTCAGTCTAAAAGCATAAAGAACCCTCCCTCATCTGCTCTCTCCACCAAAAAAACAACTCCAGCAGCCAAGTTGTAGGGATGTTCTGGCTTAAAAAGAAAACACAGCTCTCAAAATTCATGTGGGTATTCTCTGCAGTAGCTCTGTGTATCAGTCCACACTTGTCTTCCCTCAGCATGAATTTTCTGCGATCAACAGAAGAGTATATTAATAATGATTATATTCAAATATGCATCTTTTTGGAGTGCGTTCTTTATCACCTGAGGATTTCAGTAGTAAGTCTTGGAGATGGCCCTCATGCACTGAGATCCTGAAATCCCATCACTCAAATAGAGCAGGAAGTTTGAGGAATGAGCAATTGGGACTATTGCTCTTTGTTACCTGAAGTTCCTCTTGAAGCAAAAGGGATGCAAGGTGCTAAATTGTGTGGACAAGCATTGACCACCTGGAGAAGTCTATGGGTTGTCTTTCCTGGAGATGTTTGGTGACTCTGGCTGTTTGTAGTGGGGCTGGAAGCAGTCACCCCTCAGTGCAGACTCAGCTGGTTCCTCCCTGCTGTGCCCACTGTGAGGGCAGTGGGAGGGAGCACAGAGAGGGAAATGGCTTCTCAGGGGTGGATTAGTCCACTGGGAAGGGCTGTGACAGATGCCTGCCAGGCCAGATTCTTGTTCCCTTGTGCTTTTACCAATGATAACAAGGTATCAACATAAGTTATTTCAGAACTTCTCCATTCATCTGCCCTTTCCCTTCCCTACTTCACTTCTCAGTCTTAGGCCAATGTGGAAAAGACAGCACAGGAGCCTTCACCCAAGGAAATGGTTTGAAGTCTGCTTTGCTCTGACTTTTCAGGGATGGGAGCAGGATAAAATTTTGCTTCCTAAGGAGGCCTCAGAGCTTCTCGATTCACTTGATTCATGCTCTAACACTTTGGCACTGGGCATGTGGTCAAAACTTGTCTTAATTACTTGGACATCTGGTGTTTGCTGAACTCACTCTGTGCTGCCCTGACTTCACAAGGCCAAGAGAAGGCAAATAGGACAAACTTAGATTGATGAAACAAGTGGATAAAAAACCCTGAGTACCCAGAATGGAAAAAATGTAGAAATAAAAAGACTCTGGTTGGCAGTAAGAGATCAAGCCCTTTTGACCTATTCTTTTCCATTTCCAGGGAATGGAATGGTGACTGCTACAGTCAGTCTCTACATTTTCAGTGTAGTTCATATCAAACCATTTCTTTTCACTGCAATCTGACAGTTGGGTTTTTTTCAAGTAAAATTTGGCTTCTATTTTGTAGGGAGAAATAGACACCAAGAAATGTGGCTCTAAGTTAATATCTGATCTAGCTGAAAGTATTAAACCAAGGTACCACTTCGCTGCTCTGGAGAAGACCTATTATGAAAGACTTCCTTACAGGTTTGTAAGACCATGTGAAACCTCATTTATTTTCTCATAAGAGTTCAATCTTTAAAGAATGCAGGAGGACAACTTTAAAATAATTTCATTAAGTCATCCAGCCCCAACGCAGGGTCAAGATTTTTCTTCGATGCATCTTATTCCCATAATTAGTGCTGCCTCAAACTGTGCCATTGCTGACAATACTTGTCCAGGTACACTGCTGTGAATCCGATACTGAATTTATTGCCTGTAGTCACATCTAAACAGCATCCAGCCTAATTCAGGGTGTATTGCTGGAAAGGTATCATGTGGTGAAAACTGGTGTCTTTAGTCATAACTTTGTCTATAAAATGTGACTGGTAATGTAAGGTAGGTGTTAGAACAACCTATAAATAAAACTGAGGCTGTTGAGTTCATGTCAGGTATGATTCTTATTCTTTCCACAGGAAACACTTTCAAGGTGTAGCTGTCTTCAGACTAGTGATGAATTGTCCTCTCATCTTTGTATTTGGGCTGCAGTGAGACGTCATTTTGGTCTGCGTAGCTGTTTGCTGCTAGATCTCATGAGTCTGTCTGTCCTCAAGCCTCCTTGCTCTTGACCATAGACTGCATGTGGCTGATGTGTTGTCTGAGGAGCTTCATGGAGGACATGTGTGTCCTTTCTTACATTGTATATGCCAGTACAGTCATGGTTTGCTTCCTTGCAGAAATCATACAGTGCTACAGGAGACCCCGCAGCATGTGAGCAGGTTTATTGCACTTGCTGATGTTGGCAATTCAAGCAAGAAAAAGGTACTGACCCTCTCGAGTCTTTATTCTTTCCTCGAGTACAAGTAGTAGGGTTGGAAGCCCAGCTTTGGTTAGCTGGAGGACAGCATCAATCACTTCAGAGCTTGACTGAAGTGGAAGGATCTCTCTCTCTCTCTCTCTTACTCTTAAGTAATAATACCATTTGATCATTATCAGAATGATCAGTGACTCGGGGTGGTGAGACACTGGCACATGTTGCCCAGGGAGGTTGTGGGTGTCCCAACACTGGATGTGTTCAAGACCAGGCTGGATGGGGTCTTCAGCAACCTGGTCTAGTGGGAGGTGTTCCTGCCTATGGCAGTGGGTGTTCCTCTTCTTCCATTGAGAAAGTTACAGAATATTGGAATAGAAGGGCAGGTTGGTAGTGATTAAGAAGGCACAGGAACCATGCCTGGTAACCAAAAAAAGATCTGGGAGATCTGGCCAGAAAGAAAGCCTGGAAACAGGCAAGAATTGAGGTCATTCCTTTTTCAAGTAGGAAACTCTGCTGCTTTTCAGAAAGATGTTGCCTTCAAGTGAAAGAAGTGAAGCAATTGGAAGCACTCCATAAACTCTTGGTTGCACTGGAGACTGGCATAGAGAGTGTGTCTTTGATGTCCTGCCTTAGCTTAAACACTGATCTGCTGAGTTCTTGCAGTGCGAAGTTATGTGTTACTGTTCCAGGGTGGCTTCATTCACAGCTGACCCCTTCAGAGTGGCAGTCATGGCGAAAGCTTCTTGCAACTGAGCCGTCTGTTTTTATTCTAGTATCTCTATGCCTTCAGCATTGTTCCAATGCGCTTGATGGACCCTGCAGAGCTAGTGAAACAGCCGCAGGATGTCACCGAAAATCCATATCGAAAATCACAGAAGGAGGGACAGAAAATGAAGCCACCCCTGCGTGCAGAGGTACTGCTGCCTTCTCCCCCCGTATGTGCAGTGTGGTTTCTCTGCGTTCAAGGGGCTCAAACAGTGTTCAGCTTTAACTTTGGGATTTTTCTGTCCAAAACACTTCAGGGTTTGGTGTAAACCATTTGTATCAACCAGATTTTATAGAGGCAATTGTGGGAGTTTGTGGCAGTTTGCCCCTTCTTAAGCCAATGGCACCCTGGACTGCATCCCCAGCAGTGTGGGCAGCAGAGTGAGGGAAGGGATTCTGCCCCTCTGCTCCACTCTGGTGAGACCCCCTTGCAGTGCTGGGTCCAGCTCTGGAGTCCTCAGCACAGGAGAGACATGGACCTGTTGGAGTGGGGCCAGAGGAGGCCACAGCAATGATGCAAGGGCTGGAACCCCTTTGCTGTGAGGCCAGGCTGAGAGAGTTGGGGTTGTTCAGCCTGGAGAAGAGAAGGCTCTGGGGAGACCTTCTTGCAGCCTTCCAGTACTTAAAGAGGCCTGTCAGAAAGCTGGGGACAGACTTTTTAGCATGGCCTATTGTGACAGGACAAGGGGTGCTGGTTTTAAACTGAAAGAGGAAGATTTAGACTAGAGAGAAGGAAGACATTTTTTACACTGAGAGTGGTGAGACCCTGGCCCAGGTTGCCCAGAGAGGTGGTTGATGCCCCATCCCTGGAAACATTCCAGGTGATGTTGGATGGGGCTCTGAGCAACCTGCTCTAGTTGCAGATGTCCCTGCTCCCTGCAGGGGGGTTGGACTAGATGACCTTGAAAGATCCCTTCCAACTCAAACCATTCTGTGATTCTTCCTGCAGGTCCGTATGGTGATGCTGCTTGCTTGTCAGGACTGCTCCCTCTGGGCACCTCAGCCTTAGTCCTTCTAAGTTTGTAGACTCCAAATCAGTCCTTTGCAATTGGCCCTCAGTCTGCTTGGTAGCTGCTGGCCACTCAGGTGCTACTTCTTTTGAGCTTGTGCTTCCACTGTGTCCCTCAATGCTTGCGAGCTAGGTGTTGGGTACAGGTTTTTTGCCATTATAATCACAGAACCACAGAATGTTAAGGGTTGGAAGGTACCTCAAAAGATCATCTAGTCCAACCCACCTGCCAGATAATGGACTTTGCTTTTCATTTTCTAAGCAGGAAGAACCAGCTTGTCAGTTTTTCTTCGATTTGAACAAGCATCAGGGAAAGAAACGTCCCTCAGATGGGAAAGAGAGGGGGAGCTCCCAACCTAAGCAAGCCAAAAAACCCCGTAAGTATGCAGATGCTTTTTTCTTGAGCTATTCCACTGAGGCATTGGACCATCTCACTCTTCATTTTCCTCAAGCTGTGGAGTGTCACTCTACTAGATGCTGTGGGAATAGAGAAATGAAGGGTCCCTTGTTTCCTACAAACCTGAAAACCAATACATGAAAGAGAAGGAATGAAGTGGAGAGAGAGGAAGCCCTTCTGATACCTCTGTATTCCTCTGCTGTAAATCTCGTTAAGAGTTTGTCTGACTTGAAGAAATTGAAAAGAAATCTTTAAGGCTCCTGACTTCTCAGTGTTATTGCAAGCATGTATCTTCAGAAACATTGGACTCAGTTATGAAGGAATTGAGGCTTAAAATGCAGATGTAGGTGTAGGGCAGCAAAGCTGGTGAGAGTTCTGGAGAATGTGGCTTATGAGTAGCGGCTGAGGGAACTGGAACTGTTTAGTCTGGAGAAGAGAGGGCTTAGGGGAGACCTTATTGCTCTTTACATATACCTGAAAGGAGGTTGTAGAGAGGTAGGTGTTGATCTCTTCTCCCAGGGAACAAGTGATAGGATGAGAAGAGATTGTCTCAAGTTGCACCAGGGGAGGTTTAGATTGGATATGAAGAAAAATTTCTTCACTGAAAAGAGTGGTCAAGTGTTGGAACAGGCTGCCCAGGGAGTGGTGGAGTCCCTGGAGGCATTCACAAAATATGTACACCTGGTGCTTCGGTACATGGTTTAGTGGTCATTGCAGTGTTAGGTTGACGGCTGGACTTGATAATTTTGAAGGTCTTTTCCAACTTTAATGATTCTATGATTATTTGTTTAAATTTGCTGGTGCTTTCTTCATAGTGAACTGTAACCACTAAATTTCTGCAATTAGTGCCATGCCATTAGAGTGCTCTATGAGAATGGCAGTCAGCAAGGCTATGACTGCCACCACGTCCTCTCTTGCTGCAATTTCCCAGAGGCACCAGGATCTGCTCACAGGAGCCATGTACTGACATCTTCAGCACTTCATCAATTGGGAAGGGTGGCTGGAAGAAGAACAGCTCTTCCAGGTCTTGCTCTACTCCATGTGCTAACACTTCGTTTCTCTTTCCTCTCCCAACAAAGCCCAGCCCACAGGGCCTTGCTGGTTCTGCCTCGCCAGCCCAGAAGTCGAAAAGCACTTGGTTGTTAGCATTGGCACGCATGTAAGTACCCGTAGTGTGTTCTTGTCTACATGATGGCAGAATCATGCTGAGACATGGTGATCTCCAATTTTCAATCTTAAAAAAATCCAAGAAACTTTATTTGAAGTTTCTTTGCATCTCTCCTCCAAAAGATGGAAGTATATAGACAAAGTCTTCTAAAAAATGAAACATAGCCCAGTTTTGCCTTGGCAGCAGAGCTGGATTATGGCGCCAGAAGACTTTTTGCTGTGCCAGGTCTTATGTCACCACCTGGCTGAACTTCTCCAGTGTGAAATTAGTGTAAACTGGGACCTGCTTTGCCAGCAGGATGTACTGTCTGGAGTTAACACCAGATCTTCCAGGGATGATTGGTTCCAGTTTTATTATACAGATATTAAACAGAAGATAAGATGGTTTTCAAGTCAACATCTTGAAGTACGTCTTGAAGATTAATTCAGTTATTGGCATATTCACTTTGTTTAAAGTTCTCGGTGGTACCCAGTGACAGGACAAGGGGCAGTGGTCACAAACTGATAAACAGGAGGTTCAACCTAAACATAAGGAAAAACTTTGCTGTGAGTGCCAGAGCCTGACCCAGGCTGCCCAGAGAGTTTGTGGAGAGATTCCAAACCCTCTTGGATGCATTCCTGTGTGAAGTGCCCTAGGTGATCCTGCTCTAGCAGGGGTGTGGACGAGATCTTCAGAGGTCCCTTCCAACCCCTACCATTCTGGGATTTTCTGAAAGTTACTGCTTCTATATAGCATAATCAAACACAAACAGGTTTGTCCATGGGCTTACTTCAAAAGCTGGTAACAATTTTTCAAGTGGGTTTTCTTGTCACAGTAAGAAGCTCCAGCCACAGTGGTGAAGTTCACCCAGCTGCTTTCCTGTAGACAAGGCATTCTCTGGCATTCAAAAGACTTAAGAGAGAGGAGCCTGAGGGGAGACCTTATCACTCTCTACAACTCCCTGAAAGGAGGTTGTAGAGAGGTGGGTGTTTGTCTCTTCTCCCAGGTAACAAGTGATAGGATAAGAGGTAACAGCCTCAAGTGGCTCCAGCGGAGGTTTAGGTTGGACATCAGGAAAAATTTCTTTACTGAAAGAGTGGTCAAGCCCTGAAACAGGCTGACCAGGGCAGTGGTGGAGTCTCCATCCCTGGAGGGGTTTAAAAAACATGTGTCAGCTGGGGACATGGTTTAGTGGTCATGGTAGTGTTGGGTTGATGCTTGGACTGGATGATCTTAGAGGTCTTTCCCAACCTTAATGATTCTATGATTCTGTTTCCTTTAGCAGTCCCTCTCTCTTTCTCATTCCTCTAGTAATTAATGAATTGCTAATAAACAATCCCTAATAAGTGACACAGAGGAGAAGACTGCCCTGCAGTGACTAACTAGTGTGTATCATTTCACTCTAGTGCTATCTTGCCCTGGCCAAAGGTGGCTTATTGCCTGATCACATCTTGATATTGCCTGTTGGGCACTATCAGTCAGTGGTTGACTTGTCTTCAGAGGTGGTGGAAGAAGTGGCTAAGTACAAGTCTGCCCTGAAGGAATTTTTCAGAAGCAAGGGGAAGAGATATGTCCTATTTGAAAGGAACTACAGGAGTCAGCATCTGCAGTTACAGGTATGGTTTGAAATACAAACTTCACATAACTGAAGTAGGCTACACATCTAAAGATCATTGTCTACCAGAACCAACCCTTTGTTTTTTGGTTGTGTGTCCATCGTTTAGGGGTTTACTGTGGTTGTTTCTGTATTTGGCAGATCTGTAACTATGTCAGAGCAGCCTTGAACTACCACAGAGATCAGAAAGGAGAAGGCTGGGCTGAGAACTTCATCAAGCTTTTAGTTTTCAGCTTTTTGTTCATCTCCTACAGAAAAAAAAACAACCTCATAAGTTTAAGTCTGCACAGATCGGTGGTCACCTGTCTTGTGTGATGACGCCAAGCAGTACTGAGGAGTGTCCCAGCTCCAGTGATGGATTGATTGCTTTCCAGAAGTGCTTTTCATCTTTTCTTCTTCTTATGGAAATGTTGTCCTCCCTCTACAGGTGGTTCCTGTCCCATTGGACCACTGTACTTCCAAAGACATTAAAGAGACCTTTATTGCACAAGCTCAGGAACAACAGATTGAATTGTTAGAAATCCCAGAGCACTCAGATATCACGCAAGTATGAGACAAGATCTCACCTCTTTCCCTCTGTCCTGTCTAGGCTGCTTTTTCCCTGTATGGTAGAGTTAAGCTGTTGGAGGCAGACCACTGTAGACTTCATTTGGAGATGTGCCAGATGTGTTCTGCTTCAAGTGAAGGTCTCATGAACCCCAGATGTGTTCCTTATCTGAAAATTCCTTGCACCAGTACAGGTGAGGGGTTGACCTGCTAGAAGGCAGCTCCACAGAGAAGGACCTGGGAGTCAACCATGAGCCAGCAAAGTGCCCTCAGGGCCAAGAAGGCCAATGGCATTCTGGGGTGCATTAAGAAGAGTGTGACCAGCAGGTAGAGGGAGGTTCTCCTCCCCCTCTACTGTGCCCTGGTGAGACCACATCTGGAGCACTGTGTCCAGTGCTGGGCCCCCCAGTTCAAGAGAGACAGGGAACTACTGGAAAGGGTCCAAGGGAGGCTACAAAGATGCTGAGGGGACTGGAGCATCTCTGTGCCCAGGAAAGGCTGAGATCCCTGGGGCTGTTGAGCCTGGGAAAGAGAAGACAGAGTGGATCTGATCAATATCTGAAGGGTGGGTTCAAGAGGATTGGGACAGACTTGTCAGTGATACCCAGTGACAGGACAAGGGGCAATGGGCACAAACTGAAACACAGGAGGTTCCATCTGAACAGGTGGAAAACTTCTTTTCTATGAGGGTGATGGAGCCTGGCCCAGGCTGCTCAGGTTGTGGAGTCTCCTTCTCTGGAGAGATTCCAAATGTGCCTGGACACGATTCCGGGCAACCCGCTCTGGGTGACCCTGCTTTAGCAGAGGGGGTGGATGAGATGATCTCCAGAGGTCCTTTCCAATCCTCACCATGCTGGGATTCCATGACTCTGAAATTATTGCAGCTATGTGTAGGGCTTGCTGAATTCATTCCATCTGATAGGAAACACCAGCCCTCTTTCATTGCCACCACACATCAGGTAATTTTAGGTTCCCTTGAATAAGAATTTAGAAATCTTCCTGTTAGATCAAGAGAAATGAGTTAGTAGTGACCCACCTGTAGTTCTTTGTGCTCAGTGGTCGCAGGGAGACCTGATCTGCAGCAGGAGCCAGAAATTGCATGTACGCATGTTTGTCTCTAAGCCATCACAGCTACTGTTAGGCATGTTGGAAAGCTTAGAGGATGATCCTCAGCTGAGAGATATGAAGATGGTCTCCTCACATGCTTTTCTTCATCTAAAAATGTGCTGTATTGGTATGGGATGACCTAGCTCAGATCAGAACTGCCTGGTTCTCTCATTTTGCAACTCTGCAGTGATTACTGCAGAATCAAACCACAAAAAATACTGTATCAGCACCCTGTACGCATCAGCTGATGGACTGCTGGAGAGGATACAGCAAAGGGCTAGAGATTATTAGGGGACCAGAACATCTCTCTTAAGAAAGGCTAAGGGACTTGGGGCTGTTTAGCCTGGAGAAGACTGGAGGGGGGGGTATCCGATCAATGTTTTTAAATACTTAAAGGATGGGTGTCAAGAGGATGAAGCCAGACTCTTTTCAGTGGTGCCCAGTGACAGAAGAGGCAACAGGCACAAACTTGAACATAGGAAGTTCCTCTAAACATGAGGAGGAACTTCTTTCCTTTGGGGTGGCAGAGCCCTGGACCAGGCTGCCCAGAGAGTTTGTGGAGTCTCCGTCTCTGGAGACATTCCAAACCCACCTGGATGTGATGCTGTGCAGCCTCTGTTAGGTGAACCTGCTCTAGCAAGATAATCTCCAGAGGTCCCTTCCAACCTCTAGCATTCTGTGACAGCAGGAAGCCATCCATCACTTCATCACCCCTGGTTTGACGCCAGCCAGTGCTGCACCTTGGCTGAGTTTCTGAAGAAACGTCTCTCCAGTTAGGAGACACCAGCTCTTTCCCACACAGGTGGCAGATGGGTCCACAGCGGGCCCTCTCCTCCCTTCCTCTCCCCCTCGCAGGTGGCGCAGCCGGGGACACCCTACTTCTACGTGGAGCTGGACACAGGGGAGAAGCTGTTTCACCGCATCCGTGGCCGCTTCCCGCTGCACTTCGGCAGGTGGGTTGTCCTTTGCCCCGCTCCGGAGCCGGTGAGGCCTGGCCAGGGCCGGTGGGGCCTGGCTGGTGAGGCCAGGATGGTGACGCGGGCTGTGTTTGCAGGGAGGTGCTGGCGAGCGAGGCGCTGCTGGCGCTGCCGCAGCGGGCGGACTGGCGGCAGTGCGCGGCGGGCCGGGCGGAGGAGGCGGCGCATGCCCAAGCCTTCCGCCGCGACTTCCAGCCCTTCGACTTCGCCCTCCGGGCCTGACGGCGGCGACCGACGCACCGGAGACTGGGCGCGCGCGCCGTGACGCGTCAATAAAAGGGGCGGAGTTCCTGCTGGCTTCCCGAGTGGCTGCGGCGCGATGGAGCGGGGCCCCGGCCCACCCCCGCCCCCGGGGCCCGGCGGCGCCGAGCGG
>VYZX01032816.1:2019-65944 GCA_013401335.1 Brachypteracias leptosomus | reverse complement strand
CGCCGAGCGGGCTCCCGGCGGGGCCGCGCTGCGGGGGCAGCCGGCGGGCGGCTGCGGGCCCTGGGAGATGAGCGAGCGCCTGGGCACCGGCGGCTTCGGGAACGTCTGCCTCTACCAGCACCAGGTGGGGCGGTGCGGAGCGGGGCCGAGCCAGGCCGGGCGGCGGGGAGGGCCGTGGTGGCTGACGGCGCTATGTCCCGCAGGACTCGGGCGTGCGGGTGGCCATCAAATCCTGCCGGCTGGAGCTCAGCATCAAGAACAAGGACCGCTGGTGCCATGAGATCGAAATTATGAAGAAGTGAGTGTGGACGGGGCAGCCTATGCACAGCGGCCCTGAACCGGCCAGGATGCAAGGGCTGGCAGCCCCCAGCCCCTGAACCGGTCAGAGTGAGTGCCCGGGCCATGGGGGCACCCAGGGCTTGAACCAGACAGGCTGAGGGTCTGCTTGTCACCTAGTTCAGTGCTGGTTTATCAGTTATCCCAAGATGTCCATCCAAATGCTTCTGCGCTGGTGTATTAGCTCATGCCTTGGCATGGGACCTGGTGGTGTCCAACTCCCCTGCACTCTTGCTGCCCAGGCTGCTTGTCCATCCTAAATCCCTCAAAACTTGCACCTTGGGGTGAATTTTGAGTTGTAATGTGGTGACATGAGAACACCCACCTGTTTCCGTACCGTGCAGTGCTTTCATCTTTGATCTAATAAGCAGGGATGTAGGAATTGCTTTTTTCCTATCATGCTCCCACATGTACAGAGTAATGTCCCCAACACTTTGTTGTGGAAAATTATGTCCTGTATGCTGACCACCATCCCCTTCTCCAGCATGTCACTCTGAGGTGCCTGTGAATCAGAGCTGGCCTGGGTTTGTCCTCATGGATGTGACCAGTAGCTCTAGGTGTCTGGGTCTCATACAGTTATTCCCTCTTTCTGAAAAGTCCTCTTCCCTTTCAGGAGAGGATCCCAGAGCATGAAATGCTCATCCCAGGGTTGCTGCTCAATTTTGTTCCAAGTTGTCCTCACCAAGGACTCTATTGCTCTTGTTACCCTCACCTGCTCACTGTATGCATGAATATTGGAGGAAATCACTTGTAGGCAACCTGAGTTTGTAAGTCAGGCCTTGGAGACCACTGTTCTTGTTGGCACTTTCACTGTATTTGTTCTCTGAATACAAGCACTGAGCTGCACAGCTACAGCTGCTCTTGTGGGGACTTCCAGGGAGCCAGAAGTATGGAGAAGTGACTTGTCTTCATAAGGAAAAACATAAGGAAAAACTTTTTTCGCGGTGAGGGTGACAGAGCACTGGAACAAGCTGCCCAGAGACGTTGTGGAGTCTCCTTCTCTGGAGACGTCCAAAACCAACCTGGGCACGTTCCTGTGTGACCTGATCTAGGTGATCCTGCTCTAGGAGGGCGGTTGGACTAGATGGTCTTTCGAGGTCCCTTCCAACCCCTAACATTCTACAATTCTGTGGTTCCGTCTTCACTTCTTTCTGTATGTTTATTCCCAAGAGCAAAATATATTAGAGGTGATCAGGAAGCAGCTGTTGAAATTCAGCTGCAGCAATGAATCCTTCCCTGTGTATGTGGATTTCACCTGCCTGGTTCTACTTCCACAGTACAGTCACACAAGTGTTAACAGATTCCTATGAAGCCCTTGGGCCCAGGGGGGGAACCGTCCCCAGTCCCCACGTAGAGAAACAGAGGCACGTACTTGACGACTTTGCCAAGAATGTGCAGGAATCCAGAACCTGAACCCGGATCCATATCGTCAGAGTCATATCCTTTGGCTTTGAGGCATCATTTCTGCTCATCACTGGTTTGTGTATTCCCAAGGTCTAGATTTTACGCATTTGGATACTGGTAGGTACTGGTTGAAAGGTGTACTTCTCAGCAAGGATATGTCTGGGGAGTGGAAATTGTGCCTGGAACATAAAACATGGTTGATTGGCAATCTGATGTCTCATTCTTTCAAAAGAGAAGTCAGAATTTTCATCCAGCTTTCCATGTGCTTAGGTTGAACCATCCCAACATAGTAAGAGCCTGTGAAGTTCCCAAGGAGATGAACTTTCTGGTTAATGACGTTCCTCTTCTGGCAATGGAGTATTGTTCAGGAGGTGACCTCCGGAAGGTAATGTCTGCTTTGCTTTGCAGTATGTAGTGAAATATGTGGCATTAAATAAAGGAACCTTTCAGCAGTTCCCCAGGCAGCAGCTGCATGGCCCCATATAGTTTATGCTCCGTTCCCATTGCAGCTGGACACAGGAAGCAGCCGTATCGACTTCTGTCTGTGGTCAGGGAGTGTTGTGGACTCTGAGCTCGATTTCTGTCTTTGCCCCTCTCCTCCTTTCTTGTTCAGCACATCTACCTGGAACTTGAGTGAGTTGTTGAAGTTTGGCTTCACGGTACTTCACAGTGTTCAGTTTTATGTCCCTCACCACAGGAAGGACATTGAGGGGCTGGAGCATGTCCAGAAAAGGGCAATGAAGCTAGGGTAGGGTCAAGAGCACAGGTCTTGTGAGGAGCGACTGAAGGACCTGGGGTTGTTTACCCGAAGAAAAGTAGGCTGAAGAGAGACCTCCTCACTCTTGATGTCTTCCTGAAAGGAGGTTGGAGCCAGGTGGGGGTCAGGCTCTTCTCCCAAGTAACAAGTGACAGGACAAGAGGAAATGTCCAGAAGTTGCACCAAGGGAAGTTTAGATTGGATATTAGGAAGAATTTCTTTACTGAAAGAGTTACCAGGTGTTGGAACAGGCTGCCCAGGGCAGTGGTGGAGTCCCCGTCCCTGGAGGGATTTAAGAGTCGTGTAGACACAGTGCTTGGGGACACGGTTTAATCAAGGACTTGTCAGTGTTAGGTTTATGATTGGACTTGATGATCTTAAAGGGCTTTTCCAACCTAGGCGATTGATTTTCCCCCATAAGGCTTTGACTACTGGTTATGCCTGAAGTGTGGGAGGAAGGCAAAGATGTGAGGATACACCATGGGAGGAGTAGCTGCATAGCAGAGGTGTCCCTCAGTCACCTATAAAAGCCTTCCACATAGTAAAAATCAGATCACACATTGATTGACTCAGGGCATAGGTGGGAAATCGCTGAAGCTAATTCCTGATGGATCATTCAGACAGTAATTAGGAAGAGCTTTCCTATGGCGCTTCTACCATACCTTTTGCTAGAGGAAAAAAATTTGGGGCAAGGGAGAAAATAGATGAAGAACCACTTCAGAGCGGAGGCTGGATTGAGAGTTCTCATCATGGTCCATGCTGCAGTGATCCACAGACCAACAAGCTACTTTTGGGCTCAGGGTTAACAAGGGAGGGCAACGTAGAAGCCAATGAGCTGAAGCATCAAGCAGCTTCTTATGGGAAGGCAGTCAGGAAAGAGAGCGTGTCCCAGGGCAAAGCTAGCTAGTGTTTGAACGCTTGCAGGGCTTGGGCAGCATTGTGGGAGTGGGGACTGACTGTGGGTGACTCTGGAGATGGCTACACAGTGTTTGGCAGGTTCTTGCAGTGGTGGCTGATACCCAGGTGGCTTTTCTGTAGCGCAGGGTGTCACTTGGGTACAGTGCATCGAGTGAAACAAGCTCTGTGAGAGTCCCTGGCCAGCTTCTTCAGACTATAGCAGCAGTCGCTTTGGGCCAGCTGGGCTGTTTGGGAGCTGTGAGTGACTGCACAGATCTTGTCTTCTGTGGCCTACAAAGAAGTTAGGAGTAAAGCTGTTGGTTTCCCTTCTCATCCCATTATCAGTGACCCAAGGGTTAGATGCATATCCATTCCTTTTGCTCACTCCATTTATTTTCCTCACTGTAAAGTTGTTACTCCAACCAGCAGTCCGACTTCAGGTGTTTGGGGGTGTTCCCAAATGCCATCAAGCCAAACTTCAGCAGATGAAGACGAAGCAGATCCTGGAGCTTCAGGATCCCCATTGCCTGCAGCCATATGGCCCTGCCTACATCTCTTGCCTGTGTGATTTCTGATGGCTTTCATGCTTTTGTGGTGTTATTCTGGCAGTCCAGATCTTTTCAACTCTATCTCTGTGCAATAAAGCTTCATTTTGTTGGAGTTCTCTTTTCCCCTCATTTATTTTATGACCTCATTCAACTAGAGTTATATGTGAGCTGTGTTGTGTCAGCAGAGGATGGAAAATGTTCTTTACTGTGAAGTGTTGCACTTTGGGTCTAAATATCTTTTTAATATCATTTTCTTTAGTTGCTGAACAAGCCAGAAAACTGCTGTGGACTTAAGGAAAGTCAAATACTTTATCTTCTTAGTGACATTGGTATGTACTTTAATGCTGTTCTGGTTTTTGGGGTTGTTTTTTATTATTCATTTGATAGGACAAGGGCTTTAAACTGGAAGAGGGGAGATTTAGATTAGATGTAAGGATGTTTTTCACTCTGAGTATGGTGAGACACTGGAACAGGTTGCCCAAGGGGGTTGTAGATGTCTCAACACTGGAAGTGTTCAAGGCCAGGTTGGATGGGGCTTTGAGCAACCTGGTTTAGCAGGAGGTGTCCCTGCCCATGGTAGGGTGGATGGGACTAGATGATCTTTAAGGTTCTTTCAAACCCAAATCATTCTATGATTCTATGATCTGACTGAAGATGATATCTACAGATGGTTTCTCTAGCAAGTAGGTTTTCCAGGAGAGTGCCTCAGTTGATCTAGATTTTTTTAGTTCTCTTACAGATAACCCATCTGCTTGCAGGATTGGAACAGCCTTCTAAGTTCAGTGTTGCTAATACTGACTCAGGCATTGGTGGTGACCCCTTTGGTGAGCTGCTCCATGCAGTGTTAACCAGAGGCTGCCCAGAAATCAGTTTTTAGTCAGTAGTTCTTAATGGTGCTTTAAAATGAACATTTATTGATGTCAACCCCCAAGTCATGGGATATTAGATTTTTCTCAGATGTATCTAATCAATGTGAGTTTATTTTCTATTAAACTAACTCCATGTCTTTCAGGATCTGGTATTCAGTATTTGCATGAAAACAGAATTATACACAGAGATTTAAAGCCTGAAAATATTGTTCTTCAGGATGAAGGTGGGAAGGTAAGTCAGGGGGCCTCCATCAGTGGTGTTCCACTGTCATTTCTGGAAGTTAGCAGCAGCTTTGTCCGGTCAGAGAGAAATAAAACAACTAGCTTCTAGCACTGAACTGGGCTGAAAACTCCACTATGAATTTACTATAAGTTTACATCTTCTTGAAGCCACAAATTGTAGTTGGTTTATTCTTAAATCCTCATCATTAAAAACAAAACAACTTCTGTTTCCATTCAAGAACCCTGACTGCAACAGAACAGGAATGATACAAGACTGTAGCATATTCCTCTGTCTATGTGTTTATAAAATTGAGCTGGTTCAGCGAGTCAGCCTGATGGATTTCTTAGTGAAAATCGTTTTCTCTATCATTAGCCTTTAAACAAATAACATCTGATTCTCAGATTAAAAGCTAAATACTCTGTCACACATCGAAGCTTAGCTGTGGACGTCCTCCAGAATTTCCCATTCCAGCTTTCCTCTTCTTGAGTTGATGTCACTGCACAGATTTGGGGTTGGTTGTTGTGTTTTTTCTCTCTAAATTTGCTCTTCTGATGAATTCTAAACTGCCTACAGATTGTTCACAAAATAATAGACCTGGGATATGCAAAGGATCTGGATCAAGGAAGTTTATGCACTTCGTTTGTTGGAACACTGCAATATTTGGTAAGATTTATTATTTTTTTTAATCTATATGAGTGACAGTGTTGCCATGTTTTATAGAATCACAGAGGCATGTGTCAGAAGGAGCTCACAGAGGTCCCTTGTCCAGCCTCTTCAGGGGAAGGAGTGTTCCCTCATGTCCAACCTGAACCTCCTAGACAGTGATCTGGGGCTGTTGCCCCTCATTGTATCACCTGTCGCTTCCAAGATGAGTTTGGCCCTGCCCATCCCTTCCTGTGCACAGTCAAGGGCTGCTCTCAGTGCGCTCTCCCCTTCAGCCTCCCCACAGTCAGACCCAACAAGCCTAGCTCCCTCCCATCTCCTCATGGGTTGGGTGCTTCAGTCCTGACCCACCGGCCAGCCTGTGTGGGACTGTGTCAGGGTTCTTGTGCCAATCTGGAACTGGGGGCTACACTTGGACACAGTTTTTAGCAGAAATGTGAGAAAATGTCTTTTTATTATCATTTTAGGCTCCAGAACTCTTTGAGAATAAATCCTACTCGGTTACTGTGGATTACTGGAGCTTTGGGACAATGGTGTTTGAATGCATTGCAGGATTTAGACCTTTCTTACATAATCTACAGCCATTTACCTGGTAAGATACTGATTCTGCAAGAGGTGATGCTAGGCAGTAGGAATGACAGTTACTGCATGTCGTGAGGTGACAGCATGAACCAGAATGATACATATATTGTCAGTTAGGTGCTGAGGCTGGCGGTTTCCTAAGCTTTGCAGAAGAAATTGATACTTTAGTGTCATAGAATGGTTTGGGTTGGAAGGGGCCTCAAAGATCATCTAGTTCCAGCCTCCTTGCCATGGCAGGGACACCTTCAACTAGACCATAGAATCATAAAGTGGTTTAGGTTGGAAGGGACCTTTCAAGATCATCTAGATTCAACCCTCCCGCCACGGCAGGGACACCTCCCGCTAGACCAGACCACCCAGGACCTCATCCAACCTGGTCTTGAACACCTCCAGGGATGGAGCATCCACAACTTCCCTGGGCAGCCTGTTCCAGTGTCTCGCCACCCTCTGAGTAAAGAATTTCTTTCTAATTTCTAATCTAAATCTACCCTCTTCCAGTTTGAACCCATTACACCTCGTCTTATCACTGCAGGCCTTTGTGAAAAGTCGCTCTCCAGCCTTCTTGTAGGACCCCTTCAGATACTGGAAGGCTGCAATAAGGTGTCTCCTGAGCCTTCTCTTCTGCAGGCTGAGCAAGCCCAATTCTCTCAGCCTGTCTTTGTAGGAGAGGTGTTCCAGCCCTCTAATCATCTTTGTAGCCCTCTTCTGGATCCTCTCTACAAGGTCCACGTCCTTCTTGTGCTGGGGGCTCCAGAGTTGGACGCAATACTCCAGGTGGGGCCTCACAAGAGCAGAGCACAGGGGCAGAATCACCTCTCTCGATCTACTGGCCACACTTCTGATGCAGCCCAGGATATGGTTGGGGCTTTCTGGGCTGCCCTTGCACATTGCTGGATCATGTTGAGCTTTTCGTCAACCAACACCTCCAAGTCTTTCTCCGCAGGGCTGCTCTCAATCCCCTCATTGTCCGGGTTGCTCAAGGTTCCATCCAACCTGGTCTTGAACACATCCAGGGATGGAGCATCCACAACCTCTCTGGGCAGTCGGTTCCAGTGTCTTACCACCCTCAGAGTGAAGAATATCCCCCTAATTTCCAATCAAAATCTACCTTCTTCCAGTTTCAAACCATTACGCCTCGTCCTATCGCTACAGGCCTTTGTAAAAAGTCCCTCCCCAGCTTTCTTGTAGGCCCTCTTCAGATACTGGGAGACTGCAATGAGGTCTCCCCAGAGCATTCTCCAGGCTGAACAAGCCAAACTCACTCAGCCTCTCCTTGTAGGAGAGATGTTCCAGCCCACTGATCATCTTCGTGGTCCTTCTCTAGACCTACTCCAACAGGTCTGTGTGCATCTTGTGTTGGGGACTCCAGAGCTAGACGCAGTGCTCCAGGTGGAAGAATCAATGGCAGTTTGATTGGCTATTTGTACATATTGTAGTACGCGCTCATTATGTTGTGTGGTAGCCTCTGGTCATAATAATTCCTTATCAAATGAAATAGAAATAAATAAAATTATAAACTATTCTGTGTATCAGTGTCAGAAAAATGTAATGAGAAGGAGCAATTGAGTCTTTTGCTCACGTCATCTGTGAGGTGATGTATTTTGAGTAGTAACACACAGCAAGACAGAGCATGTTGTGTTGTAAACATATAGTTATGTGTAAGTCACTTTATGAAAGTGATGATTTAAAGACTTTAACCTCCCTGGGGAGGTTTCTCCATGCTCTTAGAGGACTAGAAGAAGGGGCAGAAATCTGGGTTATTTTTTTTGTTTCCACTTCTTGTATTGCAATATCATGTGTATGTAAGTTTTGGTTTTAAAAAGGTGATTCTGCAACAGAAATAATACAATACTTGCTTTTCTATTAGCGTTGAAGTAATAGCAGGAGAAAAGGTAAATTTGAGTTTCTAGGTTAGCTTAAAAAATTATTATGTGTTAACAAAAAATAATTTTAGCCAGTATATTTCAATAGTTTCCCTTTTAACTGCTAGCTCTGGGGATTTTATTATTTTAATAGTTCAATATTTGTTGCATTTTTTCCTAATTTTCTTCTTTTCATTGATTTCCTAATATAAATAGTAGAAAAAGAATTAACGAGATTAGAAACATCTCTTTACTATCCATAAAAGTGCTGGGTCCTGCACTTGGATCACAACAACCCCCTGCAACACTGCAGGCTGGGGGAAATGTGGCTAGAAAATACTCAGCTGAAAAGGTTGAGAGCCAGCTGAAAAGGTTGAGAGCCGGCTGAAGAGGAGCCAACATGTGTCCAGGTGGCCAAGAAGGCCACCAGCATCCTGGCTTGGATCAGCACTAGTGTGGCTAGTGTAGAACAGGGATTGTCCCCTTGGACTTACACTGTGGGGCCAAAACTGACCCCAGTGCTCAAGCTGCAGCCTCACCAGTGCTAAGAAGGACATTAAGGGACTGGAGCGGGTCTAGAGAATGGCAACGAAGCTGGCGAAGGGTCTCGTGAACATGTCTTATGAGGACCAGCTAAGGGACCCGGGGTTGTTTAGTTTGGGGAAGGTTGAGGGGAGACCTTCTAGCTCTCAACAACTCCCTGAAAGGAGATTGTAGAGGTGTGGGTGCTGGTCTCTTCTCACAAGTAACAAGTGATAGGACAAGAGGAAAGCCTCAAGTTGCCCCAGGGGAGGTTTAGATTGGATATTAGGAAAAATTTCTTTACTGAAAGAGTGGTCAAACCCTGGAACAGGCTGAGCAGGGCAGTGGTGGAGTCCCCATCCCTGGAGGCATTAAAAAAACATGTAGACGTGGCCCTTGGGGACATGATTTAGTGGTCATGGTAGTGTTGAGTTGATGGTTGGACTTAATGATCTGAGAGGTCTTTTCCAAACTTAATGATTCTATGATTCTATTCTATTAAAGAAGGAGGAGAACACTGCAGGCTACACACATTTAGCTTCAGTTCCAGCTGGGACTGACTGGGCCAGAGAGCAGGCCATCAGGCTCCAGGAGCGAGGAGCATTCAGCTCTCACGGCTGCCTGGTGGCTGTCAGCTTGCCCTGGGAAATCCTGCTGCTCCAGGAGGAGCTGAGCTCCGGGCAAGGTTCAGACCAGTGCTGAAGTGAGCCAAGGTGAGGAAATGGAGGCAGAGCTGCTGGTGATGCTTTCCCTGGAACTGGATCCAATAACGTGCTGTGTTACTAACACATTATTAGGTACTTCACTTGGATTAAAGGAAGGGTGGTGGTTTTGCCAGAGGACTCTTGCAAGTCATACCTGTCTCCTTGATGTGTGGAGGCTGACGCTGTGAGGGCTTCCTCTCTGGTTGCTTGTTGACCCTTTGGTTTGATGCTGTCCAGACCTCCTTCCAAGCAGTTGCAAAACTGTCTTCAGAGTCAGAGTTAATGACAATGGCTCCCCTTTTCCACTTGGAGATGTTCTGGGTGAATTGTTTGGGAATGTTGTCTTTGGCCTGCAAGAAGAGTTTGGTTTTCTAAAGGTAGTAGCTAGCAAAGTGTGGCACTTCTCGCTGCTGCCATATTCAACTGGCTCTTTACAAAAATTACATCATCGGTATATCCACAAAGGATGTTCTTTTCTAGGCATGAAAAAATCAAGAAGAAAGATCCAAAGCACATCTTTGCCTCTGAAGAGATGAACGGGGAGGTTCGCTTTAGTACCCATCTGCCACAGCCTCACAGTCTCTGTGGGTAAGTGTGTCCTTGTGGCTACGGGTGAAAATTGCTGGCTTTTCTTTTAAACTGAGAGCTCCTCCTCCTTTCTCACAAGCACTGAGGGTTCCTCCTCCTTTCTCCAAGGAGTGTTTCAAGCTTCTGGCAAGCTCCCATTTGCTTTTAAGGACTAGCCTGTAGCCCCATGGCTCTTTTTGATGCTCTCCAATGGTAGTTCACTCTGCAGTTTGTGGGATGATGGTGATTCACTTTGCTATGTGAACCCTGTGACTGCTTTCCACCTGTAATCACAAGGCCACCTGATAACTTGATTATGTTGAATCTCATAAACCAAGTGCTTGAGTTAGCTGCTCTATGGCAGCTAAGTCAACTTCTAGTACTTGTGTTGGGAATACTGCTGCAAGTCCAGCAGAGGCCTCAAAGGTGATCATAGCCTGTTGAGTAGAGCATCCAAGGAGAGGCCCATGAAGCTGTGTGAAGAAAGGCAAAGACAATTTTAAGTTTGTCTCCTACTATCTGTTGGGGTGTTACAGAAACTACAGGCATGTGTTTAGTGGATGTTGCACATGTGGTCTCTAACCAAAGAGTTGTTACCTTATTGCTGTTGCAAAACCCTAGTTTCCTAAGTGGGCTGAGTGTTGTAGAACATCTACCTTCAAATATCTGCCTTCTCTTTCTGACAGCCCTTCTGTTTTAGTTTAATTGTAGAACTGATGGAAAATTGGTTGCAACTGATGCTGAACTGGGATCCACAACAGAGGGGTGGAGGTTTAGATCCTGAGACCAGTCGTCCAAAATGCTTTCTAATAATGGATCACATCCTGAATCTGAAGGTGAGTGAGGCTTTTTACAGGATTTAAAGGCCTACTGAAAGCATCACAGAGGACAGAAAGTGTGTTCAGTGGAGCAAAGCGATAGTCCTGGTGTGATCCAGCTGTGGGATCATGAACAATATTTTCTTGGTATCAGGGAGTGCTGATCCAGCCTGACCAGTACATATCTGAAGGCAAAATATCACCAGCAATATTAATCTCTAGCTTTACACTTGGAGGAGAAGAATGACCCTGTATTACTGTCTGTCATCTCAGGAAGGACTCACCAAGATCAAATAATGGTTTAATCATAGAATGGTTTGGGTTGGAAGAGAACTTAAAGATCATCTAGTTTCAATCCCCCTGCCATGGCAGGGACACCTTCCACTAGACCAGGTTGCTTAAAGCCCATCCAACCTGGCCTTGAACACCTCCAGGGATGGAGCATCCCCAAGCCCTGGGTAACCTCTGCCAGTGTCTCACCACCCTCAGAGTGAAGAATTTTGTCCTAATTTCCAATTGAAATCTCCCTTTCTCCAGTTTGAAGCCATTACCCCTCATCCTATCTCTACAGGCCTTTGTAAAAAGTCCTTCCCCAGCTTTCTTGTAGGCCCCCTTGAAACACTAAAATGCCACAGGGTCTTCCTGGAGCCTTCTCTTCTCTAGGCTGAACAAGCCCACCTCTCAGCCTGTCCTCGTAGGAGAGGTGCTCCAGCCCTGTGATCATCTTTGTAGCCCTCCTCTGGACCAACTCCAATAGGTCCACGTCCTTCATGCGTTGAGGGCTCCAGGGCTGGACATAGTACTTCAGGTGGGGTCTCACCAGAGCAGAGTAGAACTGTTTTCCTGAACTCCCCTACTGATGCTGTGACCTCTAGGTCCATGTATTATAGTAGTACCTGTAGTAGAACAGAGATTACATCCAGCTTTTTTTGTGTGGTGGGATTATAGGAAATGGAACTCTCTCTCTTGGGAGCAGTTCTGGCCAACATCGGAGAAAACAAGGCTCAAGACAGCCTTTATGCCAGCTTGTCACCATTCTCTTGAAATAATTAAGCTGCGGCATGGCTTGTGAAGACTGTTAGTGTGTTTTATTGCAATTTTCTCTGACATTAAAAGTTAGAGCTAGGCTTTGAGTTTTATTATGTGGGATTTTACTCCTGGAGTTACTGTAGTCATTAAAACACAAATTGCTGCTTTCAGTCTAACGTGTTAATTGCTGCACACTCCCTCCCAGGCCTTTGTGTCTATTGTCTTTGATTAGCCAGTATCTTGTCATCAACTTGCACTCTTTCTACAGATAGTACACATCCTAAATATGACCTCTGCCAAGATTGTTTCATTTCTCTTGCACCCCGACGAAAGCCTTCATTCCCTTCAGATTCGCATCGAATGTGAAACTGGAATCAGTACTGGGAATCAGGAACTGCTTTTGGAAACAGGGATTTGTCTGGACCCTCGGAAACCCGCTTCCCAGTGTGTTATTGATGGCGTAGTAAGAATGATTTCATTCTTTTAATGTCTTTCACTTTAAAATCTTGGGGAAGATAAATTGCCTTAATTTTATCCCACTGGGGACGGTTTGCTCTGTACCTGTAATAACTCTTAAGGTCTAGAATTATTTCCTCTATTAGGTAATGTAAGCAGATTCCCCTAGTTTTACTTTATTTAAATATTCAGAGTATCTTGCTAGCAAGGGTCCTGTGTTTCTGTGGGATCTATCAAACTTTAAGGGACCTGAGAAGAAGAGGGTCTGCCCATCATAATTAGTTCATGATGTAACCAGGACGCTCTGGGTTAGTAGGAGCTGTGCTTGAGATTTCTTTATGTTCTCTTCTCTTTCCTCACCAGAGAGGCTGGGATAGCTACATGGTCTATTTGTTTGACAAAAGCAAAACTGTCTACGATGGACCCTTTGCTTCTCGGAGTCTGTCTGACTGTGTAAATTACATTGGTAAGTATGCTGGAGGACAGCTGGGAACTGAGAGCACTGCTTCTCATGTAGGGTGAAAGTAGATTTGCCTTACAAATCTCTGTGTGCTATCTTGAAGAATGCTGGCTAATTCAAAGAGGACTATAGAATCATAGAATGGTTTCTGTTGGAAGAGACCTCAGACATCATCTAATTTCAACCTCCCTGCCATGGGCAGGGACACTTCTCACTAAACCAGGTTGCTCATAGCCCCTTCCAACCTGGTCTTGAACACAATCAGTGTTGGGACATCTGCAACCTCCCTGGCCAACCTGTGCCAGTGTCTCACCACCATCAGAGTTAAGAATTTCCTCCTAATTTCCAATCTAAATCTACCCTCTGTTTAAAGACATTGTCACATGAAATGCATGTCAGGACAGTGACCAATACCACCTTATTAAATGGAGCAATTAAATTTGCTTTGCTAGCATGAGCAAGTGCTTTGGCTAGAGTTTTCAGATAAACCCGCCTATGGGTCTTGCCTTGTGCCGTGTTTCATGCAGTGTGTCCCATGTCTGCTAGTTCCAATTGGCCAAAGTACTCAAAGAAATTAGTATGCTTCATAGAATCTAAGATCATTAAGTCCCCAAGTGCCACATCTACATGTTTTTTAAACCCCTCCAGGGATGGGGACTCCACCACTGCCCTGCTCAGCCTGTTCCAGGACTTGACCACTCTTTCAGTAAAGAAATTTTTCCTAATATCCAATCTAAACCTCCCCAGTGCATCTTGAGGCTGTTTCCTCTTGTCCTATTACTTGTTACTTGTGAGAAGAGCACCCACCTCTCTGCAACCTCTTTTCAGGGAGTTGTCGAGAGCAAGAAGGTCTCCCCTTAGCCTTCCCCAAACTAAACAACCCCAGGTCCCTCAGCTGCTCCTTGTGAGACATGTTCTTCAGACCCCTCACCAGCTTCATTGCTGTTCTCTGGTTCTGCCCCAGCCCCTCAATGTCCTTACACTGTGGGGCCCAAACCTGAACACAGTGCTCAGGCTGCGGCCTCCCCAGTGCCAAGTCCAGGGGGATGTTCACTTCCCCACTCCTGGCCACACTAGTGCTGATCCAATCCAGGATGCTGTTGGCCCTCTTGGCCGCCTGGGCACATTCTGGCTTATTTTCAGCCAGCTGTCCACCAGCACCCGCAGATCTCTTTTATCTGTGTGCTCAAACATGAGCCGTTGCCTGGCGTCAAATGCCTGGGGAGCCATATCATGGAAAGCTTATACATGTTTAGACAGCATCACGTAAAAAATGAACAGATCTTCTGTGGCTTGATTCCTTAGTTTAGGCACCTGAAGCAGGAATTGGGAACGCTGTAAGCACTGAAGTCCTTTCCTAGAGCTGTCATTTCATTTGTGTGCAGTTTGTGTTTTTCTTGTGTTCAGTGCAGGACAGTAAAATCCAGCTGCCAATTCCTCAGCTGCGCAAGGTGTGGGCAGAAGCAGTCCACTACATCATTGGGCTGAAGGAAGATTATAGCAGGCTTTTCCAGGGCCAGAGAGCTGCCATGTAAGTCATTACTCCTCATTCAGAAGATTGATGATTACTCAAAGACTGTGTGCATGGAGAGTTCTGGTTGCACACAGTTTCACAGCTCTCTGCTGTTCTCTGCTTTTACATTTTAAAACGTATTTGGGTCAGGAGCTTGTTCCACTCCAGGAACTTTGCTGCGTAGTACCTGATGTTGTCAGTAACTGAAAAACTTGAACCTTGAATATACTCATGTACTCACAGAATGGCTGAGATTGGAAGAGAGCTCTGGAGGTCCTCCAGTCCATCCCCGCTACTGAAGCAGGGTCACCTAGAGCTGGTTGCCCAGGTCCATGTCCAGATGGCTTTTAAATATCTCCAAGGATGGAGACTCCACAAATTCTCTGGGCACCTGGTGCCAGTGCTCGCCCACCCTCACAGTAAAAACAAATTTCCTGATGAAACAGACGAGATTCCCTCTGAACAATTTTTTGGCCATTGCCTCTGGTCCTGTCACTGGGCACCACTGAAAAGAGTCTGGTATCGTTCTCTCTGCACTTTCCCTTCAGGTATTTGTGCATTTTGATCCCCATCCAGGCTGAGCAATCCCAGCTCTCAACCTTACCTCATGGGAGAGATATTCCAGTCCTTTAAACCCTTCATCAGCCTTTCTCCTGTATGTCCATGTCTCTGGTGTATTGGGCACTCCAGAGCTGGACATAAGTGTGGCCCCACCAGCACTGTCTAGAAGAGGATGATCAGCTCCCTCGACCTGCTGGCAACATTCCTCCTAGTGCAGCCCAGGATAGTATTTTCACAAGTGGCAGGATGAGCAAAACTATGTGTTATGCTTGTGGGTATGTGAGCCAGCACAGGCAGGATGCAGGAGCAAGACTATGGATGAAATATAAAGAGTAGAATTATTCCTCTTACCTCATGAACCAGGGGATCTCTGCAGCAACACCCAGGCAGAGGCACACGAGCATCACCCAGACACTGTGGAGCTTGGGCCACGCTAAAAAGAGCAAAAGCAAAACCTATCAAACGTGCTGCATTCTCCTCTATGTATCAAGGCTTCTTGCTGGTCTAGGAGATGAGGAAGGACTTTTGCTTGCTGAGGACCTGGAGCTTCTAAGGATGTGAGATGGAGTCTATGACTCTACTGAGACTCCTAAGGATCTTCCAAACTTTTTTTGCTGGCTTTGCCTTTCCTTCAGGTAATGTGACAACGCTGGTCACATAAGTCTAGGTAGGCTTTTCAGCTAACATATGCCATCTTGTTTCATTAGGCTTAGTCTTCTTCGATATAATGCCAACCTAATCAAAATGAAGAACAATATGGTGTCAGCCTCTCAGCAGCTGAAGGCAAAGCTGGAATTCTTTCATCAAAGCATTCGCCTTGATCTGGAGAGATACAGTGACCAGATGGCTTATGGCATATGTACGTATCATGCTGTACTTGCCTGGGTGTCTTGAAGGGCTCTGAAGGGCTGTGGGTAAGAGCAGGAGCTCTGAATGCAGAAGCTGCCATTGTGTTCCTCAGCATCTTCATGGGCGTGTTTTAGCTGGGGCAGATGCAGGAGAAGAGTTTGGCAGAAGGAAAAGCAGGAAGATAAGAAAAAATACTGATTTTGGAGACAGTGACAGTGAAATAGGTGGTTGGCTGTTGCCCACTGAGAACACCAAGCTAAGAAAATTGTACTGGTAATGTAAATGTTTGCTAAAAATTCATTCAGAGTCATATTTATTTAGAGTTGTCACTGGGTGTAAAGCTGGGGGCAGAGATGCTGCAGTTGATGGACAGTCGAAGGGCCATTGACCATCACCAGGCACAGTGACTGTGGAGACACCACTTTGAACAAATGATCCTGCTGTGCTTGATATTAGGAGGTAGCACAAGTCAGGATGAGACATGAGGTGAAAAAGCACCAGCTATAGTTTTAATATCACAAAAATGTCTAGATCTTACAAATACTGCTCAGGGGAGCATAGTAAAATTCATACATGCTTTGGATGTATGGCAAAAATTGAACCCTGAGTCAAAAGCTATGACTGGGCTGGGGGATGATGGTGGAAAATGGGAAGACAAATTCACAGAACCATAGAATAGTATGGGTTGGAAGGGACCTCTGGAGATCGTTTCATCCAACCCCTCCTGCCAAATTCAAATGATGTATGTAAAGGTCAGGTCATGCTTTTTGTGTCTATATCTAAATTAACAACATTCTTAAGCTTCAGAAAAGATGCTCAAAGCCTGGAAGGAGATGGAAGAGAAGGCCTCTCAGTGCGCACAGGTAGGGCATGTTAAAGAAGTTATGTTGTCTTTCTGTGAGGGAGATCATGACAGCAACTTAAAGTAGCGTGTGTGTGTGTGTGCAGCATGCATCTCAGGGTGGATTTAGGAAGAAACTGAATTTTCTCATCTGATATGGTTATGAGATATTTGGATCTAGGTTATACCATGCACTGAGAAGATAATAACACAGTAACCTCCATTATTGTAGCAGCAGTCATGTCAAAGTGCTTTTTTTCTCCTAAATTTGCATGGAGTCAGCCTATTGTCCAAACAGTTCTGGAGATCTTTATTGCTCTCCTCCTTCAGTTTGATCTGTACTTACATTTCCGCATTAGGCTGAAGATATTGGGTATCTGGATGAGCAGATCATGGCTCTGCACACAGAGATTGTAGAGCTTCAGAAGAGTCCTTATGCAAGGCGCCAAGGAGAGATCATGGAGAGCTTGTAAGTCCTTTTCTTATTATTTTTATTGCACATCAGTGAATTTGGGGTGAGTGTCTGAGGGTTGGTTTTTTTTCCTCTGGTGGTGGTTCCATCAGTGCTTTTGAAATGCACTCCTCGCTTTTGGAAAACTGAGTATAGGTAGGTTTAAGATCATTTTGCTGGTAAGAGGAAAGATCCCACGACTCATGGCTCTACATTCCTTACTCCTTTTGAAGATTTAACAATCCCTTGGGAGCATTATAAGGCCGAGTAGGACTCTGCTCCATCTGAAAGCTATCTCTGCTAGAAAAAGTAACATTTCATCGCAGGAATAAACTCAACTTACCCTGCAGCCACACAATGACTAGACTGTGGAAACATGGAAAGCACATCTGGGAAAGACACGACATTTCTCTGTCACTGACTATGAAACCTTATCTTAGAAGAGGATGGGCCTAAGATACATCTTGGTCTCAACTGAAAAATGCAGACAATTTGCATTGGAGAAAATGATTTTTTTTAGCTTTGAGTGAGAAAATTGAGATAATTGTAAAACCCTGTTTAAATATCTTCAATGTGTTTCTGAAGCAAGGATAATTAACAACTAATGGATACTTGAATATTTGGAAACTTGAATATTTATGGGGTTTTTTAAGTATGAAAATATGAAAGAGCTAAGTGATGTTACTGATCTTAAGATGTAGAAAGCGATTATTGTAGTTTGGGCTGTTGCTGACAGCACAACTGGCAATTATAAGAGAGATCAAATAGGCACCATGATTGAATAGCCACTAAATCTGTTGTTGAGAATTACTCCAGGTATTCTGGGAGAAAAAATGCCTCTTCCTGGCATGTTCTCCCTGCTCCGTCTTTGCAGAGCTCAATCAGCTAAGTTGCTTTTCATCCATGTCCAGTTGCATGAGCTGGTGCACAAGGAGGAAGTGGTAGAAGAGAGAAACCACCTAGTTTACCACCAGTAGCTCACATTCAGAGCAGCTTAAATAAGGGGAAGAGGAGGCCTGGTGAGGGCCCAAAAGCAGAGTGGCTAAACTACTTTTTTCTGACAGATGCTTGATTTAGAACAATGAAAGATTTGTTCAAGGGTGGAAGCTTCGGTGTTTGGCAGCTTTGGAAATATTTGTAAGAAGTAACATTTAGTTAACGGCAAGAAGAGAAGTGCTGTCCTCTTGTTTGTGATGCAGCTCAGATTCCATCTGCAGAATATACTAAAATTCAAGCAGAAAATGCAGGACAGGAACAAGAATTTCTCAGGCAGTTGTGCAGAAGTACCTATAGTTACAAAACTGAACTGTCGTAATTGAAATGGAAAGAAAACACAGCTGAGCCATGTGAAAATTTGAAACTGAAAATACCCTCCACTTGGTACAGTTGTCTGAGAAGAAGATGCATCATCAGAGGAAAAGAGATGGGGTTTAGGGAAGAGTTTGTTTCCATCACACAAAATCAGAGAATGATAGGGGTTGGAAGGGACCTCTGGAGATCACCTCATCCAACCCCCATGCTCCAGCAGGGTCACCCAGAGTAGGGTGCCCAGGATTGTGTCCAGGCAAGTTTGGACTCTCCAGAGGAGGAGACTCCACAGCCTTTCTGGGCAGCCTGGGCTGGTGCTCTGTTACCTCATAGTAAAGAAGTTTTATTTCCTTATGTTTAGGTTCACAAACCATCCTTGTGTTAACAAATGTCATACTTGTGTACTAGCTGTAGAAGGTGGCAGCTCCAATGTGTGAGGTTCAGCAAGGCTGAACTTAATTGCAGTGCTTTTTATCCTGAGTTAACTACTTGCTGTTACATGTATGAATCATTATTTTCTTTTCAAAGGGAGCAGAGAGCCATAGACCTGTACAAGCAGTTAAAAGCAAGACCTCCAGGTATGGAAGGAAATGGTTCAAAGACTGTTTCACCCTCGTACCTCATGACTAAGTTTTCTAAACCCAGACCTAGAAAATACTGTTCTGCAGAAGGCACATAATTGTATGAAAGTTAACCAGACTCAGAATCGTCACCTTAAGATGATTTCTTCTTTTTGCCAAGGCTAGAGCTCCTCAGCCACGGGTTTGTCTTTTGGCTTCAGTCTTTGTTTTTCAGTCCTCCTGGCTTTCTCTACCTTCTTTCCTGCTCCCAGTACTGTGGCTTTACAGGAGGAACTGCTGTTCCTCTGTCCTCGCCCCAACCCAGAGGCCAGTTCCTTTTCTACCTCTCCTTCTCTCTCTAAATTATCCTGGATGGAGCCTGAGGTTTGGGAATTATTACTTTCTGAACATAGTAACTGGTGAGCAGGAAGATTTAGTTGTGCATTTAGCAACTACCTCGTTGAAGGCAGTATCAAGACAGCAGGAGTGGCTGGAATTGTATACATGGCTGTGGAGAGAAGAGACATTAAGGGAGATGTGACAGATTTTGAGATGTTTCATTGTGTTTGGCTGCACTCTTTAAGTCAGGTCTTGCCTGGACTCTGGGCATTTGTGTCTGGAGTAGCTCTGCACTGAAGAGCATTTGACTAATGTGGTAACTGATGGCCCTTCCAGATCATGCCTACAGTGACAGCACAGACATGGTGAAGATCATTGTGCAGACAGTACAGAGCCAAGACCGAGTTCTCAAGGAGCTCTTCGGCCATCTCAGGTACTTTATGCAGAAAAAAACCCCAAACAAATACAACTTGGCAGCATTTGTAGCCTTGTAGCAGGAAAGGAGAGGGGAAAACCGTGGAGATGGGAGCCCCCAAGCTCCATCCAGAGGTACAGGTTTCTCAGAGCAATGTTAATTCCGATTCTTTGTGTCCATATTGAATTTCCACTCACTTGAGTTGCTCAACTCAGTTGAGTTGCTGTGATGTCCATTGTCATCAAGACATTTCAACTAAGAAGAGCTTACATTGTATGTATTAATAGTAGTGTCATCTGCCTGCTTTTTTGAGACTTAACTGGACTTAGAATAAGTCCAGGAGTCCCTCTGGGTTTTGTACCTGCATCTGTCACAGAGCTGTACTAAGAGAAAAGGGTGTTCTCACTTGAATCCCAAGGTAGGGCTTTTGGTTTTCCCAGAACAGATTGCCACACAAGCTGGGAAGTAACTTCTGTGCTTGGTTTTTGTTACAGCAAGCTCTTGGGCTGTAAACAGAAGATCATTGACTTGCTTCCAAAGATTGAAGTGGCTCTAAATAACATCAAGGAAGCTGACAACTCAGTGATGCAGATGCAGGGCAAAAGACAAAGGGAGATATGGCATTTGCTGAAAATTGCTTGCGTAAGTAGCTTTTGTATTTTTTTTGTTCTCCTTCCATTGCAGGAGTTTGGGAACATCAAATGAATTGGCTGAATGGTTGCACTCAAAGAGTCGCGATCAATGGCTTGATGTCCAAGTGGAGACCGGTAACGAGCAGTGTCCCTCAGGGCTTGGTGCTGGGACCGGTCCTGTTTAACATCTTTGTTGGTGACATGCACAGTGGGATCGAGTGCACCCTCAGCAAGTTTGCGGACGACACCAAGCTGTGTGGTGTGGTCAACACGCTGGAGGGAAGNGAGGTGTCCCTACTGTGGCGGGAGGGGTGAGACTAGATGATCTTGAAAGGTCCTTTCCAACCTAAACCATTCTATGATTCTGTGAAACTCTGAAGAAACCAAAGAGGGATAACTTTGACACGGTTGATTTTACTGTAGAGAAGGGAAGTTTGAAATGGTTACATTTAACACAGGTTTAGAAAAGGGATAGACAAATTCATGGAAAAGAATCATAGAATTATTTTGATTGGAAGAGACTTTTAAGATCATCAAGTCCAACCGTTAACCCAGCACTGCCAGGTCACCACTAAACTATGTCCCTCAGCATCACATCTACACGGCTTTTAAACACCTCCAGAGATGATGATTCAACCACTGTCCTGGGCAGCCTGGGTCAGTGCCTGACAACCCTTTCAGTGAAAAACATTTCTCCTCATGTCCAACCTAAACCTCCCCTGGTGCAACTTGAGGCCACTTCCTCTTGTCCTATTACTTGTTCCTTGGAAAAAAAGATTAGCACCCAACTCTGTGCAACCTCCTTTCAGGTAGTTGTAGAGAGTGAGAAGGTCTCTGCAACTCAGCCTCCTTTTCTTCAGACTAAACAACCCCAGGTCCCTCAGTCTCTCCTCACAAGACTTGTGCTCTAGACCTTTCCTCAGCTTTGTTGCCCTTCTCTGGACGTGCTCCTGCCCCTTAATGTCCTTCTTGGAGCAAGGGGTTCAAAACTGAACCCAGGATTCAAGGTGTGGCCTCACCACTGTCCAGTACAGGGGGATGTTCACTTCCCTACTCCTGCTGGCCACACTAGAGCTGATCCAAGCCAGGATGTTGGTGGCCTTCTTGGCCACCTGGGCACATGCTAGCTCATATTCAACCAGCTGTCAATCAACAGCCCCAGGTCCCTCTCTGCTTGAGCAAGCTTTCCAGACACTCCTCCCCAAGCCTGAAGCGTTGCAGGGGATTGTTATGACCCAAGTGCAGGACCCAGCACTTGGTCTCGTTGGACCTCCTGTGATTGGCCTTGGCCCATTGAGCCTGTCCAGATCCCTCTGTAGGGCCTCCCTAGCTTTGTTGTCCCAAGAGTGGGGTTATTTACTAGGTGTGCAGTGTGCAAAATACACACACAGAGCAGAGGTGTTTTATTTAGTTCATGGGTGCTAAGTGATCATTCCACAAACATCCTGTATCACCTGTTATTTATACACAAAGTGTTAACTGTTCACCTTTTAATACATCTGCATTGTTACTTACCTCTATGATTGGTTAAAATGTCTCTTAGCTCCTTCTCACCACCAGCTCATGTTTCACAAGGCCACGGGAACTCTTACTTCATTGTTTTGCTAACTGGAAAAATCCATTGCCTATGTATATCACCTTCAAGCAGGTCAGCACTCCCACCCTACTTGGTGTCATCTGCAAACTCAGTGAGGGTGCCCTCGATCTGCTTGTACGTGTCATTGATGAAGATGTTAAAGAAAACAGGTCCCAGTACTGATCCCTCAGGACACCACTTGTAACTGGCTGCCAACTGGAGTTAACTCCATCTTCCACCGCTCTCTAGGCCTGGCTGTCCAGCCAGTGCTTTACCCAGTGGAGCTTATGTCCATCCAAGCCATGAGCAGCCAGTTTGTCCAGGAGAATGCTGCGGGAAACAATGTCAAAAGATTTAGTAGAGTCGTCCTTGGTCCCAGTAAGCTATCAAACTGCAAATTGCTGGTTGCTGGAGGACGGTAGACATGCTGTGCTGTGCACTTTGGTCTTAAATTCCCTAAACATCTAGTGTTGGCTGCTGTTGGAGGGCATACACTGGAGTAGGCGAACTTCAGTGTGAGATATTAAACTTGTCATTATTCTAGTGCTGCAAAAGCAAAATAGGTGCTTTCCTGGTTAGCTTAAGGTGTTTTTAAGACTACACTGCTTTTTCTGCATCAATTTTAGTGACTACACAGCTGAAGCAATATAGAATCATAGAACCATTTAGGTTCTATGACTTGTTACTTGTGAGAAGAGATCAACACCCACCTTTCTACAACCTGCTTTCAGGGAGATGTCAAGAGCGAGAAGGTCTCCTCTCAGCCTCTTCTTCTTCAGACTAAACAACCTCAGTTCCCTCAGCCATTACTCATAAGACATGGTCTCCTGACCCCTCACCAGCTTCACTGCCCTTCTCTGGACCTGCTCCAGCACCTCAACATTTTTCTTGTATTGAGGTGCCCAAAACTGAACCCAATACTCAAGGTGTGGCCTCGCCTGTGCCCAGTCCAGAGAGATGATCCATGACCTAGTCCTGCTGGCCACACTAGTGCTGATCCAAGCCAGGATGCCATTGGCCACCTCGGCACATGCTAGCTCATATTCAATCTCCTGATACCCACATGCCAACATTCAAGGTCAGCATAGGAAACATGCATGTCTTTGGCCTGTCAGGAAAGTTGCTGCTGGGTGCAACTCTGTGTAGGACATGGCACCACCTCCTAATTATTCAGTGAATAATTAGTGGAAGACATGCCATGTACAACATGAGGGACTTACATGCAGAGACGTTTGGTACCAGCTACTTGCAAAGCTGTGGAGGGTTGTACCAGCTGGCTTGCCAACCACAAGCGTGGCATAGATGGTGTGTGTATGTTACAAACGGTGCTTACCTTTAATCTTGTGTGCAAAATAATTGAGCCTGACTAAATTCTCCCTTTGTCTGTCACAGCAGATTAACTTTTTTTTTTTATTAGACTCAGAGCTCTTCTCGATCACTGGTAAGCTCCAGCCTGGAAGGGACAGCCTCAACTCCAGCAGCCCCGTGGCTCCCACAGATCTCCTCAGGGAACGTACCTCACCCTCTGTCATCTATGGCAACTCCCGAAGATGGGTAAGACCTGTTGGGAAAGGAAGCCACGGGTGAGAAGTCAGCATAGGCATTTTGGACACATACACCCTGAAGTCCTGTCCTCTGCCACTGGAGTCTCCAGGGCTAAGGGGCACGTCTTCACCACACCACATCCCACATGGTGGGTTTTGGATATGTTGGGCAAGGAGACTTTTGGCATGGGGGACTGTCTCTGAAGGCAGCCGTGCTCAACTCCTGACTGAAGTTTTAGTAGCTCACCTCTGGCCATACCACAGAAAAATGCAGCAATGAGATTTTGAGCCCAAACACAGGTTCTGGTCACAGATAAATCAGGCCATATTTAGTGCTCCACAGCTTTAGTGATTTGAAAAAGCCTTCACTGAACTGGAGGTCTGAAGCCGGGGTCAGTGTTAAGCAATCCACCCGGTTCAATATCTGGGAGTTTTTTATCCTTCAGAAAAAAAAAATCAGTAGCTCATATGTTACCAATGCTCTAAAAAATGAGGAATTAGGTCAAACTCTTTATCCAGAAACCTCCACTCTGCTCCTAAGCAAGTTCCATGTACCACTCTTCAGCTGAAGCACCCTGCTCTTCATTTCTTTCATGCTGTGTTTGTCTGGGGGTTGCATTTGGTTATGAAGGCCTTAAGGCCCCTCTCTCTCAGCCCAGTAAGAGAATTGTCAGGAGCTGAGGGGTTTTTCCTCTTTGCTTCATCTGCAATTTTCAGACCACGTAACAGAAGTGAAGGTGCCCTTGATCCACAGCAGTGCCTGTTCTGGGGGGCCTGGGGTTGTGAACACCAGCATCAAACCCTTTGGTGATCTCTTTCTTCTTGGGTGACCAGGGAAATAGGTCTTGAAGATACACATCTTCTAAGCAGGCTTTTGCTCAGTGGTCAGTTGATTTTCCTGCAACTGAGCAGCCTTTTTCATTCCCTCTTTTCTGTCTGCTGCTGAGGGGCAATTTTCACTTCTGAGTAAGTGCTTTCCTGAGCAAGGTTGGATCACTTCGGAGCTCCTCTTTGAATCGTGACTTCACTGTATGAAGTGTCAAGAGATGTAAACTTGGTGCAGGCAGTGATTTCAGGCCCCTCGTACTCAGCTCTTTTCCTGGATTCTGTTGAGTTTTATGTGGTTTGAGCAGTTCTCTGTAGAGGCGGGCTGCAAATCCACATGTCCAGGGTGAGTGTCTGGAGGATGCCACCTCAAGGAAGGTTTCTGTGCCCTACAAGGTAGCTCCTATCACAGAGGACTCCTATAAATCAAGGGTTTGGGTAGTTTGTTTTTTGTTGGGTTTTTTTCCCCAGTGCCCAGCCTTTTGATGTTGGTGTTACTTTGTGTTTTAAATCTGTCATCTTACGCCTTCCCTCCTCTGCAGGGAAAACTTCGTCCACGTGATAGAAGAAAATTTGAATTACCTCGAACTCTTTAGCAGTATTTTGCAGGAGGTGAGACAGGAGCAGAACAGCAGCATGATGGTAAGTCTGTTGACGTGTCCCCGAGGAACAGATTTTTTTAAGAGCCACAGCGGGGTCCTCGGGGCTTGTGGAGAACTCCTTAAATAGGCTTGTTCATGATGATGTGAATTGCTGTGGCTGGCGTGTGCCCTCCTGGACTCTGCTGACATGCTGGGCCCTTGGTAGCACTTGGTGCTAGTGTTGGCCAAGTGATATTTGAAACAACAACAGTCGATAATGATCACTTGGCTATTTTCCCACAATTTGAAACTCTGTTCCTGAGCTACTAAAGCGAGGCCAATAAGTTACGGCTCAAAAGAGCCGTTACCAGAAGAATGAAGAGCACCACAGGATACCAACCTTTCAGAAGAGGGTCTCAGCTGATTTTAGAGGCCGCATCGTAGAAGCACCTCTATAAATATAATGAGGAAAGGACAATTAGGCATATAGATCAACCTGTATATAATTTAGAAGAGTCAATACAGCTTCTGTTAGCGTTGCCTCACAAAGTTACTTCAGTCCTGTAAAGAAGTCAAAGTTCCACTAATAATGCTGTTACTTGAATTTTTGAAAAGCTTCTTAAAGTTCTCCTTGGGGGATAACTTCTCACAGGATAAAAAGCTGTTCACTGATTGTAGCTGCTGAAAATAACAAGGAGCAGAGGGTTGGGGAAACAGAGGGAGTTGATGAAATGGAGCTTTTATAATTCATGAACTTTTTTTTCATAAACATTGTAATGTTCTGATGTTTATGACTAATAGTAAACAGTGAACTGAGAGTTTACTGGAGTTACTGAGTTATTTGGGATGGTGAAATGAAAACTAGTGGAAGTTGCAGGTGATGCTGTAATAGCAAGGGATTGAGGAATATGAACAGTGAAATGAAATTAGTCACTGATTAATTGTTAGTGGGAGAAGCAGCCTTAATTATGCATACTCGGGTCTGCATCCATTAGTTGGTGTTTTGTTTGTATGTCCCATGGTGCACTGGGAACCGTAGCAGCAGGTTTTGTGCAGGCAGAAAATGTAATTTCCAAAGCAGATGTGGTCTGTGATTGTCCCTGAGCAATGCAATAAGTATGGGGCATTTTGTCATGAAGCTGTGAGATTACTTTTCAGCTGCTAGATCAACATGATTCTTTGAGAAGAGAAAGATGCTGGGAACCGAGTGTCCAGTGGTCAGCACCTTGGAAATCATAAAATCCTAGAACCATTTAGGTTGGAAAAGACCTTTAAGATCATCCAGTCCTACCATAAACCTACTCTAAGTCCACTGCTAAACCCTGTCCCTCAGCACCACATCGACACTGCTTTTAAACACCTTCAGGGATGGTGATTCAACCACTGCCATGAGCAGCCTGTTCCAGTGCTTAATATCACTTTCAGCAAAAAAGTTTTTCCCGATGTCCAACTTAAACTTCCTGTGGCGCAACTTGAGGCTGTTTCCTCTTGTCCTATCATTTGTTACTTGGGAGAGGAGACCAGCACCCACCATTCTACAACCTCCTTTCAGGTAGTTGTAGAGAGCGAGAAGGTCTCCCCTAAATCATGGAATGGTTTGGGTCGGAAGGGACCTCAAAGATCATCTAGTTCCAACTCCTCTGCCATGGCAGGGACATCTCCTGCTAGACCAGGTTGCTCAGAGCCCCATCCAACCAGGCCTTGAACACATCCAGTGATGGGGTATCTACAGCCTCCCTGGGCAATCTCTTCCAGTGTCTCACCACCCTTACAGCAAAGAATTACATCCAAATTTCTAATCTAAATCTCTCCTCCTTCAGTTTGAAGCCATTACCCCTCATCCTATCACTACAATCCATTGTAAAAAGTCCCTCCCCAGCTTTCTTGTAGGCCCCCTTCACTTACTGGAAGGCTGCAGTGAAGTCTTCCCTCTCCCCTGACTCTTCCCAGCTTTTTTGTAGTCCCCAAATATATATTCAGTAGCCATTTCCTGCACTTGAGTTGTTTCCTTGCTTCTTGCAGAGTTTTGATTGGAGCTGGCTGAAATAACCGGAGGAGCCAATGTGCTGAGAGGCAGCTTGGCAGACCTTTGAAGCCATGGACTGCAGGGGACCGGTTGATCCATCGCCTTGTGTTTTGTAAACCGTAGTAGTACTGGAGTCGACTAGAAAAACTTGGGGTGGGCTGAACTGCCGCCGAGGGCCCTCACAGTGTCTGAGCGGGAAGAGAGGTGATGGTGGGGAAGAAAGCAACGCGGCCACTGCTTCGGGGCTGAGGCCTTGCTCCCCAGATATTCCGCCGCGCTTTGTCACGACTCGCTTGCCCGCACGATACGACTGTATAGATTTATATCTATTTTAAACAGAACGAAATTCAATAAACGCTTTAGAGAGGTTCTGTCTCCTCCCCCGCTTACAGCCCCGGGTGAGGGAGGGCGGCCCTGCCCCGTTGCCAGGGAACACGCGTGAGGGTGGGGCCGCGCGCCGCGTCGTGACGCCATCCCCCGGCGCCGGGTGGGCGCGCGCTCGCGTTCCCGTTCCCTACCGCCGGCGGGTCGCTGAGGCAGGCGGCAGGTACGGGGCGCACGCGGTGGTGGGGGGTGTAAGAGGCGGGAACAGGCCCAGGAGCGGCGGCGGCGGGGCCTGGGCCGCGGCTTACACCGGGCGGCCTGAGGTGAGGGCTGGGGGCGGGGTTGCCCACCGGGGCCGGGGAAGCGGCCTGCGGGCCCCGGTGCTGGCGGGAGCGCCGGAGGTGTCCCCAGGCGGAGGGCCCTGGCGAGCTCCGAGGCTGATTTAGATCCGAAAGCTGGGGTGGTTTTGCTGGAGAAAAGGGGGGTGCGGAGGCCGTGGGAGGGAGCGCGGAGGTCCTCGCCTTTGCCCCAGTGGTCATGGATTCTGTCCCGCAGGTGATGTGAGGATGAGCATGGCCCAGGCTGGAGCCGTAGTGGCAGCCGCCGCAGGACTCCTTGTCCTTCTCCTTTACTCCTCTATCCACAAGGTCGAGGAGGGGCACCTGGCTGTGTACTACAGGTACTGTTGTCACCTGCGAGCACCCGGACAGCTTCCAGAGCCTTCCCTTGGTTTTCCTCCAGCTGGGATTCACCCCCTGGTCCCACATCGCCTCTGGAGGTGGTTGCTCTCACTGGGTCTTGCCCCGAGGTGGGCAGGCCTTGTTGTTTCTGCTCTCCTGCACCAGAAGTGACGCAGGCCATGATAGCCAGCCTCAGTGCAGAACTGTCATGTGTTCTGGTCTTTCTGAATCCTCAGCTGCTCTTCCTCCTTCTCACAGAATCACAGAATAGTAGGGGTTGGAAGGGACCTCTGGAGATCATCTAGTCCAACCCCCCTGCCAAAGCAGGTTCACCCAGAGAAGGTTACACAGGAACATGTCCAGGCAGGTTTTGAAAGTCTCCAGACAAGGAGACTCTCCAGACAAGGAGACTCCACAGCCTCTCTGGGAAGCCTGTTCCAGTGCTCCGTCACTCTCACATGCAAGAAGTTTCTCCTCACGTTGAGGTGGAACTTCCTGTGTTCCAGTTTGTGCTCTCTTCTTCTCTTTCTCCTCCCCTTTTTTGGGGTCACCATTTGGACTAAAGGGCTCAGAGGAGCAAAGCTCTTGATCCATCCTTTTTTTTTTTATGTCTGTGGATCTCTCCCTCTTCTATTGAGGGTTGTCATCGCTGTCTCAAGACTGTTGGCCAGCCAGAGGACCTGCTTGGGGGTTGCTTTGAAACAGGGCTTCTCCCTGGCTCTGGGCTGAGTTTCTCATAGCCTGTAGGTGCCCTGCAGAGCAACTCCTTGTCAGCCCACAAGAGTGAGAGGTCACGGTCACTAAATTACACGTCTTGACTAGATTTTGCTTCAAATTTGAATAAAAGAACAGAGAACTAGACTTTTTTTTCATGTTTCTACCCTTCCTGCTCCACACCATGGACCACTTTCCTCTGCCCTGCTTTTCCCTTTTAATGTTGGACTCTTATGGGATGCTGCAGGAAACCTTCCTGCACCACGAGGATCAATTGCTCAGAGCTCTGCTCGGTCTCTTGTCCTTCAACCACCTGCTGGCCCCTCCAGAAGCCTGCGGATTTTCTTTGTGCAGTGGGTAAGGGGCTGCACCAGGTGTCTCATGGCAATCCAAACTGGTAGGATTGCTTCATCAGCTGGATTTTTCCATAGTTACTAGTGAACTATTTAGAGAAGAAAAATCTGTGGTCATGAAGCTCTTTGCAGTGGCAGAAAAATTTAACAATACCTACCTTCTCTAAAAGTTTGTTGCTCACAGGACTGAAGCAAACGGTTGTCAGGATGCAGCAGGCAGGTATCATAGATAGGCAGCCCATTTGTGGGAGGCAAATTTGGAGGGGGTGAGTGATTTGCAGAACTACAGCTGTGGCCCCTGGCAGCTCAAACGTACTTGCTCGCTCTCAAACTTACCTCTTTTCCAGTTGTTTAAGCCTTTCTCCCCATTTTCCTCTCTCTCTGTAGGGGTGGTGCATTGTTAACTAGTCCAAGTGGACCAGGCTACCACATCATGCTCCCGTTCATCACCACATTCAAATCTGTGCAGGTTGGTATCACCTCATCTCGGAAGATGGTGAGAAGGAGCTGATGTTGGGAGGGATATCACTGGATGGGGGTGACTTGGGCAGGGACTCGGTAATGTGGTAGTTGGAGCAGCAGCTTCTCAGAAGCCCTCAGCTGCTCGTGCCTCAAGTGCTGGGCTCACTGTATGCTGGGACTTGTCCTTTTGATGAGTCTCTGCAATGTGTGTGTCTGTTGCTTGGGTCAGGAGATGTCTTGCTCTGGGAAGACAGACTGCATTTGTGGCCCTAATTGTTTCCCAGGAGAGCTGTAGGCCTTGGTGCTGCAGGAGCTGAGAGGAAGGGAATGAGCTCAGCTGCTGTTCTGCCTCCCAAAAAGAAAGTTGACCAAAAAAATCTATCTTCTACCCACACCACAAAAGTCAGGAGCAGGGCAGAGGACCACTCCACGTTCCTGTGTAATGGTTATGAGAGCCTGAGCACAGCATGATCTTCCTGGAGAACGGAGTGAGTTTGTGAGCACTGCTTGTCTTTTTATTTCAGACTACATTGCAGACCGATGAAGTGAAAAACGTGCCTTGTGGGACAAGGTATGTTGGTTTTCCTCTGTATTTCTTCTTGTGATGAGCAGCTGCGTTCTTATCTTGTACTTTGCAGGTGACACAGAGTCTTGAAAGGAAAATCACACACCCTAAAATCAGTCCCAAACATACACTTGAACACCACACTTGGCAATAATAGAGCAGGAGGTATGGGAGGTGTGGTGGGTTTACCTTGGCTGGGTGCCCGGTGCCCACCCCTAGTCCCTCTATCACTCCCCCTGCCCCCCACCAAAACCTCCGTCAGCAAGGCAAGCGGGGAGAAAGTAAGATGGAAAAGGAAAACCCGTGGGTTATGATAAGAAGCAGTTTAATAAACAGCAAAGAAAGCAAGGTTGCGCGCGCGCGAAGCAAAAGCAACAAAGCCGTTACTCTCTACTTCCCATCCGCAGGCGGTGTCGGGCCTGTCCCGGGAAGCAGGGCTCCAGAACGCGTACCGGTTGCTCGGAGGACAAATGTCTTCCCAGGATCCCCCCGTCCTCCTCCCTTTATAGTTGAGCTGACGTCATATGGTATGGAATATCCTATTGGTCAGCTCGGGTCGGCTGTCCGGGTTGTATCCCCTCCCAAATCTTGCCCCCCCACACACACACCCCGTCAAAACAAGGCTGTGTGTTATCAACACCTTCTGGCTTCCAGTACTGCAGCATGAAGGCTGTATGGGGAAAATCAGCTCAGACAGACCCACTACAGGAGGGAATGCTGTTGCTTTCACTGGAGCTGATGTTCTGCGGGTATTTGCGTTTCTAGCAATATTCTCTCGATTTCTCTTGGCTTCTTCCCTTGGTTACTCTGATGGCCTGTTGCTTGCGCTTCGGTCTGCCCTCTGCTTTGTGGTATTTCTGGTTTGAATCTTGTGGCTTATACAATTGTTGACCCCAGCAGTGGGCAAAAGTAAACAGTGAATGGGAACCCTCCTGATGGAAGGTGATTTGTTTCAAACAGCCCTAGAAAAATGAGGTTTGGGGCATTTTTGAAATCAACATTTTGCCTGACAGAGAGAGTGAGAAGGAATAAGGAAGGTATGACTTGATTGATGCCACACAATGACCATGTTGAAATGAAAAGTTGAACGTTAGTGGTGACACTAATGAGGCAGAGTTCATTTTGATCTGATCTAGCCCTTGTTGAAATGAGTTACAGAATCATAGAATGGTTTGGGTTGGAAGGGACCTTGAAGATCATCTGGTTCCAACCCTCTTGCTGTGGGCAGGGACACCTCCCACTAGACCAGGTTGCTCAGAGCTCCATCCAGCCTAGTCTTGAACATCTTCAGGGATGGAGCATCCACAACTTCCCTGGGCAACTTGTGCCAGTGTCTCACTACCCTCAGAATGAAAAATGTCTTCCTAATTTCTAATCTAAATCTCCCCTCTTCCAGAATGAAGCCATTGCCTCTTGTCCTATCACTACAAGCTCTTGTAAAAAGTCCCTCCCCAGCAGAATCACTTCCCTTGACCAGCACGCCCACACTTCTTTGGATGCAGACCAGAACACGGCCCCCCCCCCCTGGGCTGAACTGGCACATTGCTTGCTCCTGTTGAGTTTTTCATCCACCAGCCCCCTCAAGTCTTTCTCCTCAGGGCTGCTGTCAGTCTACTCATTACCCAGCCTGTATTTGTGCTTGGGATTGCCCTGACCCAGGTGCAGGACCTTGTACTTGGCCTTGTTGATCTTCATTCCAGTTCTTGAAATTATTCTTGTAGCAACTCATCAGACATTACTTGGGCTTAACTATTAACACAAGTTCTCATGGGCCCTAGCTGGGTTTAGTTTTAGATCTCAAACCTCTTTCAGGAGTGTCTGTAGATAATGCTGTTGTTCAGTGCTGCAGCCAGGGCTTTGTGGTCAGGTAAAGGGTCTTTAGGTCAAGCAAAAAGTAGTTGCAGGAAGGAGGAGTAAGACTCGTTATGGTCTATATCCAAGTCTTTTAAATGGTACAATTAAAAATAAGTCCTCAGAGATTTAGCAATGTGTTTAATGGCAACTTTTAGTTCCTAAGTAGCGTAAATAAGAGCAATACTTCACCTGCTGTGTGCTGGAAACCAGCATCACATCTCTGAGTCAGGGATGTTGTCCTGCTCTCCTGCAGACCTTCTCAACAGACCAAGCAAAGCTTCCTGCTGAAGGTTAGCCACAGTAGACATGCTAACACAGTCAAATTGAAGCTGCTTCTTTGACCCAGCCTGAGCAGGGAGGTTGGGCAAGATGACCTCCAGAGGTCCCTGCCAGCCTTGACCACAGAATCAGAGTGTAGGGGTTGGAAGGAATCTCTGAAGATCATCTTGTCCAAGCCCCCTGCCAGAGCAGGATCACCTAGAGCAAGTTATACAGGATCATGTTCAGGTGGGTTTTGAAAGTCTCCAGAGAAGGAGACGCCACAACCTGTCTGGGCAGCCTGGGCCAGCAAAGGATTTTTTCCGGATGTTGAGATGGAACCTCCTGGGTTCCATTTTGGGCCTGCTGCCCCTTGTCCTGTAGCTGGCCACCACTGAAAAGAGACTGGCTCCATCCTCTTGACTCCCTCCCTTAAGATATTGATAAGCATTGATCAGATCCCCTCTCAGTCTTCTCTAGGCCTAAACAGTCCCAGGTGTCTCAGTCTTTTCTCATCACAGAGATGCTTAAGTCCCCTAATCATCATTGTAGTCTCCACTGGACTCTCTCCAGCAGTTCTTTGTCCCTCTTCAACTGGAAAACCCAGAATTGGACACAATACTCCAAATATGGCCTCCCCAGGGCAGAGTAGAAGGGAAAGAGAACCTCCCTCGACCTGCTAGCCACACTCTTTTTCATGCACCCCGGAGACACCACTCTGTGCATCCCTGATTTAGAGGCTGAATACTCTGTTTAATTCCATATAGTCCAGTAAGTTGCTGTTGTGTTTCAGCGGTGCAGGGTTCGGTTGTGCCATACAGGTGGTTGTGAGGTAATAAACGTGCTTTACAACACCAAACAGCTGGCGAAGCAGTTCTTAGTTAATAATTGAACGTCTTTCAGACCAAAGGTTGCAACAGCCCTCTCCATTTTTAAGGTGTTACTGCAGGAGCCTTTAAATTTTCTGCATTTGTTACTATTTAAATTTAAACTCGTTACAAGATGGGATCCTAAACAGTATACATTTCTGTAACTCTGTGTTAAACTGTTGGATTTTAGGGACTGGGTTTCTCTCCCACCATAGTCTTATTCACATTCCCTCTATCCTTGTCTATCTTTGGAAGCCTCTGAGTGGCTGTGTGGGTGTCCTATCCCCGATTTTGGTCTCACCTATCCCATTTATAGCATCAAGGGAACACATGAAATACAGATTTTAAAATACTTTGGCAGCAGATGACACTTTTTCAGAAAACAACTGTCACCTTGGAGACAAAAACCATTTCATTACGGCAGGTAGGATGTATCTGCTCTAAGCTGGGAATTGTCTCTGCTGTCTGACATTTCCTTTACAAGAAAATGCATGCACGGTTCCTTGGCAAGTTCAGCAGTTCTCTCACGGCAAGTGTGCTCATCTCCAAAAACTGATGGAAAATCCGTTCAATATTAGAAGAGCAAAGTATTCCAGAGAACTGAACTTGAAGAATTGAGACTTTGGGGTGCTGGTGGATTAAAAGCTCAACATGAGCCGCCAATGCACAAGTGCAGTCCAGAAAGCCCCAACCATGTCCTGGGCAGCAGGTTGAGGGAGGGGATCCTGCCTCTCTGCTCCACTCTGGTGAGTCCCCTTGCAGTGCTGGGTCCAGCTCTGGAGTCTTCATCACAGAAGAGACATGGACCTGTTCAGGCAGGGACAGAGGAGGCCCACAAAGATGATCAGAGAGCTGGAATGCCTCTCCTATGGGGACAGGCTGAGGTAGGTAGGCTTATTCAGCTTGAAGAAGAGAAGTCTCCAGGGAGACCTCATTGTGGCCTACTAGTGTTTGAAGGGGGCTGGGGAGGGAGTTCTTACAAGGGCTTGTAGTTACAGGACATGGGGTAGTAGCTTCAAACTGGAAGAGGGGAGATTTAGATTAGATATAAGGAAGAAATTCTTCACTGTGAGGGTGGTTAGACACTGACACAGGTTGCCCAGGGGATTTGTAGATGCCCCAACACTGCATGTGTTCAAGGCCAGGTTGAATGGGTCTTTGAGCAACCTGATCTAAGAGGAGGTGTCCTTGCCCATGGCAGGGGGTTGTAACTAAATGATTTTTGAGGTCGCTTCCAACCCAAACCATTTCATGATTCTATAATTAATATACTCGCAATAAATAGTTTGAAAACGGTGTGCAAATTTTGCATGAGAGAATGAGATAAGTAGCATTTTTCTTATAAATGTAACTGGAAAGAATCATGCTAAATGTTATCCAGGTTTTTATGATGCTGAAAACCAGGAAATAACCAGGACGTTCAGCAGCAACATTGCTCAAGCATGAGATGTTTATTTGCAAAGGGTGTGGGAGTCGTCCCTGGGCTCATACTGCAGCACATCGTCAGGAAGGCGAACAGAGCGCTGGAGGAATGTGGTTCTGGGACAAATCCCTGATTGTTAGCCAATTGGGTGGAAAAAATACATCATGAATATTGCAAGTGGATTGCTTAATATTTAGAGATAACAGGCTAAGATAGTTGGTCTTGTTCAGCCCAGAGAAAAGAAGCTTCCAGGGAGACATTGCAGCCTTCCCATATCTGAAGGAGGCCTACAAGAAGGCTGGGAAGGGACTTCTTATAAGGGCTTGTAGCGATAGGACGAGAGGTAATGGCTTTGAACTGGAATAGGGGAGATTTAGATTGGAAATTGGAATGAAATTCTTCACTCTGAGTGTGGTGAGACACTCAAACAAGATTGCCCGGGGAGGCTGTAGATGCTCCATCCCAGGAGGTGTTCATGGCCAGGTTGGATGGGGCTCTGAGCAACCTGGTCTAGCAGGAGGTGTCCATGCTCATGGCAGGGGAGTTGGAACTAGATGATCTTTGAGGTCCCTTCCAATCCAAACCAGTCTATGATTCTATGATAATTCTGTTATCTCTATACAAGCCACATCAGACCTTTAAGCCAAAATTGGAAAGATCTTTTCCAATCTAAATGGTTCTATGATTGTGTGTTTAAGCACCTGATGATGCTTAAACTTCTCCAAGGTGCACATAGTCTATATGTTGATCCTCCTCTCTCTCAGCCTGCTCAGTTCAGTGCTGTGCTGCCTGACCAGCCTCATGAGCAGCTCTGTGGTGAGGACCTTGACAGGTGCAAGTAGCCCTCACAGAGGCTGTGAATGCCAGCATTGGAAAGACTGTGAAAGCTATGGTGGAGCGTTGCAAGCACTGGAAATCTTTCTGTGGGAGTCACCCTGTGAAGACTTTGGCAAATGAGGGTGTTTTGAGAATGGTCATTCCCACTGTGTGATGTCAAACGATGATGGCTCCGATGGATGGATGGAAAATGCAACGTAACTGCTCTGTAGGCTTTGTTTAGCCTTAAACCCTCAGCAGAGAAACAGATGACCAACATATCTGGGCTCTGAGTGGCACGTGTTTCCTCCAAGCCATCACCTGACCAACAGGACTGATAGAATTCACTTCTGCACCATTCTGTTAAGCCACACTGGTTGAGATCCTTGGCAGGGTTGCTGTGGGTAGTGTCAGTTGAGTCAGGCCATGAGACAGTCCTCTCCAGCCTGAGGGGCCAGCCTTTCATGGATCATAGATTCATAGAATCATATAGGTTGTAAAGACCTTTAAGATCATGCAGTCCAACCATAACCCTACTCTACCAAGTCCATTGCTAAACCATTTCCCTTAGCATCACATCTACATGGCTTTTAAACACATCCAGGAATGGTGATTCAACCACTGCCCTGGCAAACTGGACAACCCTTTCAGTGAAAAAATGATGTGATGAGGATGTGAGGTGATGAGGGGCTGTGGATGAGTCCTGCATAGGAAACAGATTATCTCAGGGGTTCTCTTTTTCCTTCTAACATCCCCGTAAAATTGAAATGGCAAAAGGACCCCAGCATAAAGATGTGCAGTGGAGGAGATTCTGGTGGAAGAAGCCCACATTCTTTCCACATGTTCCTCATCAGGATAGCTTGAAGATACTCAAAGGTGGTAGCTGCATTTCTCTGTCCGGTGCAGTTCTATGAGGGACATACATCTGTCGACGACATGGATCTGTTGGAGTGGGTCCAGACGAGGCCCACAAAGATGATCAGAGGGCTGGGACACCTCTCCTACAAGGACAGGCTGAGAGAGTTGGGGTTGTTCAGCCTGAAAAAGAGAAAGTTCCAGGAAGACCTCATTGTGGTCTTCCAGTATTTGAAGGGGGCCTACAAGAAAGCTGGGGAGGGACTTTTTACAAGGGCTTGTAGTGATAGAATGAGAGGTAATGGTCTCAAAATGGATGAGGGGAGATTTAGATGACATGTAAGGAAGTTTTTCTCTATGAGGGTGGTGAGACGGTGAGACACTGGCACAGATTGTCCAGGAAGTTTGTAGATGCCCCAGCACTGGATGTGTTCAAGGCCAGGTTGGACTGGGCTTTGAGCAACCTGGTCTTGTAGGAGGTGTCCTTGCCATGGCAGGGGGGTTGGAACTAGATGATCTTTAAGTTCCCTTCCAACCCAAACCATTCTATGATTCCATGTCATAAGGTGACTGGAGCAAATCATGAGGATGAGAGCAGGTTCAGAAGATCCTGGGGGATACCGTTGGACATGACTTGCAATGATATATAGTCCTTTTATTGAGATGAGATTTTTCTGGGTGATTTTTCTGCAGATGTCGTTTTCAACTGCCAGAGATTAAGATCTGCAAAATAGGAAACCAAATTTGTCTGGAAGTGTGGCTGGTCTGCTTCTGGGGATCAGCTGCCTCTGAACAGTTTCTGCTAAAGCTTCTTGTTTATAATCTGCCTTTGCCCTGAGGACAAAATTGCAGGAGTATCATGCTGTAAAAATATGCTCTCAAGGGACTTACAAGCTGTTGAAAATTAAGATTTTTTTTTTTTTCTTTGCTGTAGAGTTTGTGCTTTTCCCCGGTGTCACAGGTATCCCATGTCATCTACTCTCCTCATTACCTTCCCTCCGTTGTGCTGGACTCCCCCATTCTGACAGTTGCAGCTACATTCCTATTCCAAAAGGTTTTCCTTTTCATTGCCTACGTAGGAGATAAAGTGAAGCAAAAGTGCTTTGCAGACTTGCCAGAGCATGCGTTTGATTCATGCAGAGAGAGGGACCATTCTGTACAAAACTGGAATTTGCTTCCGTCTGCTTGCAAAACACACGCAAAGTCAGGATTGTTCTGAGTTTTGTAGGATTTTGTCAAAGAGGGATAAAAACGACTTTGTTTTAAATGCAACTTCTGTTGACAGCAGCGGTAATAATTCATGGGTTCTCTTTTTCGCTTACAGTGGTGGTGTTATGATCTACATTGACCGCATAGAAGTTGTGAACAAGTTGGCACCGTACGCAGGTATTTCCCGTCCTGTTTCCACAAGCAGCGCTGTGACGGTCTTCACTCATCTGTAGCAGCTCTATCTTGGTGTGCAAGATAAATTCTAGGATTACTTCTCACCTGTGTGTTTAGAGGTGTGACGGGTGCTCAGACAATCCTATTTCCTGCTGCCGAAGGGAAGAACACCTGGGAAACTAAATACATGGGGCAAAGTCAGCTCAACTCCTGAGGAAATGACAATGGCAAAGTCTCCACAGGAGCCTCGCACCTTATTTCACCAGCTGCTGGACCAAAGACACAGACAGCAGCATATCTTTGTGCAAAATTCTAGCCCTGTTGAGGCATTGAAGGGTGAATTCATGTCATAATTGTAGGAATGAGATTGCTTTCACTTTAGAGGAGTGTCTGTTCTGTGCACGCAGGTTCTGGACAAGCTTTGCTGTTTCACTTGTTTATGCAGATCATAAAACAGGACTGTGTGGTGTATCTTGCTATAAATACTCTTTGACGACCTAATGGAGGGGACCTCTGCAAGGTTTCTCCTCTGACCTCCCTCCCACTCACAGCGAGGTTCTTGATAACAGCTGGGACTTTGCCCACCCAAGTCCTGCAAGCTCCCAAGGATCTCCCACATGTCTGTTCCAGTGCCACACTACTTTCCTAATTCTCTGAGTGATTGGTTTGCAGTGGTGACCTTGCAGAAAGCAATACCCCTCGGTGACCTCTGATAATTCTCTTATTTCCTCAGTGTACGATATTGTGAGAAACTACACTGCGGACTACGATAAGACCTTGATCTTCAATAAAATTCACCACGAGCTGAATCAGTTCTGCAGCGCCCATACCCTGCAGGAGGTGTACATTGAACTGTTTGGTAAGTGGGTGGCAGCCAAGGACACCCACCTTGCTGCTCTGCTATGGAGCGTTACACCAGGCTCCTGTGAGCAGACAGCCATGGTGCGGGAATTGGGTCTGGAATCCAGCTCCTTATACATCCATATGCCATTCCCCGTGTAACCTTAACAATTCCAATTTCTTTGTCTTCCTGCACCTGCATTTGGGAATTTGACCTTGTTGTGGCCTTCCAGTGTCTGAAGGGGGCTTACAAGAAAGCTGGGAAGGGATTTCTTACAAGGGCTTGTAGTGATAGGACATGGGGTAATGGCTTCAAACTGGAGGGAGGGGAGATTTCGATTAGAAACTAGGAGGAAATTCTACACTCTGAGGGTGGTAAGATACTGGAACAGGTTGTTCAGGGAGGTTGTAGATGCCCCAACACTGGATGTGTTCAAGACTAGGTTGGACAGGGCCTTGAGCAACCTTGTCTAGTGGGAGGTGTCCCCGCCTATGGCAGGGGGGGTGGAACTAGATGATCTTTGAGGTCCCTTCCAACCCAAACCATTCTATGATTTCACTCCTTTTCTGCTTAGGACTGAATTCTGGGTGGACAGAGTAGCTGCTCTGCTCCTTTGTGTGCAGTTCCACCCATTGTCTTTGCTATGATGGTGGTTTTGTCTTGTTTACTTTTACTTCTAGGCTCCTGTTGTAACGCTGAATTTACTTTTTAACTTGAAAAGCTTAATTTCTGACTGGTTTTAGCAAGTGAGAGCTGGAAGGGATGTGCTCCCAGTTGGTTGCAGTGCTCTATTTTTTTCACAAGGGGGTAGCAGTTGTTCAAGAACTGGCCAGTTTAATGTTCTTGGTAGCTTGTCGTTCCCTCTTGAGTGGCAGAGCCAGGCAAAATTGGTTTAGGGAAGCTAAAAGGTTATCAAAATCTTAATATTAAGAGACTGTGAATCTTTGAATGCTGTACTTGGACTGGCCAAATACCTGTAGTCAGAGAGGAGTTTCCTGGTAGCACGCACATTTTAATCCATTCATAACTGGCTATTTCTGTGGGAAGATCTTTCTGGAGCTTGGAAGTGACAAAGTGCACTTTTTCAGCAGCAGGTACTGGAGCCTGCAGGTTGCTAGAGACTTAAGGCAGAGCTTGCTGGTGTGGCTTCAGCTGGTAAGGGATAGCCTCCTACCACAGGCTAGGGCTGCTTCTTCTTGCCGAGATGCTGAAAGCCGTTTACCCTTAGCTCAGATGCCATGAGTTCATCAACAGCTGAACCTCTCTAGAGCTACTAGCATGTGGCTGTCCTTTTGGGAATGTTTTCCAGGGGGCATAGGAAGGGAGACAATGTACTGAATGATCTGAAGATTTTATCTTACACCGTAGAGATACCTGCTTTTCAGCTGACTTTCTGCCACGCAAGCTGTAGGAGAAAAGATGATAAGCTAAGTGGTGTCTCACTTTTTCTCCAAACAGATCAGATAGATGAGAACCTGAAGCTGGCCCTACAGAAAGATCTCAATGTCATGGCACCAGGTCTCACTATCCAGGTAGGTTCATTCCCTAACAAAGGTTATTTTGTTTTTCCACCTCTACTTTGCTCACTTTTCACTAGATTGATGAGGGTTCTTGCTTTCATTTTCCACATAATATGGAATAGCTGAGCCTTGAATTGAGGTTTATCCGTTGAATCTGCAGGAGAGAGAAAAGGAGCTTTTAAGCCACAGACCTGCAGCTGTTGGGTTTAATTTGCAAAGAGCAAGAAAATGTTTTTCTTTAAACTACCATTGGCACCCCTGCAGAGCTGGGGTTATATAAGGTAAAGGCCCTTTTTGATCTTGGGGTGTGGAAGGGTATCAGCAAAGCTCACGGCTCTTCTCTGGGCGATGTTATCCACAGAGCTCAAGCTGATCTTCAATGTATGCTATCCCTAATATGCTATTCAGCCCAGTCTTCACTCTTGGTCAGAAGTTGATTTCCTGCTTGAGCTCACTAGACCACCAACTTGAAGAAGTCCCATAACAACTCTGCCATATCGCTGTGTCTCTTGTCAGGAAATACCCTGCTCCTTCCTTGAAGAGCTGAGCTTGCTTTAAACTCTCCCCATGCTGCTGTTTAACCCAGATTAATTTAACTGCACCTAGGATCGAATTTTGTGAGCTCTAAGGGAAATAATTCTCATTTTGGGCATAGTGCTTTCCTCTTGAAGAGCCTGTTTGCACACGTGAGGGGAGGGGGTTGCGCTGGATGATCTTGAAGGGTCCCTTCCAACCCAAACTATTCTGTGATTCCTGAGTGTCCTGCTTTGATGACAGGCTGGCTTCTTCTTCCCAGGCATGGTATTTGCCAGGGCCAGGATTTCTGTCATATGAAAACAGTTCTCTTTTCTCACTGTGTACAAAGACTTGCTTGGACATGTGTGGACTTCTCTGGACACATCCGTATCTCATGCCTCTCTGTGAAAGCCCCTTGATTCTTCTCAGATTTACTGACCCCAGAGAGAAGCAGCAGGTTCAGCATTAGATCTACAGTGAAGATGGAGCAGGAGAGTTGTGAAACGATTGTACAGCCGTGGACTCTTCATCCGCATCTCCCAAAGCTCAGTCATGAGCCACACAGCAGATCAGCTGAGCAGCAGTAGCTTCTGATCCTGACTCTGGAGATGTTTCCCTTAAGTTTCAGAGAGAGTCCTCCACAGAGCAGCTTAGTGGCTGTTCTCCGGAAACGTACCCAAGTTGTGTTGTCCAGCATCATCATTCTTGATGATCCACAGTTGCAAATGACATCTGCCACCCATGCCCTGCTGCTCTCTCCTGTCTTCATCACTGTCTCTCTCATTGCCTGATCACTTTTCTCCTGGTAAATCCATCCCTGAGCTCATGGCCCTGCCTCTCTTTTGCAAGTCTCACTCCTGCAATTTAATTCCATTGGGTTCGTGAGCCCCTTTTTTGAGCAGTACTTCAGGAAGTGTTTTCTGGTGATGTTTGGGATGGAGAACTAAGCTTCTAACAAAGGTGGTGGACCTCTTCAGTAGTCTACTCAGGCCTTGCCTAATCTCACTTAGATGCCATAAAAAGTGCAAAGACGGAAAATATGAATGCAAGGCACCTCTGTGAGAGTGGTCGTGCTCAGCTGTGTTGTAGAAGAGGATGAGGAACCATTATGTGTGGTCTCAGATCAATGTGGAGATGTCCAGAGCACTCCAGCTGGTTCTGACAAAGACATTCCTTTGTTACGCAGCTCCCATCAAAATGTTTTAATTGAAAGTGCACACACTTTGTTTTTTCCACAGGCTGTGCGTGTTACAAAACCCAAAATCCCAGAAGCCATCCGAAGAAATTTTGAGCTAATGTGAGTATTGGTACATAACACTGGATGAAAGGGATTGAGGGTCCAGCATTGGCATAATCATAGAATCATTAAAGTTCAAAAAGACCTCTAAGACCATTAAGTCCAACCATCAACCCAGCACTGCCATGACTGAAAGCTCTTACCTGGTGCTCAGAAGGTGAGGGGTGGGCTCTAGCCTGTGTGTGCTTGGCTTGTCCATTCCGTTTCTCCACTTCCATAGCTCTTCAGAAAAGAGCCTTTCCACAAAGACGGCATGTAGAGAGTCCACATCAAGGCTGTGTTCCTGCTCCTTTACATAGAGCGTACACTGATGAGTTCTAGAGAACCTGTAATAGAAGTCTTGTAAACTGAACTCATGGCTCAGGGCTCTTGATGTCTTGTCCATAAGCTCCTCTCCAGCAAACTCAGAGAATTACAGACAGATTTTAGTCTGATCCATACCCATGAAGGTCTCCTGTCCAAGCCCTTTCCCAAAGTGGGGCCAATGCCACAGCTGCAGGAGGTCACTGGGACTGTGGGTGAATGAGGGCATCCCTGGGGATGGAGATCCTCTGCGCAGGTTTCCCATGCTGTACGTGCGCTGGATGCCTCTGGGGCTCTTGCTGTGCCCCTCTGAGCAGAGTCTGACCTCGATGTCTCCAGGACCTCTTTGGGTAGGGAGATTTGGATCACACTTCACCTCATCTCCTCCCATCTCCCCTAGTCTGTCCTCGCATACCCCGGCCTCCACCCCACATCTGCAGTAGCCCTGCACTGGACTCACTCCTCATCCTGAGGGCCTCAAACTGTATATAGCATCCAGATGTGACCTCACCAGTGCCAAAGAGAGAGAGGGAATAATCCCTTCCTTTGACCTGCTGGCTATGCTCATACGGCTGAAGACAGAACTAGTTCTTGTGGTGGTGAGGATGTGATGCTGACAACTGGTTGGCTTCTTGCACCCTCTGGCCTCTCATTCCCTTGTTCACGGAGCTGCTCCCCAGCTCCATTTCCCTGTGATGATAATGTTTCTCATCCTGCAGGGAGGCTGAGAAGACCAAGCTGCTGATTGCAGCCCAGAAGCAGAAGGTGGTAGAGAAGGAGGCAGAAACAGACCGGAAGAAAGCGCTCATTGGTATGTCACCAGTTGGGAGTACTATCATAGAATTGTTTAGGTTGGAAAAGACTTTTAAGCTCATTGAGTCCAACTGTTAACCCAGAACCACCAAGCCCACCACTAAACCATGTCCCTAGCAGACAGGGGCCAGACTAAATTCCCATTTCTACGTGCCCCAGTAGGCTGGGACAGGACATCGTCCTCTATCACTGACATCTCCTTGAAGGAGGCATGGCCAGGGTGCACGGTGCTGCTGTCCTTACATCCCACCTCTCTCCCCATTGCAGCAGAGCAGCCAACACCTCTGTCCTATGGTGGGACTCCTGCCTCAGCAGGCAAAGGGGTAACAGCTCTACCAGAAAAACTGCTCAGGCTTGAAGCTGAATGTCCCTGTGACAGGGAGATGCGTGCTTGTGAAACCAGCACAATTCTCTTCCTGTAGCTGTTGCTTGGAGGACAAACCGGCATGGCAGGATCCAAGAGAAAGGGGAGGCAGCAGAGACCAAACGAAAGTGTGGCAGATACTGCAGCTGGGTGCTGGGGGTCAGGGATGCTGGTGCTCAAGCCCTGAGAAGCAAATGTCTGAGCTGGAGCTGTTGTGATTGCAGAGGCAGAGAAGGCTGCTCAGGTGGCCAGGATTCACTATCAACAGAAGATTATGGAGAAGGAAACGGAGAAGCGCATTTCTGAGATTGAAGGTAACTGTGCTCCTGGGGTCATCTTACTAGCTAAGAGTGGTGGCAGATAGAAGAACCTCAGAACTGGGCTCGTAGGCATTGCCGTCCTGCACAAGCAATAAAGGCTGCAATAGTGCAAGATTATGTGCTGGCATTGTTGCTCCCCTTTTCAGGCATCTCTCCAAGAGTACATGGCCATCCAGGCTGTGTCACACTCAGGTCAGCTCCTCCCCACGGGTTGGAGACTCAGGTGCTCTATGTGATGGAGCTATTCACTTGCTAACACTTCTTTTGCTCTCCGCCCTCTGTTGTGGTGTTAGATGCTGCGTTCCTAGCAAGAGCAAAGGCCAAAGCTGATGCAGAGTACTACACTGCTCGGAAGCTGGCTGACTCCAACAAGGTGAGCACTTGAAAGCTGATCAGGAGAGGACTTGCTCGCTCTTTTCCTCTGCGCAGGAGATGAGATTCAGGTGGGCAGCACTGGAAAAGCACTTGATTTAACAGCTCACATCCCAGGGAGCAGCTGCCTGAAATTAAATGATTTGGGCAACGAAGCTGGGGAAAGGTCTAGAGAACAAATCTTGTGCGGAGTAGCTGAGGCACCTGGTGGTGTCCAGCTGGGAGAAAAGGAGGCTCAGGGGAGACCTTCTCCTTCTTGACAACTCCCTGAAAGGAGGTTGGAGCCAGGTGGGGTTGGTCTCTTCTCCCAGGATAAGAGAAAGAGGCCTGAAGTTGTGCCAGGGGAGGTGGTTTAGGTTGGACATGAGGAAAAATGTCTTCCCCAAAAGAAAAGGTTGTCAAGGCCTGGTCCAGGCTGCCCAGGGCAGTGGTGGAGTCCCCATCCCTGGAGGGGTTTCAAAGCCATGGAGATGAGGTACTGAGGGACATGGTTTAGTGATGATCCAGCAGTGCTGGGTTAACAATTGGACTCAATGATCTTAAAGGTTTCTTTCAACCAAAATGATTCTGTGAAATGATGTGGGGCCCAGAAGTTTCTCTTACAGTCTTTCAGTTGTTTCTTTTTTTTGTAGCTGAAACTTACCCCCGAGTACTTGGAACTGATGAAGTACCAAGCGATAGCTGCAAACAGCAAGCTCTATTTTGGTGACCGCATTCCCAATGTGTTTCTGGATTCCTGTGCCTTCCAGCAAGCCAATCTGAGGACTACCCCAGCAACCAGCCTGCCTTCACAAGAGGCCCTGGAGACCTCTGGAGAAAGCCACCTCAAAGCAAAGGAAAGCACAGGCTGACAAAGGTAGAAAGATACCCAATAGAGCTCAACAGCTGGCCCAGCTGTGGATGGGGATGTTGCCCTGTGCTGTTGGGGGCGGACGCAGCGCACGCGTGGACCTCTTGTGTATAGGTGGCAGTTGGGTTGATTTTCTTCTAGCAACACATTGCAAGCGCTCTGCCTCTTCAGTTTTCTCCCCCTATTAAACTGGTGCTTCCAAACAAGGGATGACCCTGTACTAACCTACCAATACTGGAATATTAAAAGACCAACACCAGGAAAGCCTTCTGCAGTAGGTGCCATTATTTAGCAAGCATTGCTCTGGAGGTAGGAGATGCAGCTTTTGGGCGCTTCACTGCCATACCTCAGTTGTTCCCCAGCACTCCTCACTGAGGCTGAGTGAAGAGATTTCCTTTGTCCTGCCGATGATGCTTAACTTTGTGGACTGAGGCAGACTTCTCCCAGCGCTATCTAATTCTCCGCAAGGACTCCAGTGGAGTGGGCTCTCCTTGCCTGGCAGAGGCTGTGTTCCTGCTCAGGACAAGGCGTGGTGTGAAACAGATTATATTTGAGTAAGATCTGCATAGCCATCATCTTCTTCCCTGTAGGCAGTGGCATTAGGAGCAAGCAATCTCTAATGGGCTTCTCTAACTCCCCTTCGCCAAGCAAGAGCGTCCTGCTGGCTGCCTGTGACTGACCGTAGGACATTTCAACTGGGTGGTGGGTCTTACCTTCTGCCCTAAACCAGATTTCAGATTGCACGGAGCACCTCCCAGCAGCTGATTGGGAACAGAGCCGGGAGGGAGATCTTTGCTCAGACTCCAGCCTCCCAGTAGGTCTTTTTCCACTGCTCTGCCTCACTGGCAAAGCAAAGGGGAAGAGAAGAACGAAGGGACCCCACCCTGCAGCAGATATTTGACACCTCAGCTGTAAAGTAGGTGAGACTCCAGCTCAAAATGCACCGCTCCAAGAAGTGTGTCCTTACACAGTCATGGTGGGGCCTCTCATCGCTGGCCAGACTTGCTGTGTCACAGGACTTTTGACTCATGAGCAATGTTAGCAGGATGGTCTTTTCTCCTGGTGTGCGTTATATGTGCAACCTCTGCTCCCCATGTGCTGCTGCAGAGTGAGAGAAAGAGACGTGCTTGGGTGGGGGGAATCTGCTGATACCATCTGCTTTCCTCTCCTCTGTCCTCCCCGTTGCCTGTGAAGGCTTGCTTGTTCCTGGGACCTCTTTCTTGTGTTCTGCGACAGTCCCAGAAGACAATGGCTGGGAAAGCAACCAGCAAGAGCTTGAGCTGAACACCATTCCACAGCTGGCAGCATCACGGCATTGCCTGCCTCTGGACCCACCACAAGTTCAGAGATTGTCTCACCTCTGCCAGCCTGATGTATTTGCCGATTTGTCCTGCTTTCCTGTCCCCTCAGGTGCAGTCACATGCAGCACTTGACCCTAGTGAGGTTCACCAGGTGGGCCATTTGGTGGTGATGAGCTGGTTGGTGCTAGCATGGAAATCTTCTGCCCCTGGCACCATCTGCAACCTCACAGCAAGGGGAGGAACGTGCTTAGTTTTTGCCTTGGTGAAATGTTCAACCTAAAACCAACAGCCTGAACTTCACCCCTGCTAATGATCTCCCCAGGTGAGTTGTGTGGGCTTCTGGCTCTCCAGTGCTGTTTTCCTGTCCTGTGTGGTTTGACTAGGAGGATGGCAGTGTCTCCTCAAGGAAGTCTGATAACATATGGTGCCTTACGCTGTCTCAGCTCCTGCCCTGGCTGCTTTTCCTCCATCTCTGTATCAGGGCAGGCATGCATTGACCATGCTTCTGCCGCTGCTGGCTAGCTTGGGTAACGTGGGATTTTACAGCAGTTTCAGGTGGTCTTTCTTTCCTCTATCTGCAAATTCCCACTTGGTGCTGTGCTCCAAGTTACCAGCTCCTCTTCGAATCTGGCCATGGCAGAAGCCAGGGACCAGGACCCTGCCCCAGTGAGAGGCAAGCTGAAGGTGCTGAGCACAGGGAGGTTGTGGGTAACAGTTGGTGTGCGAGGGTTGTGTGCCTTGGAGGTCCCAGCCTGAGGAGCACTAAGCTAGCTGAGCTATTGCATGGGATAGGAGGGCACTTAAGTCTTCACCTGCTGAAGTCTTGGGCAAACAGTGTCCTTCTAACACAGAGAAACCTTCAAAGGATGCTGGTGTGCTGGGGATGTCTGCATGTCACTCTGGAAAGCAACTCAATGAGTAGGGAGAGCAAAGCTGAAACCCATGGCTGGTGGCAGGAGATGAGTGGGCAGGGACAGCATTAGCCCCATCAGACCCTGCGGTGCCCTCTCCAGGGGAAGGGCACCAGGACAGAGAGGGGATGGCAGCGTGTTTTATAGTGGTGGTGTTTGCAGTGTTTCCTGGAAGTGCTATTGGACTTGCAAGGTCCCATTTCTCCTGTGGGAAGGGCTTGAAGGAGCCAGTGGAGTCAACATCTCTTTGAGCCTCCACATCCTTAGTGTTGCTGGGTTGAGTCTGGAGACAAAGGCAGGCTTTTTAGAATAGAAGTGGTCCTGGAGGAGATGTAGACTTTTCTCCATGTGGTACTCCTGGGGGTTGGGCACCACCCAGTGCTGGCATCAAACCCTGGGCATGGACAGGGTAGGTTCTGCCAGCCTGGAGGTGGCAAGAAGCAAGGACATGAGAGGAACCACTAGAAGCCATAACCAAGCAGCTCACAGCTCTCCTGCAGTGATCAGAGTGAGATCTCTCGGTGGGGAGCAGGAAAGCCTTCAAGGCCAGTGCAGGAGGGGCTGAGTCCCTTTGGATAAGAGCCTTGTTGGACTTCCCTATGTCTGCCCAGGTGGACACGTGGCTTTGCCATTAGTGGCTCAATGTCATCCTGTTCTGGTTGGGATGCATCAGCCACCTCCTACCCATCAGTCTGAGGGACACTGGGGGATGCTCCTGTGGTTTGAAGTACTGCAGCAATGTGTGTGATGCTCCAGTGCCTTCTGCCAAAGCCTCCTCCATCCCTCCCTGCTTCCCCAGCCGTTGCTTCAGGAGCCTCAGTAGGTGTGCAGGAGGAGGAAATCACCACGGCTTTAACACCTTTGTCTGGGCTTTGCATCTCTCTGAGCTGGAAGCTGCAGAGCAAAAGCGTGGGTGCAGCCAGGAACAGGGGAGTGAACTGGGTTTTCTTGCTGGTCAAAAGGCCTGTGTGGTCCTGTGATGAAGGGGTCTGCCACTGGATCCACACCTTCTCTTGAGGAAACATGAGACATATGTTCAAGTTTACATACACAGTGTTAAGTTCTTTTGATAAAGCAGAATAAAATTATTTTGTTACCATTTCCTTGGTGGCTTTATGTGTCCTGGGGCTGGTGTCACTGCAGGCACATGGAAGGGGGAGGGTCATAGAATCCTCTCAGATCATCAAGTCCAACTGTCAATCCAACACTACCATGACCACTAAACCATGTCCCCAAGGGCCACGTCTACATGTTTTTTTAACACCTCCAGGGATGGTGTCCACTCCCCTGGACAGCCTGGGCCAGGGCTTGACCACTCAGTAAAGAAATCATTCTTAATGTCCACCCTAAGCCTCTGCTGGCACAACTTGAGGCCAATTCCTCTCATCCCACTGCTAGTTACTTGTGAGAAGAGACCAGCACCCACCTCTCTACAACCTCCTTTCAGGGAGTTGTAGAGAGCAAGATCTCCCCTGAGCCTCCTCTTCAGATGAAAGTTGCATGTTCCCAACTGCAGTAACTGCTGCCCCATGAGCAGCCTGGGCGCAAAGAAAACCCACAGGATGGTGGAGCTGAGCAGCAGAGGCAGTGCTTACAATCCTGCTCCGTTTCTGCTATCACTCTCTGAAGCTCCTTGTGGGAGCTGAGCCCTGCTGGCCCTTGGACACCCATCTGAGCTGTCCCGTTGGTCACCCATCTGAGCTGTCCTGTTGGTCACTTTTGGCCCCCACGGCTCCAGCATGGGATTTAGGAACTTGGCTGAAGCCCAGTGATTCTATGTATGCCAGGTCCACCCTGAGCCCCACCCTGCCTGCTGCCCCCCTCCTGCCCCGTTCTGCCGAGAGACACCTAGCGACACCGCTACTTTCAGTCTTTATTGGTATAAAAGCGCTCAACTGAAATTATATCAAAAATGGGGAGACCAGGTTTCACAAGAAATGGCTCAAAGTGGTCACACCAGGGTCAAATGACCTTGCAATAAAAAGGAAATTCCTGTCCAGGAGAACAGTAACTGCTGAGATAAAAGCCCCACTGGGAAGCCAAGCCTGGCTTGGACCCACCAAAGCCCATGGTGAGACCCTTGTGTGACTGTCCCTAGCCTGAGGGCATGGTCCCCACGGTGCAGCGTTCCTCTTGCCATGGCAAGCCTGATGGGAGCTCCTCACTGTGGCCTCAGCAGAACACATTGAGGTCATCAGGAGACAAGGCAGCAGTATCTCCCAGGGTACAGGAGAGTTGGACTAACTTGAGGCTGGCTTTCAAAACCAGAGCTGGCATTATCCCTGCTCCTGGTCTCCTCACAAAGCCCCAGCTGCCAGCTTTTCCTGGCCCAGTTGTGAGGCTACGAAGTCTGTTAAGGCACAACTCAAACATCTGTAAACACTGGTGCCCTCCTGGGGGAGGGTTCAGTGAGCAATTCAAGTAAGGGTGGAAGCAAGATAGTGGCTCCCCAGCTTGTGCCACCCAAGCATCAGAGGCAGCAACTCCTCAGCCACCAGTGGCAGATGGATCATCCTTGGTCACCTCCTGGCCACAGGTGGCTTCAGGGCCACCTTTGAGGGGACACTCCGCTGGCAGACTGAGGCGGGAGTCGGTGGGGAGCAAGGGAGGACCTTTCCTGGTGGCCTCTCACCAGGACACAGCACCTTGCTCTTTAGTGCTGGGAGCGGCTTGCTGGGTGGCTTCGGCTTCACCTGGTAGGAAGAGAGACCCGAGTCCCTCACTTGGGCACCCAGGAGGGACAGAACTGCAGAATGGTGGAGGTTGGAAGGGACCTCTGGAGATCATCCAACTGCTCCCTGCTCCAGCAGGGTCACCCAGAGCAGGGTGCCCAGGATCATGTCCAGGCAGGTTTGGACTCTCCCCAGAGAAGGAGACTCCACAACCTCTCTGGGCAGCCTGGGCCAGGCTCCGTCAACCTCACAGCAAAGAATTTTTTCCTCCTGTTTAGATGGAACCTTCTGGCTTCCAGTTTGTGCCCATTGCCCCTTGTCCTGTCACTGGGCACCACTGACAAGAGTCTGTTCCCACCCTTCAGATATTGATCAGATTCCTGCTCAGCCTTCTCTTCTGGTCAGGCCAGGGGAGGTCTGAGAGAGGTCCCTGGCCTTGGGGAGGACAGGCCACTCGTCCATGAGGCAGCGGTGACTTTCAGAGGGGTGGTTACCTGCAGGAGCTGTCCTGGAGAGGCTGGCGGTGGCACCTGAGGAACTGCCGCTGGAGGCTGCAAGGTCAGCAAAAACAAAACGGGGGCGAGATTTTCAGGCAGAGGCAAGGGCTGCCCTGCACTGGGGCTTTGATCTGCTCCCTCACCTGCAGGGCTGGGCGACAGGGTGTGAGAGGCCAGATGTCCCGTGAGGCTGCTCTGCTGCTGAGCATTTTGGGGTGGCCAATATCGTGGCGGGACGGCTGGCAGCAGTGGAAACGCGCCTGGATGCCCTCCTGGAAGAGGAGGCTGGAAAGGCCAGCAGTGGGTCCATTGGAGATCCTCCTGTGGAGCACAGGGATGATGTGGGGCTGCTCAGGGCACCCCCAAGCTCAGCTGTGGCTTAGCCCCCACGGTGGGGCAGACAAGTGGGGGATTACCCTTTCTGGAAGCACCTCATCCCCTGGCCTCTGAAGATCACAACACCAACACCAAGGAGGATACCAGAGAGTGCCAGCATGGCCAGCACAGCCACCAAAACCATGCTGCTGCTCCCTGTGGAGACCCAGTCAGCATTAGGACAGGCACCCCCATGTCAGGGACACCCCATGGGGATCATAGACTCACAGAATGGTTTGGGTTGGAAGGGACCTCAAAGATCATCCAGTTCCAACTCCCCTGCCATGGGCAGGGATACCTCCCACTAGACCAGGACGGAGCAGCACCTACCAGTACCATGTCAGGCTGCCAACCCCATCCCCAAGGCTTCAGCCCCCACATGTGCATCAGGCTGATGGAGCTGGCCACACACATGGAGTTGCCATACCTGCTACCACCTCTGAAATCTTGTGCTCACAGTAGGGTGCTGCCCAGCCCGGATCGCAGTGACACTCCCGCTTGTGGTTGCATACCTGAGATGAAGGAGGGAAGCATCAGGATGGTGGACATGCCATAGGGGCTGGGACTGTTGCTCAGGCCCATGGCTGCTCCAGGAGAGGATGATATCACAGCATACCCCATGGTGGTTACACTTGGCTGAGCAGTTCTTGTTGCCGTAGACCAGGAGGTTCTGGCAGCGCCCAGCGTAGCAGACCTGGGGGGCAGGCAGGAGGGCTTTAAAGTTTCCCCAGGTCCCTACAGCCAGTGGCCACCCCACCACCCTGGCATGGCAGCCAGCACACTCACCATCTCCTCTCCGCACTTGGCTCCAGTGGGCACCAGGCTAAGTTTGGCCAACACCTCATTGGCATCATTGTTGGTGATGACTGCCTTGCACTTGAAGTGGCCGACGGAGAGGGAGCCATCGCCAAGGACGGGATAGGCGTTGTTGCTCAGGCACAGCAGCGTGCCGCACTTCACATCCCTGCAGGAGAAGCAGCCATGAGTACAAGCAGCATGGGGCTGGGGAGCTTCGCTCAGCCCTGTGGTGCTGTCACCAGTCATAGACACCATTGGCTCACCCCTCCTCCCCAGCTCCTTACTTGGGGCTGCAGGGCCGCTTCCCGTACTCGGTGAGGCAATGGAGGTGGCGGCGTTGCTCACTGTTGTGCTTAAAGCAGACATCAGGAGCTACCTGGGCCTCTGCAGGACACATAGAAAGGGTCACGTGGAGCCAGAGCCTACAGCAACCTGGCAACACTGACACCATCGGCCACGCTTAGGGGTGGCAACCATAGCACCCCAGCTAGGGATGCAGGATGGGGCTACAGCAGAGCAACGTCCTGCCTTGAGGAGCTGGGGCTCCGAGGCACATCACCCGAAATGTGGGGCGAGGAGGATGGGCAAGGTGGGGGAGATGCTACCTGCACCCCAGAGTGTGCGGCACTGCTCGCCATGTGAGGGGCAGGCCCCGTTGTAGCAGTAGCCATTGCCATTCAGGCAGGAGATGCCATTCTCCTGGAAGACATCCTCCGGGCACTCAGCGCTGAAGCCAGAACAGTACTCAGGCAGGTCGCAGTCGCTCTTGCTGGCCCGGCAGAGTGCACCAGTAGCCTTCACCTGCAGAAAGGGGATGTCAGCATGACCTCAATGCTCCTGTGTCCCCAGATCCATGCAGGCACCACAGTCCAGCAGCACCCTGGTCTTCAAAACATCTCCCAGTGCTCCACGGATCCAGACATGGCAGCTTGTGCCACTCTGGCACAAAGACATTTGCTGTTGACTGAGCTACTGCACAGAACAGAGACACCATCAGGCTTCGGACTTGGTCTTCCCATGATTAAGTCTCTCCCTGCACGCAACACCTTGCGCTCTGCTTTTAGTCTGGACCTGTCCCAGCATCCTCTTCCAGCCCTGTGTCTTCACATCAAGGCATTTCTTACGTCTGCACACAGGAGCCAATGCATGTAACTCAACTTCCGCTTGGACAAATGCAGCAGAAGAGGCAGGTTAGTTTCCCAAATCAGGAGTAGACCACACTGATCTCTTCTGAACACTGCCCAGTTCTTTCACACCTTTCATCCTGCACCTAACCTAACAGAGCCAGGGGACCTGGGCTCCAGGAGGCCAGAAATGGAGATTGCTTCACCTTCCCAACCACTTCCCACCTGAGATGCTGACTGTCCAAGAGCATCCAACAGAAAGCATGATTCCTACACAAACCATTGGGTGCATTTGCCTCTAGGCAAGCTGCTACAGAGGTCCTTCAGGTTCTCCAGCAGGCTACGGACACACCAAGAAGCTCCAGAGAAGCCCAGGGTGGGACTGTGCACCCACCAGCTCCCTTCCCTGCCCAGCTGGTCCCCCCGTGGTGGCTGTACCTTGCAGTCCTGGCAGCAGGCTCCCTGGGCGCACTCGGCTGCCTCTCTCAGCTGGCAAGTGGTGGCATTGCAGCAGCGGTCAGAGCACACCTGTGAGACAAGGAGGGATGAAACCCTCTCAGAAGCCCCCCTGAAAGAGCCTTTCTTTCCTTTCTGGAGGAACCCAGTTGCCATGTCACCAGGTGCCATTGGCCCACAGGCTGAACCATGGAGAAAAACCACATCATCATCTCAGGTGTGAACATTCCTGCCACCTCTTTACCCATTGCCAACAACAAACAAAAGGATTAGAAGAGATTTTTCAGAAGATGGAGCCTGATTGAGCCCCTGTTCTCTGGTAACACCCTTTACACGTCTCCAGGAAGGAGAAAACAGGAGGATCTCTGTGCTCTCTGCATCGGAGGAGCATCCCTTCAGGTTACAGAGAAAGGCTGTGACCCAAGGGTTTATCCCAGAGACGTCTCCTGGCTGTTTGTCTTCAATCTCCCCACTGCAATGCAGTGGTGGGCCTCTAGGGATGAGGAAAAGTTGAGCACAGCTCTTGAAAGGACAACATGCCATGATATCCCCCTCCTTGGATCACCTCTTTGGAGGATGTCCCATCTTTCCTAGGCACACTCCTGCTAAAATCACAGCCAGCTACATGAAGGAGGGGCACACATGCAAGTCAATGAATGTCCTCCACAAGTTATTTTTCAGCAGAAGCATCAGGAACATGCAGAAGAAGAGTCTTGCAAAGCACCATGTCCAGGGAAGAGGCTTGCACAACCTTTTCTGAGTCTGAAAGACAGGTCCCAGGTCCTTTGCTGCCCACCCTCCTTCCTAGGCTCTCCAAGAGCATCCTCACCTCTGGCGTGCCACAGTCGCACTGCTCTCCCCGCTCCACAAACTGGTTCCCGCACACTGGCCCCCCATACAGCTCATCCGCCTGGGGGATGTTCAACAGGCAGCTGGTCCTGGGGTCACCAAGGAACTGCCACATGTCCTGCTCGCTGCAGCGGCTGAAGAGCTTGGGGTAAACCAAGCTGAAGGGGCACAAAAATAGGCAGTCATGAGCAGAGAGGACTTGCCTGAGGGCCTTTGCACCCAACAGCCCAGGGAGAAGCTGGAGAGCCACCAATAGATCTTTGAAGTGCAGCTTCAAGTGGAGTGTCCATCCAGACCTGACAATTTCATGGGCTTCACACCATCAGGACAGTGCTAGAAGGCACCTTGAAATATTTGCTGCCCAGGGGTGTTCCCCTTTTTCCTTCACTCACCCAACACTTGCTGCCATGACACAACCTCCATCAGCTTTGGGGACAGGACAGCGGCAGCCAGCAACATCGTCATCGTGAGACATCCCAAGGTTGTGCCCCATCTCATGAGCCATGGTGGACGCAGCGCCAACAGGATTCACACTGTGGTCCTGTGGGACAAGGAGTGAGATGTGGTTCAGATGCTTCCACAGCATCTCCATGGGATGAGGGAAGACTTGCTCTGGACAATGCAATGCAGGGAGCGCAGACCAATGGGTGGCTGCTGACCCTTCTGTGCATGCCCAGAAAGTGGGACCCACCTGGTTGACTCCACCTGAGTCCCTAGTGCACATCGCAAGTTTCTTGGCAAGCCCTACGGTCGTGCCGTGGAAGTCTATGCCCCTGTGGGAATGAGATGCCACTGTGGCTACGTGGTCTTGCAGGGCTGCAAGGTTGGCAAGGTGGCCTCCCTGTCCTTACGTGATCAGCTGGGCATTGTCATGTGGCTTCCTCTGCAGCAGCTCTGCCTCCCGCCAGCGGAGGAAGTTGTCCAACGTCACCTCTGGGTTGGGACTGACCACGATTTTGTCCTTGTGGGTCCACACCTCCAAGCCGATCAAGGCCACGCGCAGGTGAAGAGGCTGATAAAGCTGAGGCGGGAGAGAGCCCGAAGAGAGCACTTGGATTTGAGCTGGACAAGCGAAAGGAAGGTACCACCTCTTCTGGTGAACCACAACCAAGCCCAGGACCACACCTCACTGCGCAATATCAGCTCTGTTACCCCTGCAATAAATAACACAAGCTGGGTGACCCCAGGACCTCTGGGATCCCTCTTGGGTGTTGAAGGTTGGGATGTTGCTCCCATGCTGCCGACCAAAGAGTGAAGCTGAAGCAAGGCAAGCAGAAAGCTCACCTTGGTGCACTGCATCATTCACCCTCTCCTCATGAGCACTCTCTCCAGCTTGAGAGCAGCCATGGGATGTGCTCCCAGGGGTTATAAGAAAGTTATCCCCCCTTCCCTTATGAGAGAGCTGGGAGACAGCCATCCTGTGCTCCTGAGGAGCCAAGGCTGAGCTACTTGTCATGTCCACTCTTGGTCAAGGGAGCTGGTCACCCTGCAGAAGCCCATCTGTGGGCTTGAGATCAGCTCCAGCTCCATTACCCTACCCACACTGATGTCTCCCCTTCTGCGTTCATGCCCGTGCTGGCACTGCGGGGCACCTGGGGGAGCTGGGAGGGCAGATCCACCCCACTCCCGGGCTCACCTTGTCCACGTGGTTCACAATTTCCTTCATGCGATTCTGCACCGTGTGCAAGTCCTTGTGTTTCCGGAACTATGGGAAGGACACAGAGAGATTTCCAGGCTGGCTTCAACCTTGTCACTGTACTGGATGCACCAGCAGGCACCAGCTCACCATGCCTCCCACCCCATGTACCTCCTTGTTGTCCACAACCAGGACCAGCTCCACATATCGGGGACCTTCACGTAATGGAGCTGATTTCTGGAAGGGAAGAAGAAAGTGAGTGCAAAGAGTGGCTCAACTCCGCAGCTAGCTGAGCCCTGCAGTTGACCCTCCTGTGGGATGTGTTGGATCCTGGAGCATCTTCCAATGTTATTCAAGGCTAGTAGGTCTTCTAGCTCTGCTTTTTTGATGTTACTTTGCTGGGTGTTTCAGACATCTTCCAACATACAAAGAAAAACCCAAGCCTGCTACTGGGATAAGGCACATGAGAGGCTCTGCAGGCATCATGGAGCTCATGGGGTAGGAGGATGCTCCCGCTAATAGTACAGGAACTGAGGACTTACTCCCACCAGGCCATGGGAAGCAACCTGTGTTTGGGTACCCAACCAACAACGTGTGGGGAGAGGAGCATCTCCAAGAGATGCGGCATGGCCCCAGTCCTCTCCTGGACTTCACAAGACCTAGGCTCTTGCAAACTCAGCTACAGGAAGGAGAAGCAATGCAATCCTTAACCCAATGGTAGAGTTTCATGGCTGCAGGAATTTTTGTTTCATGGTCAAATTCCTGGGTAGCACTGGACTCTTGGCATGTGCCGCGCTTCCCCCGCAAATGAGTTGCTCTGTACACAGCGTGCTGGCCAGACGCAGATTCCTCCAGGGGTTCCAGTAGGAAGGTGGACTCATTCACCTGGAAGAACCCACTGTGAAGAGAGAGGGTGGTTGTCAGGTTGGGGAGATATCCAGCAAGACACAGACAGATTCTACACGTGGTACAAGATAGAGCTGCCAGATCCCAGCTAGGAAATCACCCTATCCCTTCGTGATTCCCACAGCCTGGATGAGCTACAGGCCAGCAGGATGTGAGAGACAGGTCCTTCTGGCCACATGCATGAAACCACACTCAATGCAAAGCCCCAAGCAGTCCTTGGGCAGTGCGTAAAGGCCCACACTGCTGTGCAAAGGTACAGGGTGCAGAAGCTCACAGCAACATGAGGAACGGGATGCCTCTTCCCTGCAACCTTGCCTGGCCCAAGAACACATCAAGGAGGTGCCACAGGATGGAGCTGTCTGGGAGATGGGGAGTAAGAGCACAGATGCTGCAGAAGCACTGATTTTGCAGAAGGACTGTGAGGGAGGCTGGAAACTGGCTGCTGATCATGGCATCCATGGTGGGCAGCATCCTCTACTTAGAGCAGCAGAAAGACCCCTGTGTTCAGCAAGGAAAATCACCCAGTGCTGCCAGGCCAGGTTTAACACAGAATTTCAGTTGAGAGTCTCTGGCCTTCAAGATGCTTTCTTTAAGGTGTCCCATGAGGCCTGACTGTGTCATCCTCGTCTCCTGTCCTGCCTTTGTACATCTTGTCCTTCTTCTATACAAGGATATAAAGTGTCCCAGGTATGCACAAGCTGCGTGAGCCAAAGTCTCCACAGACACAACTCCTGCTCTCAAAGCGAGGAGATTGCTACCATGCAGCTTCAGCAGGTGTTCCTCCTGCAAATATCCTCCTCACACAGCCCCCAGAAAGGGACCACTTCTCTATCTTACTCTCTTGCAACATCTGGCTGCCAGCTGATCTTCAAAGAAAGAGGATAGCTAAGTATGAATCTTCCACAGAAAACTGAGGAACCTTTCATGGACCTGGTGACTTGGGTTACTCTGTAAGGATGCTTTCTACCATTACATGAAGGTAGACCCAAGGCAGCTTTAGAGGAAAGAGCACCTGCACAGCCAGCAGCCAGTGGGTAGAGGGAGAGATGGCTGGCCTGATGCACTTTATGCTTTGCTTTTCTTTGGAAAGGCACCTGGCCATCAGCTCTAGAAGTTTGGCATGACCCAGAGGAGATGCCAGCTGCCTACGAGATGGTGCATCACCATGAGCACCCTCTCGTGTTGCTGGTCGTAGCACTCAGGGAGAGTTTGGTTCAGCCTGCCCTGGGAAGAGAGGATGGATCCAGGACAAGCTGTGCTGTCCAGGGAGAGCACTCCCACCTAGACCTCCTGTTGTGTTCAAGTTTCTACTCTCATCCTATGCCACAAGTCAACCCCCCAAAAGTGTCAGGCTTAGCCACAAAACACCACATGACTTTCCTGCTGAACGCCCAACCCTGGGTGGCCAACATTCCCACCACTAGCAGGAAAAGGGTTGTCTTCTTCTCTTCCTTGCAGGAAAGCTGAGCTCTCCCTTCATCAGCACAGCTCTGGATAGCCAAGGCTTGGTCACGCCAGTTCCGCATTCACAAGAAGCAGCGCCGTGGCACACACTGAGGCCAGGCTTGATGGTCAGCCACAGTGTCCAGGGGGAGTGGGAGGTCCTACCTGAGCCCGCCACAGGTGCTGATGCTCGCCGCTGAGTCAGTGTGTCCTTCCACATGGCCCTGATAAAAGCAGTGATCCTGCCACCAAGAGAGAGAAGAGGTGTAACGGGGGTCTGCACCTTGTCGGCATGGGGAAGCTGCTCTACCATGAGCCAGCCCCGTACCTCAACCTTTGGCTTCTCCATGATCTCCGTGCCGTCGGCCGAGTAGTGCGTCTCAGAGTAGTGCTGCCCCAGCAGCTCCCTGCAGAATAGGGAAAGGACGTCAAGAGTGACCCCATTTGGGGGGAGAGGATGCAAAGCTTTGGGGATGAGGTTGGTCATGTTGGGTGGGCCCATGACCTCCCCAGGTAGGTTTGGCAAGAAGGGACAAAAAATGTGGTATTGGTTAGTGAGGGTCTGGGCTGAGGGCTTAGATTGCCAGTGCAGTGACACTGGACTTCGGAGAACTGATGCTCATGGCAAGGGTGGGACATGAGCCTGCCCCAAGCTGTCCCACCACGCCCAACTGCACTCACTTGTTCTTCTCCAGCCACAAGAGGTAGTCCCTGCCTTCAGCACGGACACTGTAGAGGACGTGGTCTGGGTAGATGCTCTGCATGAAAGAAAGATGACATCACAGACTCACCATCACAGGAGCAAGAGCCACAGAAGAGAGGACCTCTCAGTCCCAATTCTGCCCAGAAAGCAGACAGGGTCTGCATGCACTACACCATTGGAAGGCAGCTGTGGAACAGGGAGCCTGGCTGCTCACCCTGGAGGCAGCCAGCAAAGACTCAGGAAATCAGAAGAGGAAAAAGAAAGGATGTGGGCAATAATGCAAATCCCCGGCACATCCTGAGATAAAGAACAGGTCACCAGCAATGAATCAGAGTCAGCAAAGTCTGGTTTCCCATGTCTGACACGTGGCTGCAGATGGCCATGCCAGAAACTGAGGTTTCCTACTCATCAATCCCAAACCTCCTTTTCTGGGGACTGAGTTCAGCACTTACTCACAGGCTGAACCACAAAGATCCCTGTTGCCCAACAGCTCTCATCAGCATAGACTTCCTTATCTTTGACTCATCTCGTATGCAAAATCACAATTTGAGAACAACCTTCTCTCAGTTCTCATCTGCTACTGAGAGTAGGTTTAGGTTTTAGCATCCTCATGTGCCAGATCCCCCAGGCATCACCCTAGTGCTGGTGGAAGGAACCTCAAGGCATCTCAAGTCCAACATCCAGTCACTATGGCTGGATCAGGGTAGACATGGCTCAGCCTAGCCAAGCCCTGAATCCCCAGGATGGAGATGTCCCTCCAGAAGAAGTGTTTCCCTCTGGGACGACTTGTGATCTCCACCTGCAGAGGTTGGGTCACAGACCTCCAGAGGTCCTATCCACGGGGGCTACTGAGAGAGATGATTATCTGTTGCATGGGCCCCTGTATTGGGCTGCACCCTTGGCACTGGGGACCTCTTCAGCCACCACCTCAGCAGAGAAACCTCTCCTGAGGGCACATCCTCAGCTCTTATGGGATCCCAGGGTAGAGAGCTGAGCAAAAGGCAAGGCAAGTGTCTCCTGCAGGGCCAGCATTCCTCTGGGATGAGGTGTGCAACCTCTCCCCGGGGAGGATGGCAGCACCTGCTGTCACACAATGGCTCGGGGCTTCCAGGGGTGAAGATCCACAATCTGGTGGGAACTGGCGCCAAGCGGAAAGTCCTGCTGACTCAGCATCTGTGGGGCCAACTAAAAGGGTTCGCCCATCACTAAGCTCTACCCACGCTCACTAGTCCCAGGAAAATTCTTCTCTTATGAGCAGCATCTCCAGCCTGACGTGGCCACCCCATCCTGCATCTGCCAACAAAGCGATGCTTTATTATTGTTGGCAGCGCCAGAGCCAGAGTTCTTAAGCAATGTCAGGAAGGCGCTTGGAAGGGGGTGGTGGGTCAGGGACTGTCTCTTGGAGACAACCGCAGGGGAAAAAAAAAAAAAAGGTCCTACTAAACCTCTGAATCACTCCCTTCCTTATTAACATGAGCTTTGCAAGGGCTCCAGATGGGAAGGCTTTGAAAGCACAAGCAGCTCAGCCCTGGCCCTGCCTGAGTCCTATTAACCCTGTGACTGTGCTGAGCAAGTAGAGCAGAGCCACGGCCATGGCACACAGAGAGGAGTGATGTCTTCCAGCTGGTCTTATCCAGAGACCCAGAGAGCTGGCAAAGGATGGGGACAGGGTGCCACTGTCCTACCCCAGCACAGGGTGGGAAGAGGAGGCAGGTCTTGCTAGGGAAGTAGGGATGGGACTACTTTTCACCATGTATCAGAGTTGCTGCAGCACAAGAGAGGAGAAAAAGAAGGTCACTGGGCCACCACCATCCTTTGTTCCTGCTCCATCGAGCCCTACCACTCACTCTGTGACATCCTGCTGCTTCCTTGGCTGTCTCCAGCCAGGCAGAGGACTTGCCCTTTTCTATCAACTGTCTCTGGGATGCAGTGGGGAGGTCAGCAAAGATGTGCAAGTACAGGTGCACTGGGGGAGAAGCCAGCAGTTTGCAACATCAGGTTTCACACAGGCTGGAAACCACCCTCCTGTTTCCATGCAGCTCTTGGAAATACTGGAGCACAGGGGTGAGAGAGATGTCACCTTTGCAATCAGGAACATGTAACTATAAATCTTTTTGAAGGCCCTTCTTGCTCTTTTTTCAGGTCCCTCTCCATGAAGAGCACAGATTCGCCCCATGTCCTATTGTGCCCGTGCCAAGAAGACCATGGCCTGTGGGAAGGCTGGCATCCCAGGAGATCCTGTGCTGTAGGACCCAGGTCTCCAGCCTGTCTGCAGGGCTGAACATTTTGATTTAAGCAAAGTCAGGGGGGAGCTGGTCTGCTTCAAACCGCACTCACCTGGCAGATGCTCTGCTGGACCAACCCCATGTGTCTCAACTGCTCTGAGCCAGGAACCAGCTCTTGGCCCATGCCGATCCAAGCCAGAGGCTGCTAATGCAAAGCCACAGGACAAGCTGGCACACCTGTCTCCATTTCAAAGAGGGGCTTGGTGGTGGTGAAGCCTCTCTGACAATATCTGTCCCACCAAGGTTACTGGAAGAGCAAACTCAACTTTTACCCAAAAGGAGGAAAATGGCTTGAAAGACAGGAGACCTCAACACAGCAGGTTTGGGAGGTCCAAGGACCACCCAATCCAAGCCCAAATCCAGGTGCCACCCAGTAGACACCATCCCTGGATGTCCCAAAGCACAGAGCTCAAGGCAGATGTTTTCTCTGCGGCAGCTGTGGAAAGCAGAGGGACCCTCAGCTGGGTGAATGCCCCTCTCCAGGGGGATCAGCACAGAGCCGCCTGTCACAGATGGTGTCTTTAAATAGTCTGGTGAACGTTTATCTCATGGACGAGTTTAGGTTTCTAAAGCAGAAAAAACAGATGCTTTTGAGGAATGATTTTGAAGCTTGTTCATCAGAGAAGGTTTGAATCACAGAGGAACATGCTGCATGAAGAGTTTACAAGAAGATAAATGTCCTCAGCCCCTCCACCTCATCAGGTACTAAAATTGGTGCTTTGCAGTTTCAGAAAATGAATCCACGTGTTTGGCTGAATTTCACTTTAAGGCGATGAGGAAAGCATCTCTGAGGTCCAGGCCATCACCCCATGTATGTCAACCCTGAGCACTCAAAACTCCTGAGTTCCTTCCCTCAAATTACAAGGTTTCCCAAGAAAAATAACTGGTTTTCTTTCATGTGGATTTCTGCAACTTTTGGAGTCTCATATCCCTTTCACAAAGGATGAAAAAATACCCAGCCCAACTTCAGCAGACACAGCAAGAAAAGTGCTTACACCTCAAGACGGCTTTGCAAATCCCTCCTTAAGCAAAGACCACATGTCACAAGATCACTGCAAGGCTGTGAGAGGTGGCACCGCTGGGCAACATCTCCGAAGAAAGCATTGGAGAAAGCAGCCTCCCCTCTCTGATAGTCCACTCTACTATCTGCAGCTCCTATTTCAACCCAAAACAGTCCAGAAAGTTGATCTGATTAACTCCTTCAAGATCTCCACCCTCTGAGATGGAAGCAGAGCAAGAAAATGTGCACCAGGTCATTCCTCTGGGACATGGCTATAGGGGTCCAGCTCCAGTGTTGGACTGAGGGTCTCTGCTGATTGCAACCCCCCCACCCCAAACTCCCAGCAAGGCAGCAAGGCCAGCTGTGCTGAGTTCAGGAGGCAACACTACTCACCGGTGGCACAGAAAGCTCCCTTTTCCCACGCTGTACTGGCACCTTGTGTGGTGTCACCATCTCGTACTTCTCAACATGGGCAAGCTTCTCCTCCAGCCTGGCTGTGGCACCTGGGAGAAGCCAAGGAGCTTTGAGACAGGATGCCCAGAAATAATCAAGTCAATGGAAGCCACCATGAAGTTGCAGGGAAAAGCCAAAATGGCAAGTCCTCAAACATCATCTGGGAACGCAACATCCTGACAGGATCCAGCCCCACTAACCCTGGTGCCCACAGAGTGCTCAGTATCATCCCTGGGTGAACAGGTCCCACCAAGGCTAGAAAACCCTACTGAGATCCCAGCGTGTAAACATACAGAGGTTTTCCAGCTCCCTGCCTTGATTCCACAGCTTGGGGCTAGTGTTCTGGAGAACACAGGCTGATGTCTGGGCTTGCTCAGCCCTTCTCCCACCCTCTTTTTTTTTTCTGATGTTAGCAGGGAGATATTTCTGTGCCCAGCCTTTTGCTGTGCCCATGCTCCTGGGGTCAGACAGGGCCATTGGTGAGGCACCAGCAGAGCAGGGTGCCCATCGATGGGTGCCTGGTGGCCTTCGCCCACTGCACCAGGAGCTTCATCACCACCCCCTCGGCCAGCTGAGTCACTGATCCTCCCCAGTCCCCCTCTGCACGCTGGTGGTGACAAATTCCCTGGCACTGGCAGCAGCCCCCTCTTACATAATGGCAGTGGTGGGGGGTATGGTGGGGGTCACCACAGCCAGGTCCAGGCTGCACTGGACCAGGGGAGGTCCTCAGAGCCTTGGTCCTCCATCCTTCGCCCTCGGGTGAGCTGGGGAGGCAGTGATGCCAGCCTCATCCTCTGATGACCCCAGGGTTGAGACAGGGGCAGCAGCTGCAACCTGTACCCAAAAAGCTCTACCCCCCCTCCCCCGCCCAGCCCCCGTCTTGCGCATCCTCTCCCAAACATCCCTTTAAGTCTTCACGGATAAAAAGCACCCCCCCTACTCCCTCCCACCTCCCTCCCGCTTCCCGGTACCTCCGCCCCCCGAGAGGAACCGGGCTTTAACTCCCGCGCCCCCAAAGCTCCGGAGCACGTCCGGGACCTCCATCCCCACGCCCCACCGTGTCCCGGCAGCAGCAGCAGCAGCAGCAGCAGCAGTGGCGTCGGCGGCGGCGGCAGAAGCGGGGCGAGCAGCGGGGCCAGGGCTCGGAGGCGCCCGTAGTTCCCGGTCCCCGGCAGATCTCACCCGACGGGGCGGAACGGGGCGGGGACGAGTCCGCCCCCGGCGGGGAGGGTTCGGGAGGGGACCGGGTTGGGTACGTGGAGTGCTTGCGGGGGGTGGAGGGGGGCTGGAGAACGCTGGGCAGTGTCTGACGGACGTGGAGGTTGTGTCCGTGGGGTGATGGGGTGGCCCCGAGGCGATTCGGGATGGGGCTGGGGTCACCATGGAGGGGGACCACGGGACATTCAGAGAATCATTAAGGGTGGAAAAGACCTCGAAGATCATCAAGTTCAACACTACCATGACCACTAGACCATGTCCTGAAGTGCCTTGTCTACACGTTTATTTAACACCTCCAGGGATGGGGATGGTTGACAAGGAGTTGCTCTACAGGGCAGCTATGAGCTACGAGAAACTCAGCCCAGAGCCATGGAGAAGCCCCCTTTCAAAGCAACCCTGAAGTGGGTCCTCTGGCTGGCCAATGGTCAGAGGAAGCCAGGACAATGGAGAAGTTTGCCTCGGTTGATGAGGACTGGGTTAGGGAGCAATTAAGCAATCTGGACATCCATAAATCCATGGGTCCAGATAGGATGCACCCACGGGTGCTGAGGGAGCTGGCTGAGGTCATTGCTGGACCACTCTCCATCATCTTTGCCAAGTCTTGGGAAACGGGAGAGGTGCCTGAGGACTGGAGGAAAGCAAATGTCACTCCAGTCTTCAAAAAGGGCAAGAAGGAGGACCCGGGTAACTACAGACCGGTCAGCCTCACCTCCATCCCTGGGAAAGTGATGGAACACCTTATCCTTGGTGCCATCTCAAGGCATATCAAGGATAAGAGGGTCATTAGGGGCAGTCAACATGGCTTCACCAAGGGGAAGTCGTGCTTGA
>VYZX01032815.1:2752-20323 GCA_013401335.1 Brachypteracias leptosomus | reverse complement strand
CAGACAGACCCACTACAATTATCTAAGGTGGTTAAACTCCCCTAAAAGCCTTCTCAGAAAGATCTGCCATTGAAAATATTTCCCCTTTTGGATCTGTTGTACCGGAAAGGTTATCATCATTATATTTTGAGCTATGTGCTATAGAATTTCAATTTTTTTCCCAACCAAATAACCTTTCCTATGGTAGCTACACCTGCCGGAAAGAAAGCATTGATGGCAAAGCTTTTTCCAATACACAATAGCCTGAGACACGAATGTTTCTAATTGCTAGGTAAAGATAGATCATGAACTTGATTATGTTTTCCCGCCAGATCAAATCTGAACAGAAACATATACAATTCAAAGACTGTTGGCCTGCTTTCTGTTTGCAATCTGGGGCTGAAAAGAGATGTTCAGGAGTATGTGCCATAACATAACACAACATTTTTCAGAAAACACAAGTTTGAAAGAAATTTCTTGAAAATTTTGCATGAAAAATACAGCAAATTATAGTAATACTATCAAAATAGTGCATAAGACAAATCATATATGCAGTACAATGACCATGACAGAAAAACTTTATATCTAATTTTTTAATATTTTCATGCTCCAAGGAAAACAAATAGAAAATAAGTTTTCTAAGGACAAAATTTATTTCAATTTTAAAGACTACTTTCAATTTATAGTTCAAACCTACAGGTTGAAAGTTCAGGTTTAATAGGAGGCCAGATCAGAGGAATATGTTTCAAAGGTCAAGACCATATTTTATTATATATATGAATATTAGCCTGTCATTATTCAAATATGGCAATCCTACCAAGTTGTTATTCTGAAACTAAGATACATTTGACTCTTGTAATTTGTCCAAGATTTTACTGTCCCTCTGTATTTCTTGCTACTGAGTTTTCTTAGGTATTGCCACTTTCTTTGATTATGTTCCCCTTAGCGTAAATTATGCTAACTTGTTCTATAAAATATCGTGAAATATTTCAGAGGGTTTCAGTTCATCTTTCTATATACAGAAAGAAATAAATTTTACAGCTTGTGCATGGATGATTTAGCTACTTTAAAATGGAGGTTACCAGTTTAGATTTCTATTAGCCCATATGGGTGCTGTCATTATGTTTATGCCTTTGTGGGTGTGAGCAAGCTCTCAACCAATTCCAAATGAAAAACTATGCCACTGTATGAATGTGGTATTGAGTTACTAAACCCAGTGCTGCAGCACAACACCACAATGAAATGATTAAAACATCTTTTGGTTAGGCATTCAGCCACCTAAGAGAAAGGCTAGAGCTTTCACACACCATGCAGAAACAAAGTAAGAACAGAGTCACTGTAAGTTTCAGTTGCTGAAAACTTCATCTAATTACCTCTATTTTAATACTCTTTTGGATATGGCACATTAATAATACTGCCAATTTTAATGGGCTGTCAAAATAGGCCAGGTCAATCATCCTTTATTGCAACTGCATGTATTACATCAAATACTCTGAATATGATGGTGGTAATGTTTTGAAAATATGATGGTGATAGTATTTCACAAAATGTGCAGCAGTCAGGCTTTCACTTAATCTTCCTGAAGGTAATGCAACTCTGCATTATGTACTGGAAATGAAGAAATGAGTTTCTAGCAATTCTTGTTAAATGCTAAGTTCAATGTGAATCTTAGAAGGGACTCTAAAAGAAACTTATCTCAATTTTATTTTAGGAAAAAAATGTCTTTAATCTCATCAGCTTCAGTTCCTTTGCCCAACCACCCTACTTCATTCCCAGCAGCTTCAATTCTGTTCTGTTTCAGTTGATGCAAAGCCATTTGCTGTTACTTCATCCTTGAACAAATCTGCTCCATTTTATCTTCTCTGCTTGTCTGAACACATTCTTCTTCTCTATTAGCTCAGGCAGCAGTAGGAGCTCACCCATCAGGACCTTCCCTTGTGGACTCTGTTTTGCATTATATCCCCTGCTCAGCACAGGAATGGCTTGTTTGACTCCTATCTTGGTAAGAAAACAGACAGATCATATAAAGTCTGTGTGATAAAAAATTTAGCCGAGCAGAACCCTGGGAAAATAGTGTGGAAAATAGGTAGGAAGAATAGAAGCACCTGTTGAACAAGAGGAATGTCATATGAGCAGAAAAGGCTGAGCAGAGAGTGTCTATTTACAGCTTGATAATATATGATTGCTTTGTAAGCATATAATAGAAGGAAGAAAAGTGAATAGTAAGGTATTCTTAGGTAAAATGAGTATATATGTAAGTATTCATCAAAAAAATGGAAATATAAGAATCCTGTGGATAATACAAAAGTATATATTGTGAACTGTTTCAATATGTTGTATAGAAAAGAAGATGAAGTGACCTGGAAATTACAATGCTACTATTTCATTTATTTTATGTAGGTTATTAAGTCAAACAAGTGCCAAGAACTAATTAAAGTTCATGTCTAAAAAACGTTTAGGACTATCAAAATGAGCTATGATTCTACTTTCTAAAAATAAAACATCATATTTCAAGTGAACAAACACCTAGTTTAGCTCTTCCTTTCTGAAGAGTATTTGAGAACATGGAAAGGAAATAACCTGAAAGAATGCGGTAGTGAAAAAAATGAGCAATAAACTGACTTGTGGAAAGGGAAAGAGAGAAGGGTGAAAGAGTAGAGTACATAAAGAGCCAAAAGGAATGTGTGAATGAGAAGAGAGATTATCTCTCTATATCACAGAATCACAGAATGGTAAGGGTTGGAAGGGACCTCAAAAGATCATCTAGTCCAACCTGCTAGAGCAGGATCCCCTAGATCAGATCACACAGGAACACGTCCAGGCGGGTTTTGAATGTCTCCAGAGAAGGAGACTCCACAACCTATCTGGGTTCCAGCTTGTTCCAGTGCTCTGTCACCCTCACCGTGAAAAAGTTTTTCCTTATGTTTACCTGAAACCTCCTATGCTCCAGCTTGCATGTATAATTTACAAGGAACATTCATAAGGTTTTAGTGTTGTTAAGTAGTAACATAGATACTACCTAACAGGAATTCTACAGATAAACAGTAAAATTTCAGGGGTCTGGTTTGTATTTTTTATCACTATTAATAAAGGTTTGAAAAAATTGGCAAGATGATTTCTGGTCTATTACCACATATGTTGTACTTGAGATTTACCAGAATATATTATTGGTGCAGATCGCAATGAGATATACAAAGTATATGATCATTCTATCATACAGGATTTATGAATGTTTTCTAAGTTCCATCAGCAGGCCGTTTTTATAAACAATGTTTGAATAAATCCAGCTCTTAGTGATAAAAAAGCAAAAGGGGAAGGGTATTGCCTATTATTTAAACTAGGTATAAGTTTTCAAAGAATTACAGAATGGTTGAGGTTGGAAGGCACCTATGGCACCCCAACCTGTTCAAGCAAGAGCTAGTTGCCCAGAACTGTGTCTAGATGGCTTTTGAATATCTTCAAGGATGGAGATTTTACAACTGCTCTAAGCAATCTGTGTCAGAATAAAAAGTGTTTCCTGATGTTCAGAGAGACCCTCCAGTGTTTTATTTTGTGCCCATTTCCTCTTGTCCTGACATTGGGCATCACTGAAAAGAGCCAAGTTCTGTCTACTGTATACCCTCCCTTCTGGAATTTGTACTCATTAATAAGATCCCTGAGCCTTCTCTACTCCAGATTGAACTATATAAGCTCTCTCAGCCTCTCCTTATAGGAGAGATGCCCTAGTCTTTTCATCATTTTCATGGCCTTTTGTTGGACTCTCCAGTATGTCTGTGTGTTGTGCTGATTCAGCCAATCATCATTTTATGCTGCCATCAGTTGCCTGATCACACGGGCCAATGCTGAACTCAACAACACCTCCTCAGAAGTCTTCTTTCAAACAACTCTGCCATAGGTTCCTGTGGGCCCAGCTCCTCTGCTGCCCACTGTGGTGTTAGTGTCACCTGGACACAAGGGACAGAGATGGCTCCCTCAGTGGCCCTTCACATGAAAGGACACCACCAAGAGAGTTCAGCAAGATGCAACCAGCCTCAGCAGAAGCCACACCCAACAGGAAGCTCCTCCAACTGATCGGCTCCTGGTTGAAGTAGCCCTGGCCTTGCCCACCACCTCAATCACAATCACCTGGGTGAGGGTGGAGCCACAGAGACATAGGTGAGGCAGGTTCTTCGTCTGGAACATGAAGCCAATAAGGAAAACAAAACATTCTGCTAGGTTGTGACTCATCCACAAGCCAACTCCAGCTCAGGGCCCATCACTTCACTGTGTCTCTCTTGTACTGGGGAACGCAGAACTGGACTCAGCACTCCAAATGTGGAGTAACCTGTTCTGAGTAGAGGAAAGGAACCCCTCCCTTAGCCTGCTGCAATACTTTGCCTAATGCAGCCCAGGGTACTGTTAGATATTTGCTAACATCCTGATTACATCCACTTTAGCAGCAAGTCCAAGATTACTGTTGGGTTTCAGTAACATCTTAGCTTAGAACTACAGGGGCATTGTGATATTTCATACTGCACTAACGAATATAGGCTTATTGGCCCTGGCTTGAGACTCAACTCTGACTAAAGCCTGTCCTTAACTCTGCTGATATATGCCTTTGGAATTGTATGTTTTCTGCACAGAAATATTAGTTCAGAAACCAGTATAGCTTTATTAATACTGCCAATGGCAAAGAGTTCAAGGAAACAAAATCCCGGAGCCCTGACACCCTGATCATTGGGCTAGAAGGTAATGACCCTTTTTCTCATATGTCTAATTTTGAACTCTACACAATTATACAGTTTTACCTATTAAAAATGAAGCATGTCCTGCAAACTCAGGCTAGCCTGTAACCAAATGTTATAAAACTTGTCTGGGGAAAAGGATTTGGAAAGCCTTTGCCTGAGAAATAATTTAATTTGAGGGCTCAGGTAATCTCCAACAATTTGCTGGATTGGCAAAGAATGCCTAGAGTGTAGGTGAGGAGGGGTTTGCCTGCTTATCTGTGACTGGATAACTGTATTATGTGCAGTAGAATTGTAAGGGGCGAGGATCCTTATTGGTAAAAACTCTCAAGAATCATGAGATAGCTTACCCTTTTAAAGGACATGTTTTCAAGGCTTGAATTTGAAAACTTGAATACTGGATTCTTATACTACTATACATAAATTAAAACTGTAGTATCTCACCTTACTTTTTTTCTGAAATTTATTTCTCTTGTCACTACTGCAATTCTGAGGACTGATAATGCTTAAACTTCAGCATTTTCTTAGAGCATCAAGTGTTCACATGACTTTCTACTAATTTATTCCTTTATGATGATAATTGTTCTTTTCTGTTTGGAAAGTGAACTAAAAATTTCCTGCTCAGCAAAAATATGTTTTGCAATTCTATAGTGTCTAAACATGTTTCTCTCATTGATGAGAAAGATTTAATTGGTCATTCAATACCAGGAATATGTTGTACCTTAAATGTTTAGCCTTTGACATCTAGAAGATCTCTTATCTCAGTATGGGACACAGAACTGAGCAGAAGAGTGAGATGCTTGAAGTTTCAAAGGAACTCTGAGACAGAGGAAAATAAAAATTCACAGAAGGTCTGTTTTGATGTTGACTTCAATTTCCTTCACCAACCCTTTGATCCTCAGAAGATTAGTGATAACCAGATATTCTCTTATAAATGACAAAAACTAAAAAGTGACACTTGCCTGAAACCAGTGCAATCAGATAAGGCAATGTTCACCTGCACCTTTGTTAGTCTGTGATATTGCAAAGAAAAGAAGACAACAGAATTTAGAATTCAGAATTCTTTTCACGTTTTGTTGTACTTTAAGCTTTTTTCCTACTTTTACTAAACAAGAAAAAACATTTTAGAACATGGTTTGAACATAGTTAACAAGATGTTTTTGAAAGTAAAGCCTTCTTTTTTTTCTAATGATAACAATTTCATGCTGTACATCTAGAACGCTGTCTTCAAGAGAAATCCCTAAGCACTCCCTGTAAAATAGTTTAATTTAGAACTCATTCTGTTTACTCAGACATGGCCTTGAGATATAATGAGTTTGGTATTTGAAAAGAAGAAAGCAGCAATATGTTACATTTAGGGAAGAAGGGAGGAGTGACTGTTTTCCCTATGAAATTTCTAAGATCACTTGAGTGGACAGAATGTAATTAATTACTAAACTGGAATCCAACCAAAGGACTGGAAATAACTATTTCTTGCTTGCCAAAAGAAACAAAAAAATACAAAAAGATGGTGTCTTTCATGACAATTGGTCAGGATTTGAAATTTAAATCACGTTCAATTGATTTAGTGGCCAGAATTTAAAATGCTAATCCTTACCATTTTTTACTTTGAGTTATTTTATTCTAAATATAATGAAAACCGGTTGCTTTCATGACTCTAACAGCCACAAATGCAATTAATCTCAGCTGCCTGAGATCACCTTTATCAACAGTCAGGGCTGCTGTATTTCTGTCCAAAATTTGATGCTTTTCAATTTTGTGCAGAGAAACCACTGTATAGCCTAGAAATCCAGGCTCAGTAATAGCAACAAAATGCTATCTCAAAAAATCACTGTGCCAACTTGGTTTTGTAATTGGTCATCATGGCCTTCCCTTCCCTTTTTACTAGTGAATTGCTGTCGTATGTTCTTGTTGTTTGTTTCTCTTGAAAAGATTTTCAAGTCCTTTCCTTTGCAGTTCTAAGTGTTGCTCTTCTGAGAATCTCACTGCTTTTTAGCCATAGCAATATAGTCTTTGTTGGTTTTACAAATTATTTTGAACATTTTGTTTATATGAACTATGATGGTTTCCCATCTGAAATTGCAATGCTTACTTCTACTAGAAATATAATAGATTGTTAGAGCCTTGAAAATAGTGCCTTTAAAATTTGGAAATCCAATTAAACTTCTTCTGGAATTGTCAGTGCATAGAATAGCAGAAACTTTTGTAGAGATTAGATAGAGAAAGGCTATGTTGGCTGTTAGCAGAAAAGAAACTTTGGGTGAAGATGACAAACACAATACAGAAAGTTTCTTGGCCAACAAACTTGGTAACATTTCTTTGAAGCAATGCTGCAACAGCTTGCCAAGGAAGGGTGTGAAGTCTCTCTCCTTGGAAATATTCAAAAGCTATCTGGACACCATCTCGAGCAAGCGTACCTAGGTGGCCCTGCTTGAGCAGGGAGGTTGGGACAGATAACCTCTACAATTCTGTGATTCTGTGATTCCCAGTTCTGGTAATTCTAAGAATGACATTAATCAGTTGTCGTCTTTAAAGTATAGATTTCATAAATATGCACCTACTTTTTACAGAATCACAGAATTGCTATGGTTGAAAAAGACCTTTAAGATCATCAAGTCCAACTCTTATCTATCTCTATCAGGCCCACTGGAGCACCATATCTAGATGGCTTTTAAATACGTTCCGGGATGGCGATTCAACCACTTCCTTGGGCAGCCTGTTCCAGTCTTTGATAACGCTTTTGGTATAGAAGTTTTTCCTAATGTTTAACCTAAACCTCCCCTGGCATAACTTGACACCATTTCCTCTTGTGCTATAAGTTGTGACTTGTGAGAAGAGACCAACACCCGCCTCCCTACAACCTCATTTCAGGTAGTTGTAGAGAGCAATAAGGTCTCCCCTCAGCCTCCTATTCTTCAGGCTAAACAACCCCAAGTCCCTTAGCTGCTCCTCATAAGACTCATTCTTGAGATGCTTCACCAGCTTTGTTGCCCTTTTGTGGACCTGCTTCAGCACCTCAATGTCTTTCTTATGCTGTGACATCTAAAAATGAACACAGTACTCAAGATGTGGCCTCACCAGCACAGAGTACAGTGGGACACTCACTTCTCTAGTCCTGCTGGCCACACTATTCCTAATGCAGGCCAGGATGCCACCGGCCTTCTTGGCCACCTGGCCATCCAGCCAGTGTGTGATCCAGAAGAGTGTACGCCCATCCAAGCCTAGGGCAGACAGTTTTTTCATGAGAATGTTGTGGGGAACAGTATCAAAGGCTTCACTGAAGTCCAGGTAAACAATATCCACAGCTTTTCCTTTATCCGCAAAGAAGATCACCTTGTCATAGAAGGACACGAGTTTCGTTGAGCAGGACCCTGCCCTTCATGAACCCTTGCTAACTGGGCCTGATTATCTGGTTGTCCTCTAAATAGTGTGTTATGGCACTCGAGATGATTTGTTCCATGACCTTCCCTGGCATCGAGGTCATGCTGACCCCAGGGCTACTGATAGTTTCTGGTCTTTCATTGGTTTCCGAGTGATGAAATAGAAGAATAGAAGAAGGAGCAAGGAACAAGCAATCTTTGACTAAACACTTCCATTAGAAAAGCCGCTGACAGATAATAGTGTCTGCTTGATGAAGTAAGGCAGAAGTAGCTTTCAGTTACCTACTCCACTACTGTGCAACAGTGACAGACAGATTTTAAAAGGCAGTGCATACATTCAGTTCTTCACCTTATTTATTTTCATTTAACAAATTTATCTGTCTTACTGTTTACAGAAACAGAGAAGGATATTTTCAACAAAATTTTGTAGAGCAATAATGTATCTTCTCTTTTTGTATTTTATTTGTGTTGGCATTTTGTCTTACCTGCACCTGTATACTCTTTCTAGCTTCAGGAGGGTTTTTTATGCTAAATACTGCAGGTTTTTATCTCTTTTTAGCATGCTGGCAGACTATTTCATTTAATACATACCTTCTGGATAGCTTCCCAGAAGAGCACAATCTAAAACTATTGTTTCAAAAAAGAATTAAACAATTCTAGTGTAAAACTCCTGTCTTTTTATTGTGACTAATGATGATGATATTTCCTTATGCTACTCTGAACCCAAACTATTTAATTTATTTCAAACATTTTTACTATGAACATTTCTGAAGCGAGCACATGAGCCTTATTCTCTTCTCATAAACCTTCAGCATTTCATATCCAGCAACACTGAGATTATTCTAGATATTTAACAATATTCTAGGCTTAGATATTTTTTTCTTATGTGTTTTTCAGTACTTGGCTCATTTCCAGTCTTTAGTCAGGAGCTTGTTTGAAAACTACTTCATGGTTAAACTGCCTAAGGTAGTAATATTGTTCTGAAAGTACTTTCTTTGTCAGTGTCATATCACTGAAAAAGAGAAAAGGAGTAACATGGTAATCTAAAACTTTGATTCTGTATTTGATATTACTCTTTGTAATTTTCATGATTGAATTTTATATAAATAGATATAATATCTTTAATAAATCTCCTCTGTGTTTTTCTTTAATCTGGTTATAAAATGTACAGCAGCATTAAACCAAACAAACAACAAACCTACCTTTTCCTTTTTCCTTCACTTGCAATACTTTTTGCATAATTTATACAGAATTATCCTCCATGATGTTTCCTTTAGGTGTCATCTACATCTTAGCTTTGTATCTACTCCTCTCTGAGGTACTCTAGCTAGAGAATCAATTTCAGTTTTGTATATAGCATATCTGATATTTTATTTATTCTATACTCACATTTTCTTAATAGAGACTCTTTATTGGATTCAAGAACATTATCTACTGATTGTGCCTTGGACAGCAATTTGGAACACCAAAGTTTCTTCATCAGTTATGCTATTGATTTACCGCCTGATCTGTAATATGAAAATAATTTACATAACAGAATTCGTTAAAATATCTACATTATAATAATTAGGAAGAAAAGAAAGATAACCATAGTGTTCTTTACAGCTTTTATACTATGCCAGTTATAAAATACTGAATCAATAACAGTGTCAATGATATAGTGCAATTGAATTTTCGAAGTTTTCTTTATTTACAAACACTTACTAAAATTATTTTTATAGTTTATCTACCAGGATAAATGTCAGTGGTTCTGAGAGTTTGTATACAAACATACACATCTATTCAAAAAGTGCTTTTACAAAAGAGTTTTGAATTTTGGATTAGGACTCAGAATTTTGAAGTAGATAGCTGTAATTGCATCTGAAATGATTGTGCTTCTTTGAAGAGATGAGCAATTGTTTACTTGTATGAGGATAATGCCTTCTGATATTGTTGATTCACCTTCAGTACTTTATAACTCTGTGTATAAACAGATCCTGAAAAGCAAAGAATTAATGTCTGTGATTATAAGTTGGATTTATTGTTACAATCATTCCCTGGAAAGCATAAAAATGAACTAATAGGAAGGCATACTGTTAAATTCATAAGGCTAGTTACTGAATGTATATTAGTATCTTGAGAAGTGGGTTAATAAAACAGATTTTCCATCATGAATGTCTCTTGATAATGGTCATCTTTCCTGTTTTACCTGAAACAAATTCATGTCTTAAGGAAGCTAAGAAGTAGCTGTTCTTGAAACTCACCAAACCAAGCTTCCATAAACCCGAAACATTTCAATATAATTTGTTCGCAAACTTGCTGTCAGCTAACAGGTTTATGGGATCTTTGGCTCTATGGCTTAGGTCTCTTCTTCCCTACTCTGGTGAAAAAAAAATGCGGAAGATCAAAAATCACTTGAACTGAAAGCAAAGAAACTCCAAAAATAGCAATTGCTTGCTTTCTTACTACTGTATAGCCATAACATTGCTGAGCTACAGTCAGGGAAGAGGCTGTCAGTTAAACACTGGGCAAATAAAGAACAGAAAGACCACCCAGTTTACAAAATAATGCTGCACTCTTTTCTCAATCCTCAGACAAATCCTTGACAAATAATGTCATGAGACATCAAACACTAGGTCCATGGACACTGGGAAACAGTAGTGGGTTGCAGTGATGGGCATACAGCAGCTTAGTCCTGACAAGTCATACATTGTAAGTCACCTACATTACTGTCTCCGTTTAAGGCTCAGGGCAATCCCCCACGGAGCAGAATTAGTTTCACTCCTCTTCCCCCTCCCCTCTTCCCTCCCAGGGGAAGAAGAAAGGCCTCACATAAAGTTGGAAAATAAGATTACAATTTTTAACAGGGAGTAACAAAAGGGATATCAAAGGAAGGGAGATATACAGAGGTAACAAGGGAGGGTATATATACAAATATATACAACACCGATCCTCAGATGTTGGATTCCTCCCGAGCCATGTGGAGTTGTAGCAGCCACAGAGACGTGCAGAGCCAGCAGCAATCCCAGCGAAGAGAGGGCGAGCAGAACTTCCTGTGTCCTTTATATAGAGTGTGGCAGGAAGGGGAGTGGAATAGCCACTCCACCTGTCCCACCCCTTCCCCAAACCTTAAATCATAACAATTACCCAGGTTAGGTTTGTTTTACCTTCACTATAGCCTGTACCACCTTTCCTTCCCTTCCCTTCCTTTTTCTTTTCACATAGATTTATTCTATCAATGCTCCGTTTCCCTTTAATACATGAAACTGAAGCCATAACTGACTTTATGCATTCCTCTGAAGCTAAAAATGCTAGAGGCCTCTCATAGAGCTCTCATACAGGCAGTACCCTACAGAACTTTATCTTCCTCTGTTGAAGTAATGTTCCTAAATCTGAGTGATAGATGTTTTACTTTTGAATAAAAAGATAATAATTCTGATAGGCTCATATTTTAACTCCTTTATTGTAGGAGACAGGACTTCTATGGGAAAGGGTTTCTCATTTTCCCATGCCATTTACAATTTGACTGTTGTGAGAAAGAATTTTTGCAGGTTATACTGAAGGGTAAACTTTATGGATTACTCATGAGGCATTGAACTTGATGATATCAGACATATATGGCCTAGGTTGCTTAAGTTACTGCATAATCAGGATATTGCATATTGTTTAGACTTTTTTCTTTTCCTCAAAAGTGTCAAATATTTAATTTAAAGTTTAGAAGTCCAAGATATAGAAAATTAACACATACTTAAATGTGAAAAGTTGAGCCTATGTGTTTCATGAGGGGGGTTTTTTTATTGTCAGAGGCACTTTAAGACTTGAGGGAATATATTTGCTGTATTGAGCTTTGAGTATCCACAAATAGCACAGAGATGACCATATATCATGTTCAGGATGAATCTTTTTTTATCACTTTTTCTTTATTCTCCCAGATCTTCATGAACTCTGCTCCTCAAATAAGGTACCTTTAATAAATTATTTATACAGGCACTGAAACGACTTTTTTGTGTGTGTAAAAATTGATTTAACTCTCAAAAGAACTTTGGCTATGAGGATGCTTATATCTCAATACTTAGTTAAAGAAAGAGTCTCAAAAGTGGTAAAATACATGCAATATGCAAATAAATGAAGACTGCACTAGGAGTTATTGACAAAAAAAAAAAAAGAGGAAATTCTTTTGTTAATTTTTTTTTTTTTTTCCGANGTTAATTTTTTTTTTTTTTCCTGACAAACATTACTCATCGCTATTTATATCTTTTACCCCCTCTAGAATTGAGTCATTGTGAGCAGTTATGGTAAAACTGTTGCATTTGCATTTGATAATTCCCTCATTATCTTAGACCGTCAGTATTTTACAAATTGTGAGTCACTGTAAGTTATCTTTTGGCAGACATGATATGCCTTTGAGTTTTCTAAAAAACTTGTGATATTAGTAGTTATTGCTGCTAAACTAGGAGGAGTATATGCTCAGGGATGACTCTTGCTGTAGAGATTTTGTTGAAAGCCCTTGTGTGCTGTAGATGTTGAGACAAAGATTGAGACAACAGGATATGTTATAACTGTTCATCTTAGCTTGGCTGCAGTCATCTGGAAAGCTTTTTTTCCTGCTTGAGTCTACTGTAACTTAGACAGTCAAGAACAGAGGTCAATCATACTGTAGTGAAAAAAAAAGCTATGGAAAAAATGGATTGTGCTTAGCTGTGAGCATTGTGCTTAGTAGTGTTGTGCTTGGTAGCAGCAATATGATTACTGTGAAGCACTGGCCTGTCAGTGGTGTAAGATCTAGGGATTAGACAACTAGAGGAATGGGCAAACTGTGTATTAAAAGGGGAGGTATGTGAGCACTTTGACTGTGTTTGGGAAGAAGAGAATGAATATGAAGGTACATAAATTTACACGGGAAATCAGAAAGCTCCATTAAGGAACTATCTAGGAGGGTGTCCTGGGTTCAGCTAGGATAGGGTTAATGTTCACAACCAGCTGTGAGAGGCTGCAGCTGAGGGAGGTACACCCGGGATAAACAACTGAACTGGTCAATGGGATATTCCATATCATACTGGCATCTGCCCACTATGCAAGGGGAGGGCTGGCACAGGGAAATAGTGCCTCTTTTCAGTGAGTAGCTTCAGTGTGCAGCTGGAACAGGGACAGTGGGTCTTGGGTACCTGCTAGAACCTTGCTGTTTATATCACTCACTTTACATATAATTTCATTAGTATTGCCTTTATTACTGCTGTTTCTTCTCTGTGAGTTGTTCTATTAAACTGTTCTTATCTCAAACCACAGGGTTTTCACCTTTTTTTTCCTCCTGATTCTCTATCCACAATGCAAGGCAGGGGAAAGCGGGTGTTGGGTGGGTCAGGAGGGTGGGGGGTGGGGAGAAGCAGTGGGTGAGAGGTTTTGTAGTGTTTAGTTGCCAGCTGAGGTTAACTGACAACAGAAGGTATTGGACAAAAACTCAGGAGGGCATTTTTAATTGGTCAGAGGACATACTAGTTTGAGAATAAATAGGATGAATTGAATGGTAGATATGAAAATTCATATGAAAATAAAATTAGCTGTTAATTTAGATGGAACTATTTATTCCATAAGGATGAGCAAATACTACGAGCACCAACAATAGTATTTCTTTTTCTTTGACTGAATGGAGATTTGTTTTACAGAGAGTGAAACAACTTTGAAGAAGACATTCAGGAAACAGTTATATTTCATTTATCAATCTGATATGATATGTATATCAAGGTTTTACTCCCTGCTCTGTCTTCTTTTCTGACCATTATCTCTTTTCTTGTTCTGCGAAGCTTTTGACCCTGCACTGAATGAAATTGCTAAAGTCATCAAAAAGTAAACAGGCTATTTTTTCCATATTTTGGTGGGTTGGATTAGATCAATAGATCAAGATTCAAAGTCATTTCAAAGAAAGATTTAGGAGTATGCAAAAGGAAAAATGGTGTAGGAAAGAAGGGGAACAAGCAATGGCAAATGGTGAACTGTTAGATTATCTGAGACATAAAATAGAATTTTACTCTGGGAGAAATTATAGAATTGTTAATAGTTCAGTGTTATCATCCATTAACAGATAGCTTTATAGCCAGATTTTGATTTAAAACCATGCTCTGGACTACAAGAAAACAAAAAAAGGAATGTATTTCATTTTCCTTTATCCTTGATAAATCTTAACCATCAAACAATTTACAATTTTTCACTTTGTGTTTATTATGGAACTAACTTAAAACATTGAAATAAACCAGTTGTGTTGATAACATTTATCAACCCTCTCCTTGCTTTTCCCCCAATATCAGACATACAAGGATTGCCCCGATGCTTTCACTGACTTTCTAAAACACGAAATTTTCATTATGTGTAAGTGAGATGGCATTTATAGATGCTAGCATCTACTCTGTTCCCACAACTGAATGCTCATGTTATTCCCAATGGAGGCTTTGTCTGAGCAATATTGCAGATCAGCTTTTTTAAGTGCTCAGGTCAGCACTGAGAATCTATTTCTAGTTTCTTGCAAAACAAAATTGACACTGAAGACTCATGTAACAGATCATCTGGCTCTGTGATTGTCCAAGAAGTCTTACTTCTAGTCCTCCTTCATACTGTGGTCTTGTTGCTAATATTGGAATATTTACTTAGGTGTTTGGAGACATTGTTGACAGTGTCTTGAAAAAAGGTGCTGCAGAAAGAGAGGAAATCTAGAGCAAACCAATAATTTTCTGCACTATGCCTGGAAGCTGACTTGCTTTCCACAAGAGTTGGGAGGAACTGTGTCCACTTCGACTTGTTTCTCCTAGACTTTCTTTGAATAGGGTGCCTTTTTAACCTNTTAACCTGTAATGGTCCAAAATAGTCCTATTTTAGTGGTCCAGAAGAATTGTAAGGGTACTGAAGTCATCAATATTTTTCTATCAGACTTTCAGAAAAGATGAGATAACTTCTGATGCTGTGTAATGCCTGTAAAAGGCTTTCACTGATACCTCATCTGTAGTATGAGACAAAATCCTTTGCACTTTTTGAGGTGATACATAAATGTTGTCTCCTTTGGGTTCACCAGGAACCAAACTGACTGGCTCAGATGGAACCACAGAAACATGTAAATGGAAGGGTTACTTATGAACAGATTGCTTATCATTCTAACAGTGTGGCTTGGAAGGTTTAATATAATTGCTGATTATTTTCATCTATAAACAAAAGTGGATTAGTATATTACATGCAGTTAAAATAGACGAAACAGTGGGACACTTTTCAATTAGTAGCTTTTTCATGTCAATATATGTGAGGTTTTTCTTTGATTCTTGCAATTCCTGCTAAGACAGAGATAATATCATATTTTGGAACAGTCATTAATAACAGTCCTTCATTTTCTTTCTTTATACATAAATGAAAAGTAAATAGGAAATATATTTTGTTTATACAGAGGTAATTTAAAATTGTCTCCTAATTGAGTTTCTTATATTGTACTTTGAATTTTTATTTATACCTGTGTTTTAAGAGAGGATATAAGAAAGAGAGTAAGAAAGAAACATAGAATAAGAGTCCTTGACATTTGTAACTTCAAGTTAACACAGTTGTAACACATTAAAAAAAATATTCTTTTGACTTTTTAACCAAAGTGAGATTTGTGATTTTTATATAAGTATTTATTTACAAGTATTTTAAATAACATTGTGTAGTAAGTGACATGAAAAACACCATTATTATATTATTTTCATAGGTTATTATATATATTTAATCTACCAGTACCTTTATTTAATTGAAACTTATTCAAAGTTTAATCAACTAGAGGGGAAAAAAAAAAGTCAGATAATGAAATGGTCATACCTCCCACCCTTCAGTGTTATTTTACTCTTTTTGGCTTTGTCTTCATGGATAATGATGTGATTTATATGTAAGTGTAATGCAGATACTTTCTTTCCTATTATACAGTGTGATTAGGATTGTTTCTGAATCATGTCTGTGTAATGACTACAATATATGTTCTATCAATGCTTAAATTGTCAAACATTTTTTATTACTTTAATTCAGTCATTAGAGACCTGTATTTTTAACAAATTTTGAACATTTTTTAAAGGAACTATTTTTAGAATTCTGATGTATTCTTCAGATTCTATTTCCACTTCCTCACTTAGTAAAATCTTTCCATTAACTTTGACTAGCCAAATTATATATATAAAAATTCTTAATGAAATCACTTTATATGTGGAAAAAATCTTTGCCTATTTTATTAATTGTTCTTATAGTAGGGTAAAAAAATGAGTGATGTCTTTGTATAAAAAGACTTAAAGATTAAATTGTAAAGGTAGAGGCATATTTACATGCATGAGCTGCATAAGTACACATTAACATAGAGTTTCCATTACTGTGTACTTAATAGGAATCTGTATCTTGTAAGTTACACATGGTCAGTTACTTAATAGTCAATATCACCACATTAACCTAACTTTGACAAGTATGACATAGTTCTTTTGAATCAAAGAATCTTTCTTACTCTAGAAATCCAAATAGCAGAATTTCAAATAAAGTTTGTTTCCTCAATTTCCTTTATGCCTAGTGTTATGGTGACTCTTGTTACCAGATTGAAAATTAATTTAAAGATATTTATTTAAATTTCCCAATATTATTCGATTATAGTTAGGATGGAAAGAAACTAAGGACAGATTTTTTAAAGTCTTCATTCAATTTCTTTTTCACTTGCACTTTGATGGTTATAAGCACAGATTAGTACTTAGCTCAAAGGTAGGACTTGTTCCCATAAGAAATGGTAGAGGTCATAAAAAGATACCAATTTTTTATTTGCTCCAACTAAAGTAGCACTTTAGAAACACTCAGCATGAAATTTATTCTCCTGAATGCTGTGTGTAAGGAAATGTATCACTGTTATGTGTATAACCATTAAACCTTAGCTTTCCCTTAGGGCTTGATTCCAGTAGCTTATTCATGTATAGTTTTAAGTAACTTGCTCAGCATTCATTTCAGTATTTTAAGGAATAGATTATGATCTAGCTTACTATTTTTTTTTTTCTAATAACAAAGCTAACAAATTTCTTTCATAATGACCACTGGTAATGTATTATTGAACTCAGACCAAGCTGTTATGAAAACACAGAAATACTGAGTCAAGAAATGAGGCAGAAGTTGAATGAAACAAATGCGTCCCTATGCAATTATTTTAAGGTAGATATACATATATGTGTGTGTGTGCAAGTAAAAGTATGATGACTGTTTATTACTCAGAAATAACAAATATACTGTAGCAGTTCAGCAGTAGTAGAAATAAAATGCAGCCATTTCCATATATTTCCCAAAGCATGGTAAATCAACAATGTAGAATATTTTGTACGAAAGCAGAAGGTCAAATGTATAATTCAAGGACTATGAACTAAAATGCAGCATTATAAAATGTAATTTTTGTATAACTCACCACAATTAGTGCTGTATAGCAGCCATGCAACTGCAATGTTTACACTAACCCTTCTTCCTGCACGCGACCAGAAGCATTTAGA
>VYZX01032814.1:262639-275297 GCA_013401335.1 Brachypteracias leptosomus | reverse complement strand
GAGGAAGAAGGGAGCTGGCAGCATAATTGGTTAAATGAACCATCCCCAGGCAGAAATGTGGCTCAGTCCAACTTCTTGACGTACATCCCATCCCTGCAGCAGCAAATCGTGCTGGAAATGGCCTGAGGGATGGGTGGTGAGTCCAGTGCCTGGTGCTATAGTGCTCAGTCCTTGAAAATCATCCTTTACAGAGCCCACATCACTGATTTAAAGCCTTGGAGTGACAGCTTTCTCTCCCAGATCCTTTCATCAGGATCTGGATGCTGGGCTTTTTATTTGCTCTTTGTCATCCCAAACCTACTAAGGATTTCAAAAGCAGAGGTGGGAAAAAAAGCCTTTTCTCTGCCCTCCTAGGAATGGCCACACAGCAGAGAAGTGGAGGTGGAACCAGCCTGTTGTCAGGGCAGTATGATGGCAACGAAGAGGAGTTTGGCTAAAAATAATCACTGTGAAAAATAGTCCAATATAAAAAAAAAATAAATGAATATTTATAAAATATTTAGACTTCCCTGATTTTCACTTTGAATATTACTATGGGGTTTTTTTGCAAACTCAGATTAACATATAAATATGCAGATAATCAGGCCATTATTTTCTGAAATTATTCCTGTCATCACAGAATGCAAACAGGTTTTGGGTTTGATGCCTTTTAGGTAAGGGGTCTGATTCTTACACATGCTGCATCCTTTATGCTGTGCCAGCAAATGACTCTCTTTTTAAGGCCCTTTTTTCTTTAACAAAAAGGTGTAAAAAGGCTTTTGTACAAATGAGGATTGGGAATGAACTTAGTTCATTCACAAAAGTTGTTTTGTGAAATGGAATTATGCTTCTGAATTATGAAAGGTAGAAGAAATAGCTCAAATATTGGAGAAATTAGACATTAAAATACAAGCCTTTAACATACAAAGTTACCTTTAAGATAAAAGTAACTTTAAAATAAAACCTTTAAAATACAAATCTTTAACATGTATTGCTTATCAATAGTCCTCAATTTATGGTTTTCCCCCTGACCTAAATATTTTGTTTTTCTAAAAAAAATAAATCATGGATTTCTTCATAATGAGCTGAGTTGCTCTGAAAGAATTAGATGAAAGCCAACTAAACAATCCCAAATCCCTCTGCTTTCATGTATCCACAGAGCAGATTTTGCACTAGATGTCCTGCTTGAGAGCTGCTAAAATCTTCCTAAGAATCTATTTCCTTCTGTTGTTATATGCACATAATTTTCATTAGTGGGAAGGTTTGTACAAAAAAACCCCCAACCCTTTAAAAACACAAATAATTTTCCATTTTTGTTCATACAATGACTTAATTGTTTTCTTCATTTTGTGGCAATAGAGATTTTATTGTGAAACAAAGCAAGCTGTCCCTTGTTCTCACATCAAAGGAAAGGAACATGTTAGGAAATATTTTTTCAAAAAGCATTTTAATCGCCTGACCTGTATCTTTTTTTTTAATTAATCCAATTATTTAAATTGATGGAGTGTTTAATATGGCACTGTAAAGATACAGCCTTGCTTTTAAATCACTAAATCCCAATAAGACATTTAATAACATCCTTTTCACATCAATTACCATGATTATTGCTTTTGAAATGTAGCAAGTCCTGTGGGTCCTGGGCCTGCAGGAACATTCTTCAGGTTTTATGCTTATTTCCATTTTTCCCCCCCCAGGGCAGGACTCTTCTTTCCTCATGCACCTATTTGGATTTCAGATTTGCAGGTTAAACTCAGGAGAGGAGGAAGGAGAATGTCTCAGGGAGACTCGTGAGCCTTTTGCTTTATTTATAGAGCATCCAAATTATTAAATATTGTTGGGAGACAAGTCTGGGCAAGACAGATTTTGGGATATGTTTCTCTCCATCACACCAAGCAAAGCTGTTGTCAAAACACAATTGAGCTTTCAGTCTAAACACTACCAGCACTGTCAGATCCATCCTCAGAGAAACTATGAGACAGTCTAAGGTTCAGCAGATGATCTTGATGTCCTCCCAGGGCACCCCTCTGGCAGGAACCAATCCAGCCAAACCCAGGTTCAGGTTTGAAATGAACCCCCACCCCCAAACTCTCACCCCATAACCCTATTTCCCAAGGATCACTCCAGCATTGATGGCAGCTGCCATAAAACCAGAAGAAAAGGAGCAGAGAAGAACCACATGACAAGTTCCTGAGCTAGAAGTACCAAAATTTGACCACTGAAGCCTTGATTTGCTGGTTGTTTTTTTTTAAAGATTGACAACTCCTGTGCCCTGGTACCTATCCAGGGAGATGCTGGGATGCACCTGCACAGCCAAGGGTTGCTTCTGAGTCTCTTGGCCAAGTGGCCAGCAGTAGGTGTGTGGGAACTGTGTTCCTGGCCAAAGAGACTGAGCTTGAGACTTGATCCTTCAGTAAGCTTGGATGCTCAGGACACTTGGATAGGAACAATGCTCCCTTGAAGCTCTTGTTTTGCTCAGATAAGCAGCTAAACTCACTCTCCTCTCTGCACCTTTCCCTATGATTGCACCTTTCTCATTCCTGAGTGACCATCACATCCCAACTTGTACAGGATACCAACACTCCCTGATGCCCACTGGAAATGTCACCCTTGAGAGGGTCCATAAACGTGTCTGCTTTTTTGTGGCTCATAGCTATCCCCTGACACATAAACAGCCAGACTCCATCCTTCTAGTCACACTTGTTGAGCATCCTGCTTGAGGCCAGAAGAGCTGGGTTTGGTCCTTTGGTCACACATGTCCCCTATAGCTTGGACTCCTATGGGGAGACACTGCCAATGAAGTCACTGTTCCTCACAAGTGGTAGGACTGTCACCCACTGAGGTATGTGTATGAATATATATGTGTACACACACATGTTGGGCTTCTCTAGAGATCTCCAGCCTCACCAGGAAGTTTTGGTGTATAGAGGTCGTTGAAATAAACTATATGGCCTTCAAAAAGATCAGGATGCTCTAGAAGGTGCTTCTGCCAAGGCAGATTTGGAGGAAAGCAGAGCAATGTCACTACACCGCCTTTTGTTGACAGTGGCCTGGGGAAAAGAACCTTCTTTATTTTCTTCTCCAGCCTCTAATTCTTCCTCAGGCCTTCCAAATGCTCTCAGACAGCCTGAGCTTATCATTTCTCCCAGATAAGTTATTTCAGAGACTAGAGCCTTTGTTTTCCATCTCCCAGACTGATTCTGTGAGAGCTGCCATAGCCCCCAGCTGCTTCTGCACCTGAAGAGATGTCCTTGCAGGACTTCAGATGTTTCTGAGAACTGCAGCAGGAAATATTGCCAAAAGCCAAAGGCTGAGGAAGGGAGACAAGAGGTGATAAAATTCAAGAACACAAAGAAAGAAGACACTGCAGAATTTCTTTCTGCTACTCTGGTTTTTGGTTCTGATTTTTTTTTTTTTTTTAAGGGCTCAAAACTCAAGATTTTTCTCATTTCTAAAAAAAAAAAAATACTTTCAGGAAGAAAAGAAAATTTATTTCTTTTAGGAAGCACAACTCTATAAAGGAGACTAAACCAAGGAATGCTCAGCAGATCTAGGCAGAATTTGGAATAGCTCAGTACATAACCCACTGCTTCCTCATGCAAACCCTTACCTGCCTCTCTCATCTACCCCCCAAACCAGCCAGCAGCACCCCTCACTATGCATAATCCTCCCCAGCCCTAGCTAATTAACTTAATGATGCCTCTGGGAGGAGCTAACTCAATATAATCCCTCCCACAAAGTCCTTTCTGTTTTCTGCTCAACTGCAGCTCCTTGAGATTTTTGTGCTGGGCTGTGCCTGCTTTTCTTTTCAACTGTTATTTTGGTGATATTTGTGCTTTTTAATTACTTTATTGTTGTTTTCTTTTCCCATCCTACTTTTTTTCCACTTCAGTTTCATGCTGTTTCTTGTGTTTGGTAACACCCTTTCTCCAGGGTTTTTGTGGTAACAGTCTCTACCTCCTCTCTATCCTGCAGGGTCTTCTGGTGTTTCTTTTTCCAGCAAAAAAGCAGGGACTAAGTTCTTCCAAACAAAAGGCAGCCACTTTTTCTACAGCTTCAGGGACTTGTGAGTGTTTGGGCAACTCTAAAAGGGTATTTCTAACCAGATGGGAAGGCTAATTTATCCTCAGGAAAGCTGGGTGGTGTTTGGTAAGTAGGAATAATACACTGGCTGGTTCTCTGTGCTTTACACTGCCTACAAAATAACTTCAAGCACATTAGCTAGATTATCTCAGGAACAAAGTGAGAAGAGGGGTTTTCTCCTTTCACACTGTCCCAGAGGAGGGTCTGGTCAGGATTTGACTAATTGTGAAGATCCAGGCTCTGCTCCATTGTTGTGGGTACCTTTGAAATGAGGAGGCAGCAGCAGGGTCTGGAAGCCCTGTCCCAGGCTGGGAGAGCTGGAGGAGCTGCATCCTCATTGTTTGTGCCTTGCAAGACACAGTTGGAAAGGAAAAGGAAAAATAAACTCAACAGGCTGTTGGAATGGGCAGGAAAGGTTGTTTTCTCTCTCTTTTTTTTTTTCCATTTTAATCCTTTCACCAAACCTCAAAAAAAAACCCTGATTTTTTTTTTATTTTTTTTTTTACTAGCTTCAATTTGATGCAACACAAATTTTTAAACCCCACAAATATAAAGCCATAGTCCTGGGAGGAGGGAATGGATTTCAGTGTTCTCAGCAGTGCTATAAATAGTTTGTCAGCAACCAGCATGGCTGTTGCAACAGCTTTAGCCAGATTGCAGATCTGAAGGAAATTCAGATAAAGTTTAGCATGAGAAAGGGATGTTGTGTTAATTGTTATGAGAAGGAATGTCTCCAGTCTTTTTTTTGGTGATTATCTATTGTTTTAAGTGGTTCTCTTTGTGGCAAGTAATAAATATTTTGGTTTTGAGGTGCTACTGACAATCTGGCTTCGGCACATGCTGCCAAGCTATTTGTATTGCTAAACAAAATTTCCAATTAAATCCAAGGAAAGTTCCTTATTAAAACCTGAAGGTTTGCAACATTGCTTCTTGCTCAACCCCAAAGCTGGAGAAAGCAGTTGGGAAAACTGTAGTTGATGTGAGGAAAGCAAAGATAATGTGTGAATTGCCTGCTAGGAGAGCAAGAGTGGGGGCTGATGGTCAGGGATGCTATAGGAAGTCTCTTCTTCAGAGCTGTAGGTTCTTGCTTTCCCCTATTTATAACTGGCTGGTCCATTTTCTGTTTCTCACCCCAGAAAGCAGGATATAGAGGGCTGCTCATTTCCTAAAAGGTTATTAAAAGCCTGTTGCAGATTCCAGCTGCCATGCTGAACTCTTTTACCCACCCATCAAGTACTAATTATGTTCTTTTACAAGAACATCCCAGTGGGTCACTGTGGTTAATGCCTGGCATGGCCAGGCTTCCACCAGTGAAACCTGCAGAGTATTTTGATGTTAGTTGGGGTGTCCCTTGCTTCTGTGACCTTGCTGGGGCTTCTTTGCCTCTCAACCTGGCCTCATCTGCAGCCCTGTGCTTGGGGAAAGGATGATGTGGGTTTGAGCTTTCTCTGGCTGGAGAAGAGACTGAATTTTCCTGCCATAGCTTGGACCAGGAGGCAGCAGCAAGGTAAAAGGCAAGTAGAAGCTTTAAGGAGTTGCTCTGTTGCTGCTCTCTAGTGCTGGGGCACCAGCTCCTAGCTCTAGGCTGTGGGTGCACATGCCTTAGACAGCCATGGTGTTTGGGATGGTTCCTGTGCTTTGCATTTTTATTAGCTATCTCACACAGCCAGCTCTAACAAATGCCTTCCAGCTTGCAGGATTGTGCTTGTGTGAATTTGGGGATTTTTGGTGAGTTTGTTTTTTCCGCTTCGTGTTTTGGGAGATGTGCACCTACTGTGCTGCCAAATTGCAGACTGAAGGAGGCAAATAGAGTTTCCCTAGCAAGGAAAGGATAGGGGAAATACCTCTTGAGATACAGAGATGTGCCTGCCTCATCCCCTTCTAAAGATGTGCAGGATTGAGGTGCAAAGTTTGGACTTGGGGTATTTCTCATTCCACCCTGGAGGATTCACCCTCCCCACCTCTGGCACACCCTGACCCTCTAATCCCTTACCCTGAAAAGAGTTTTCTCATGCTAAACAGCAGCAAAGGTGGGTTTAGAGTTTTGCTACAGCTCTGGGACCCTAAACAGGCCAGGGTGTATGTGCAGATGTGTCCCACATGGGGCTGAGACAGCTGAGGGCATCATCTCCATGTAGGATGTAATACAAGCACCTTGCTCTGTGGTTACCCCAAAGCAGCTCTGCTCTCTACAGCTGTACCTTGGGGCCACTGCACTGACATTTCCCCCTCTTCCTTTAAGGAAAAAAAACTTTAGCATTGAAACATTTGCTTTGGTAAAGGATGAAATGGGAAAGTAGGTCGGATTTGAAGGATCCCAGCCCTGACAGCGTCCCTTTTAGAGCTCCAGACCCAGGTTTTTGGAGAGAGACAGAACATGACTGCAGCGGTGCTTCTCACGCTCGTTTGTGCTCCTGTGGACAAAATCACCCCCCAAACACCCAGGATAAATCACATCCTCATGCATTTAAGGGAAGGATTTGGTCGCCAGCAAAATATTTACGAGCCGAAGCTACCCCTGCTCAGCTCCTTTTGAAACTTAACTGGGTTTTACCAGGAAGCAAGGTTATTTTTTGCTTTTAAATAGTCTAAGCTAAATTAGCTGGAACCTAATTACACAATGCTTTTGATTAAAGCCAGACAATGCACTCTGGAAGCTAGGATCAAAAATGACAAGACTTGATGTCAGTGAAGGATTAAGGAGGAAGAGAAAAATGACTGATTAATTTTTCAAATGAAATCAGGATTGCTCTTTGTACAGGGAACAAAGGTTGCAGTGAAGTCAGGGAAACCTTTTGGACTCACAGACTTGGTTTTCAATATTCTGACTTCTCATTTCATTTCACAGGCACGCAACTGAAATGCAAAAAGAACCACTGAAGATGATTTCTGCAGCTATTCTGGGAGATCAGGAGAGAAATAATTGTAAGGCTGGTGTGAGATGTAGATATCTTAAGATAGTTTGACTTGTAGACATGATACTTTCTGGTCAACATCAGCTGTGCAGCCAAACAGCTGGCTGCTCATCTTCATCACTGAACCTTTAGCAAGTGCTCCACAATTATTTTCATACCATACTCTGAAAATAACCCTGCTTAAAGAAATTGTGCATGTTGCTAGAAAAACAAATGCTGATTCAGCAAAGCTCCTTTCAAAAATACTTTTATACCTTTAGCTTAAGAATGAGCAATGGCCCCATTGCTCTGCTGATTTGAATTCTGAAGACTTTTTATTGTCTATCTGGCAACATATTGAGACGTGTTGTGGGGTTTTTTTTTCCCCTAAGCTATTTTGCTCTGGAACAAGCACACGTGGGTTTCTGTATGCAGACTTTTTTCAGCTTCTGAGGGTGGAATATTCTGCAATACAGTGGTATTTTATTTTTATTGGCCTTAATATACAATGAGGAGGATTGATCTCCCTGCTTGGCCCTATCCTCTGGACACAAAGAAAACTGGGAAATGAGATTCCTTGGGGAATTAAGTTTATTAAGGATTATTTATAGGCAGGGGTGCAAACCTACAACTTGAAAATAGAACAAGAGAGGAGGCTCAAGTGTGCTGGAAAACATGGTACAGGAGCTGTCTGGGACCTAAAGGACAGACCAGTCTCTCCCACAGTTCCCCAGATGTGGTTCCTGGTCACCTGGAAGGCAATTCTTGGCTATCTCAAGGCCTCGTATTTTGTTGCTTATCTGTTAATAGATTTTAGAGTGAAGACATCAAAGAAGTGAAGCCAAGCCATGAAATGACTTGCAATGGGTATTAGGATGGGAGAGTGAACTCCCCCATGCCAGGAAAAGGTTAAAAGCTCCCTGGTGCAGGATACACCCCCAGGGGAAAATATTGTAACCTCATCAAAATGACTGGTAGCTTTAAAAACAACAGAAAGATCCAAGAGATGGCACCAAGCTCTCCCTTTCTGGGGCTAATGTCTTGCAAACAAGTTTGATGGAGACCCCGGGAGGATGAAGTGACCCTCGGCAATGTGGATCTTGAGAAGAGTGACAGGTAGAGTGTGAGACTGAGGCCTGGCTGGAGCTGGGAAATCTGGTGTGCTAAGTGCCATATGGTCCTCCTAGCACGTGTGCGAGACCTCATTTCCACACCCAACTGCTCACAAAAAAAATAGCACTGGTGCTATCACCAGTTGCCTTCAACTCGCTTCAAAGCGGGTGACCCCACCGTCTGGTCCTCGCTGCTGCAGCCTGCAGGACCTGTGGGTCAGAGGCTTTGTGCTCTGCCACGTGCAAGGAGAAATACATCTCCCACTATTTACTTTTCATAGGTGTGTGTCCACACCTGTAGGTAAGTATTTCTGGCTTACATTTAATGTCTGGTCCAGTAGAACAAGAGATTGTTCCCCACCATTTCCCCATTAACAGATGGAAGCAAGATTTAAATCAAAGATGTCCCGAGCAAAGACAAATCTCTGCTGCCTCTTTCAGCCCCTCAAGGCTGTTCAATGTGTTCATCAATGAGCTGGATGAAGGGACAGAGTGGACTCTCAGCAAGTTTGCTGATGATACAAAGCTGGGAGGAGTGGCTGAAGCACCAGAGCTGTGCTGCCATTCAGGGAGACCTGGACAGGCTGGAGAGTTGGGTGGAGTGAAGTTCAACAAGGGTAAGTGGAGAGTCCTGCACCTGGGGAGGAATAACTCCCTGCATCAGTACAGGTTAGGGGTTGAGCTCCCTGGAGAAGGACCTGGGAGTCCTGGTGGGCAACAAGTTCACCATGAGCCATCAGTGTGCTCTTGTAGCCATGAAGGCCAATGGTCTCCTGGGGTGCATTAAGATGAGTGTGACCAGCAGGTCAAGGGAGGTTCTTCTCCCTCTCTACTCTGCCCTAGTGAGGCCACCTGTGGAGTATTGTGTCCAGTTCTGGGCTATCCAGTTCAAGAGATACAGGGAACTACTGGAGAGAGTCCAAAGGAGGGTTTTGAAGATGATTAGGGGACTGGAGCATCTCTCTGATGAGGAAAGATGGAGAGCCTTGAGGCTATTTAGCCTGGAGAAGACTGAGAGGGGATCTTATCAATGCTTATTAATATTTAAAGGATGGATGTCAATAAGATGGGGCTAGACTCCATGGGGCCACTATTCCCAAAGTTAGTGTTGTCTTGCAATGACTGTTTCTCCATTCCCACAGGGGCAATTTGATCCTGAGCTTCTGCTTTCCAGTGCAGCGTGGTCTGCAGTCCACGGGTGTAGAGCAAAAGGCTCAATTTAGTTGACTTGGTGCTTGGAGGACACAATAGGAAATTATTTGCCAGAATACAGGTTTGGACAGGTCAAAAGAAATCTAACTTGGATCTCTTGGTAAAGCCTGGGGAAGAAAACCTTTCCAAGGTAAGAGTGAGAAGTAGGCACCTCTTGATGCTTGCCTACTGATATAGAACATCTAGAGCTGTACTTCTTACATTTGCCATTGATCAGGGAAGCTTCCCACTCTCTGTACCTACGTGCAAATTCAGAGTAGATGATACCTAGAAACAGGAAAGAAATCACTGCTTCAAGCTGGACAAGATGCTAATCCTGAAATGAGGACTTCAGTTTTTAAACTTCTCATATCAGGATTTGTGCCAATTAAATGTATTTTTCCAAAGTGAAGAGGTGAGAGCACTAAAGCAATAGTGTCCTGTGGGGGATTTTTGCCCCTCAGCAGTGGTGCAGGACTGGCAGTGCTGTTTCTCCTGTGGCACTGGTGGACCTCCTCCAAGGAAAGGTCAAGCTGGGACGCTCCTGTCTTTAGGGAGCACATTCATGGTGAGAGGTCCTTTCCCTCTGAAACACTTCTGGGTTCCTCAGACTATTTTTTATTCATTGTGGAGATTTGTAGCTGCATTACTAATGGCATTTTTTGATTAATGCATGTCAAGCACAGGCTCACAGGTGTGAAAACAGTGAATATAATTGAGTATTTTGGTGTTCTGTATCTCTGGTAATTGCAGATATATCATCTCTGGTAGTTTGAACCTACGTTTAATGGTGTGTTTTATTATGTAGTATCAAAAAAGTGCAAATCTTTGGTGTCATTTGCAGAGCAAGGATTGTGCTGGAAGACTCAAGAACTGGGAAGGAGATGCTCTTACTTCTGAGCTAACTGTTCTTGTGTACAAAGAGAGCAGCTGTGAAAGCCAAAGAGACACTTTACTGTATTGAAGTACAAACACTAACAGCCATCTGGAAGACTTAATGGCTGGAAGGGACATGGAATATAAAATCAGGTGGCTGCCATGGTTCTGCAAGGACTTCCAGCCATAGGGAGAGCTGAGGTGGGGATGGCTGAGCCCTGAGGAGCACCAAGACAAAACACAGCTGGGATGGTGAAAGGGGAATGGAAAATGCAGCACAGGAGTTCTTGCAGCTACTGCAAACCCAAGTGTGCTGAGCTGGAGAGTGGTGGGGAAACCACCCCAGTCTTCAAGAAGGCCCAACCTACTGGTGGGGAAGGTGTTAAGAATATTTGGGGTTGTTTTCTGCCTTTGAACAATTCTTGAAGCTGAAGTTCAAGTGCTACTAAAGATTTCATGATCATAATAGGAGGTAATTAATAAAAGGTGAGTGAATTAGGCTTCCAGTTTTCCATGTACCCAATCTCCATGGCAGTCAATGGAGACTGGGTATATGGGGTTTTTTCCAGAATATACTACCAATAAAAGTAAGGAAAAAGAATTCTCCACATCTCCTCAGTTTACTGCTCACAAAGGATTCTCCACATCTCCCCAGTTTACTACTCAGTTATCTTTACTAAATGTTTCAGTATTTTTTTTTTAATCTCTCAGAAGGTTTTTTGAACTGCTTCAATACATCCACAGCTGTAAGTCTCTCAATGAAAGAAACCTATTAAAGGCAACAGCACGAGAGTCACAGTAAACCACAAGCAAAGAAACTTCCCACAGCCAAGAATTTTGGTTGTTACTTGTGCTGGTGCAAACTGTGGCTGATATCAAACACCAGAGCTGGAAATCTCTGCAGGAAGCAGCATGTTCCTGTGCTCTTCTTGGAGACCGAACTTATTCCTTCCTCAGGTGCAAAAGCTGAAGGCAGGTGGTTTGCAGTGACCTGACCCTGCAGCTGGGAGATGTTCTGGCTAAAGGGTAGAACAACATCTGTGTGTCCCTGCCTGCTTGGAGCCTGTGCCTTTCTGGAGGTCTAGGGATGCCCTGTGAAGGGCTCTGCTTCCCATGGCTCTAGTTACTAAAATTGCTGAGAAGTGTTTTATATTTCCTAGAGGTTATCACTTAAATAAAAGCTTACTTGTTAACATTTTGTAAGGGAAATTTCCTTTCCCCCCCTACTTTTTCTGCTAAGGCAGAAAGAAAGGATGCAAAATACAGCAGTGGCATTTTTTTCTTGAAGAAATTAAATGTAACTCTGACCCCTAAATTGATTTTGGGGGGGGAGATAATTTAAGAATCATGACTGCACCTGGTCTCATTGCTGCCACATCCTTCAGCTGAGTTTTTTGCAGATCCATGACTTTGAGACAAAAATCTTCTGCCTCAGATTCCAATGAAACCATCAGAAATTCATTCCTCCCACATGCCTCTTGTTTACTCCAAGAATACATTTGGGGGTTTTATTTTTAAATAGAGCTTTAGTCTGAGCAAAACTAATTGACTCATTAAACTTTTGCAGATGGCTGATTCCTTACAGGGCGTAAAAGCTTCAGGTATTTTTTCTTTAGGCAGGTATTGCAGTCTCTGACCTACTTAGGGCCCAAATCCTATTTGAGCACTGGTGTCCTTCTGGTGGCACAACTGGTTGTCAGGGTGGCAGTTAAGTGAACATGCAAATGTTTGTGGAATCGGGGCTGGATGGGTGCTGGTAAATGAGGTGATGGGTTTGCACCTTCAGCACTTTCCTGAGCTTTTGCTGGGGCAGCACCACAAAACCCTCATGGTGATGTTTTAACACCACAGGGAACTGGAAACGCTGCCGGGAAGCAGGGGCAGCACAAGTGTGGATGGACACAGGATCCTCTGCTCCCACCGGGCTGTGCCACCCAGGATGTACCATAATTATTAAGGCTATGTTGGGAAACGAGGGCAGGAGCAGAGGAAGGCGGCAAAGGCCGTTCTGCTGTCAAGGAAATGCTAGAAAAGCAGGAGGGAAGGAGCGCTCGGCGAGCAGCAGCCGGGCTGCCGCGGGGGCCGGCAGCGAGTTCGCCCCGGGAGGGCGAGAGGGGAAGGAAGGACACGGAGCGATGTGGGGGCATCAACATCTCCCACCAAAATACCGATAGTTTCTTCTCAAGGCGCTGGCGGGGACAGTTTGTTGTCGTCTTTATTTTTTCCTCGACGTCTCCCTCCCCCGAAATAACAAATTATTATTTAAAAAAAGACAAATAAACGATGCTAATTTCCAAAGTGGCGGAGCCGGGCGGCTCGGCGGGGCGGCTCNCTGGGACGGCGGCGGGGGACGAGGGGACACGGGCTGGGGGCGAGGGGCTGCCGGGACCGAGGACTCGCAGCATCCCACAGCGGGGTGGCCGGCGGGGCGGGCTGGGGGCTGGGTTTGTGGGTGTTTCTCCCCCCCACTTCAGCGTGCTGGATGTAAACGATTTAAAAAAAACCCAACAAAACAACAAGGGGGGG
>VYZX01032814.1:90572-261749 GCA_013401335.1 Brachypteracias leptosomus | reverse complement strand
GGGGGGGAAAAAAATAAAAATCCTCATTATGCATTTAGCAAACTTGTCTCTGGGCCGAGCGGGGAAGGAGGCAGATAATTGGTTTGCGGAGCAATGTCACTGTTTGTTGCTCTGATGCTCATTCGTAGTGAAGTCTGCAGGTCAAATGACATTCATCGCCAGTAGGTCTGCGGGAGGAGAGAGCCTCTCTGAACGGAAAGTTCAGAACATGTCATGGAGGATTAATCACATTCCCCGAACGCCGACTGGCTGGGGAATTATGTAAGATGCGTATTTTGGGGGGCGCGTCCCCATGCGGGTGTGTTTAATCAGAGAAATCATAGAATTTAGCCACGTGTTGGCCCCCGCCGTGCACAGCCCGGCCTGGGGGTGCTGGTGAGGGGCTGGGGGCAGCTGCTCGCCCTGGGCCCTGCCCGTGATCAGCAGCTCTTCTCCTCCACTGAGCGCCTCGAAGCACCAGGTCCTGCGGAGCTGGGTGATGGGGATGTGATGGTGCCATGGGTTTGGGAGGAGGTGGCCCTGCAGCGAGGTGACCTGCGTGCAGAGGATGGACAAGGTCTCTTGCGTTCCGTGCCCACAGCTCCCACAAACCCACCCAGCCTTGAAAAGTCAGGACATTCAGGGTTTGAGCCCTGGACACCAGTCTGGGAGTCCTTCAACTGCTCCTCAGCGCTCACCATGGAGCACAACAGGGAGCAAAGCTATTTCTCTGGCAAATAGCTGCTGGGACCATGGTCTTTTGAACATCTGCCCAGTGAAGCTGTGTCTGGTGGTGGTTGGGAAGTGAGCTCTGGTCTGGTGGGTGTGGGCTGTGCCCTCAAGGAAACTCTTCTCCCCAGTGCGTTGGCGTCCGCAGGACAGCGAGTGGGAACTCTTTTCTCTTGGCAGTCTACTAGGTCTGTAACTTCTTCCAACAGCTGAATATAAAAGCTGCCTTTGTTGTGGTTGAAAGCCCCATGTAGAACTCTTCTGGCTGCTCCATCTGCACGTTGCCTGGTTGTATATATATCCATGCACATGCGGCTGTATGTAAACAGAGCACATGGCTGAGGTCTACCAATCCTTGGCAACAAGGAGGGTGCAGAGTGTGTTAACATTGAAGATGATCTGAGAAGTTACTTTTCTTGACATGTATGTGTAAGTAGAATTAAGCACATTTTAGTGTATGATACCTCAGAGTGTGGAAGACTTTATTTTTTAAAATATACTTGAAAGGGTTTTTTTGGTTAACCCAAATTCCAGCTCTATTCACTTCATCTTGTTGCTCCCATCTTCCTTCTCTCACCATGCCTACCAACTGTATCCACCTCTTTTTACCACCTTCGGTCTCAAGTAAGCATCCATCTCTCCATCAGACTCCCTTTATCAGCCTAATTATCATTTTAAACTTTAAAAAAGGACCAGATGCTCTGCCCAGTTCTGTGGCTGCTTCCACATTCCCCAGCAGCCTCAAAACGCTTGGTCAGAGCAGTCAAATTACACTGCTAATTGCTGGATTTACAGCTGTCTCATTTCAGGTGGTTAACGATGTGTGAGTGGGGCTTTTTTTATGCAAAAAAAGTGCTGGTGACAGTGGTATTTATTAAACCTGCTCTTGTTAAGGCTGATGAGTTTTTCAGAGCTTTACAGTAATCACCTGTCAGAGGGTGTGACCAGTGTCATGTGGGTGAAGTGGCAGCTGAATCATAACACCCAGTTTTGCAGAGCTTTAGGATTTGGGAAAGCAAGTGCAAGTAATATTAATGTTGTCTTCTTTTGGCTTTTTTGTCGTCTAAAAGGGAGGTGTTAACTTCTGCCTTTGGAGAACTTATGCTTTTTTTAATACATATTTCCCAGAAAGTCAAGTTTGGGATTTCTTGTGTGAAAAGCAAGCAGGTAGGACATAGAGGTGGGGAAAGCCCTTCCTGCAATCTAAGAAGAGGGGAAACTGGTGTTTCTGCCCTGTTGTTTGTATACTATAGCCCATATGCTACTCATGGCACCTCTTAACACCTCCCACTTGAGCCCTAGATTGCATCTGCAAAGAAATAAAAGTTCATAGCCCAGCTGGTGACGCAGCAGTGCTGGGTGGCTCCTGTGCTCAGGGGGAGGCTTTGTGGTGTGGCAGCACAGATGGCCGAGGTATGGGAGTTCCTCAGGCAGGCTGGGAGGGTGGATGATGGTGTAGACCAAAAACGTCCTCACCTGGTCCAGGCAGTCCAGTCTTTAATTTGCACTCTTTTCTTTTGGGCACTTTGGGTAGGCCCATGGGGTCGTTGTGTCTTTATTAATAAAGCTCTTGTATGATGGTGCCACTGAAATTTGTGTATTAATGAGTACAAACATTTTCAAGTCTGGAGATGACTGAGGTGGCTGCAGGTTTCTCAGGTGTGAAACTAACTGTTGCAGGACTGATCTACAGGTGCAAGTTCCAGCTTACCTGTAGGCTGGCTCAGACATGCACCTCCATCTCAAGGAACAGGGACTTTATCTGACCTTCTTCAACCTTCTGCTTTGTCACCTAAGACCCAGAGAGAGGATGCTGAGATAAGACTGATTCTTCTGAATAATCACAGCACCGTTACAGGTTTTCATTTGTATTTCCCCTGTACTTTGTAATCTTATTTTTAGCCAAGAAATTACATTTAGAAGCCATTAAGAGACGACATTGGCTCAGGCCCAGGGAAGGTTAAGGGAAAGAAAAAGAGATCTGTAACAATTAAGCAAGGGTTGCATCGTTTTGAACTCTTCCTTGGTAATAGATTGTGTGCTTAGAGTATGAGGATCACAGTCTGGGCTTGGAAACCTGCACACAGCTGTACAAGAGAGGCCCTGGGTGCTTCCAGCTTTGAGTCAACGCTTGCTTCATGGTATGCGCTGCGGGGCAGGGGAAAGCTCTTTAAAAGCCATGTGTGTTCTTGCTCCTCTTTATTCCCTTGGCTGTTACTCCACAGATCATTGCATGAGAAGAGGGTGTCCTTCTGAAGCTTTATTTCTCATGGTAATCTACTCTGGCACTACAACCGGTTGCAGTGTCACAAGCACTGTTACAACTTCACTTGAGGAATGACTCTCCTGTGTGGGCACCTGACAATAATGAATAAGGAAAGATGAAAGAGAAGAAATATGTTCATTCGTCTCCCTGGATTAATTTCAGTCCTATGGATCTCCAGATGTGTTTAGACTGCTTTCATTGGGGTCCACAAACAGTGAGCAAGACAAGCAAGTTTGTCAGTTGTGGTCTTTTTCTTTGGGAGCCCTACAAAAGCAAGTGGGGTGAAAATCAAGTAGGGTGAAAAGCAGAGCTCTGCCCATCGCAGTGTCATGTGTATATGAACTACCTCATGTAAAAATCTGTTGGTTTCCTGCAAAAATATTTGTGTAAAAATGGAAACTTTGTATTTTTGAGGTTTTTAATTACTTCTGTGGCTTCCTCACAGTGATTTGCCACCAACAACTTGCCTCCTGCTGACCCTGAGCTACCTGATGTTTGTCCATTTGCTGTGTAAAATAAGAGGAGCTGCAGTGTTGTCTGTAACACCTTTCCCTGTGACCCTTGATAAATAGCAGGGATGCAGAAACTCCCTTGTTTTGCAAGTTGGCAATCACCCTGATTGCCTTGCTGATTATCTGCAGGTTGGTTTTTTTTAAATATCATGCAGCAAGCTCCCTGCTCCACCAGCTTGCAGCCCTGTCCAGGCTGGTGTGGGCACTGCAGAGTCACTATTGGTATTTTTTATTTTATATTGTTATTATATTGGTCACTATTGGTATTTTGGTCACTAAGTACAAGTAACTCTGTCTAAGCCAGTGCTGTTTGTATCAGGGCAGATGTGAGTCATTTATGTTGCAGTACAAATCTTGTGGGCTTTTCTTGACAGGATAACTTGCAAGTGTACATTGGGATGTTCAGTGAACCCAAATGTGTCTGCAGAGTTGTTTTAATTCCTGCCTTTGTGCAGGAAAAATACATTCCAGGCCTTGCATGACTGCAGATCATCACTGCTCATGGGCATCTTCATGGGTGAAGTGCTGGGGCCTGGGCTGGGCCCTGAGTTGGAGTTGGCCTGTGGATGGGTCACAGCCCAGCAACAGGTTTCGTTCCCCAAGGCCTCAGAGACAGAATGAGGCCCAGCTGGGTGAGGCCCCAACTGCCCCCAGGTGATCATGGTTGGGGTGATGGGTGAGGCCTGAGATAAATCAACCAGGAACTGACCAGTTTGAGAGAAGCAACGAGGAGTTGATCAGTTAGAAGAGAGTTCTTGTTGTGGCAGCTTGCTGAGCTCTGTCTCAGTGCTGTGTTCCCCCTTGGCTGATTCAAGATGGAGAAGAGCAACCAGATGAAGGCTAAAAGCTGAAGGTATGTGAGGGGATGTTGCTGAGTTTGGTGTTGGCCTGAGGAAGAAGAGAGCTGGCAGCACAATGGATGTGCCAGAGATTTCCAAAGCAGTGCAGGGCATTTGGACAACAAATCCCTATTCTGGTGGAAGTTTTCAAAGGAATTACAAGGTGGTTTGAAAAATCCATGTGTACGTGGGCTGAGGTAACCTTGCCTTGCTTCTTTACTTTCACAGTGTGATGATTTGGTTGGTGAGTCAGGAAAAAGGCTGTTGGCAGCCTAGCAAGAGTCAAGCTTGCTTTGATTTTATAGATTGGGAAAGGGTTAGCACCCCTTGCCTTGTAAACAGATGTGTATTTGGAAGGCAAGGAAAGCTGTATCTTGAAAGACTGATAATAAGTCTTGTCTTTTGTCCTCATGCTGATTGCTCATCTGGCCATGGAGAGCTTTTGTTGAATTATATTTGCATGCATATGAATGGACGTAAGTGGCTGCATGTTTTCAAGTGTGTCCTAGAAAAGCCTAGATATCTTGAGATGCTGAAAATAAATGGGGAAAAAATTAAGAAGATAATGTTTGCATGAGGCATGTGTGATTGGTAGTTTTCTCTGTATAGTGTATTATGGGCCTGAGATATTTTGTAGTTGCTTGAGGCTCTTCATCATGTTTGCTGGTTTGGTTTTTGCTTAACCATAAGACTGCTCTATCCTCTGCCATGGGCAGAGACCTTAGGTAAGCTTGCTGAAGCTTAGTGCTCCTCATGGATCCAGGGCTGGAGGAGCTGAGTGTTTGATCTTCTTTACCCTCGTATTGAAAGAAAAACCTTAAGAAAAAGAGTATTTCATTCTGCCTGCTGATGTTGCTTATGCAGTGCCAGGATCAGATGCTGTATTTAGTGCTGGGTCATGTGAAAAAGGTATTGTCAATTTTGTTGATGTCTGCCTTGGGAAATAGGTACCTAGCTGGTCTTGAAAACCTGGTCCCAGGTACTACCTCAAAGGTCTCGTATGTGTAGTGTCAGGTCAATAAAATGCACCACTTAATCAAAAAATGTAAATCCATTTCTATGGTATTTTAATATTAGCAAGGTAATTACCGTGTAACTAACCCTTCTCTGTAAGCTGTCATTAATTGGATGATTTCTTATAGGCAGCTTTGCATAATGCATGCAAAATACACTGCAGCTCCATCCTGAGAAAAATTGCCACGGTGAAACAAGGGGATGGGAGCATCCAAGAGACTCAAGCCCTGTGAACAGGCTTGATGGGTCCTTGTTTTTGGACCTACAACTTCTGAACACATATTGAGGCATTGGTAATCTGCAGGCAGGCAACTCTGTTGGACAAATTATTTTTATTAAGAAGAACTGGGAGGTGGATTTTGCCATTAGACATCAGGCTCTGTTGTGTGTGATAGGAAAGATCTGAGAAGTTTTTGTAGCCTCACTGGAGCCAGATGTGAAAGCCATATGTCACTCTGTCAGAGGGACGGGGATGAAGGCAGCAGAAGCAGGAACAGAGCCTACATGGTATTGTACTTTGTGGTTTAAATGTCTCAACTTCTGTGAGTCTTGTGATTCTGAAAACTTTGGCTTTGATAAACCATGTGCTTTTAGATCAGGGTGGCAGAAGAAGGATGGAAGCCCTAAAGACCTGGAAACCCTGAAAACCCAGAACACAAGTGAAAGGGCAGAAAATCTGTCTTGTGATCCCCTGGTTTATGCAGACAGAGAGTTCTGGCTGTTCTACACACTGTTCACATGCACATTTATCTGTGTGCATATCTTGTTGGAAAGCAAGAACTCTGCTAATCTTGTCCCATCAAAAAGTTTCTGTTAAAATGGTACAAATGCTGATGCAGGCAAGGAGGGAAGGGGGAAAGGTCAGCAATGCCTGACCACATTACAAATAAATGACATCTTTCATCTGAACAGTGCCTGCTATTTTTCACTTAGGCTGATGTTGTGATCGTGGAAGAGTAGATTTTAAAAGGTCACCTAACAATTCATTTTAATCCTGATGATTTATAAGGAGCCCAGAGTGGGACCTGGTATAAATGAGTTATGTAGGATTGGCACATATGGTTGAGATCCAGTGCTCCTGGAGACAGGAGCTTTTGGAGTTATGTATTGCTGCTGTGGAAATCCCTGGGTTAAACAGGTAAAATTTCCTCATGGGAAGCCACCTTCTTGATGGCAGAATCTGCTGGCATTATCCAAATGTGACTGTTTGAAGCATTAGGAATAGAAGATGAGAAGAGAGACTCATTAATGCTAAATTTGATTATATATGCAAACCAGGTCTCTATGAAAGGAAGAACAAAAATGATCTGACTTTCAAACTAGCAAGAAGATGCATGGAGATAGAGGGTTCTGCCATTAGACATACACAGTTGAAGTCTCCTTGCCAATTTTTATGAGGGAGATGTTTCAGTCATCACTCCTGTAAATCAGCATCTGCATAATTGGAGCCTGGGGTAAAAGCCCTGCATGTTGACATCTCTGGATTCAAATGTTGCAGTCAGGGGAGGACAGGGTTGGAGGTACTTGTGATAAAACCCTTTCATCATTTGGATTGTGTGGTCCCAGCTAACCTGGATTCATGGCAGTGTGTTTGATTCCAAGGGGCTGGAGACCTCCTGGTTGCTGGTCAAAGTCTCCACCCAGTTACAAGGAAAAGGATCTCCTCCTGATGTAGGAGGGGAGAGACAGAAGGAAGCAGGTTAACACTGGTGATGGAAGGCAAATTGTTCCCACTGCACCTCTGCAAGCTCAGCTTTCTCCTTTGGCACTGAATAAAAGTGATGAGACAGTGTTCTGGTCCTGGGGTGCAGTGTGGAACACAACGTTTGGTCATCCAGCTGGTTGTCCAGCCCAGCAACTGGCCAAAGGGCTCTTGGTGGCTTTTATTCTCAGGGGGCATCTGCAAAGTGGTGTAAAGAACGTTGTGGAAAGGAACATACAGTGTGGAGGTGCTGCTTCTAAGGTGTTTGTTCAAAGTGGCATATGTACTGCCAAGTGTGACATAGTTGCTAAGGTGACAGCTTGCTTGCTTTTTGGCAAAAGAATACTGAATATAGACAAACTATGTGCTTTTGCTTTGCTTAATTTGCACAGTTTTATCTTCTGGCCATTGTAGATACTTCTTAGGTTTGTGTTTGGAAGCAATGTTTGCCTATTTAGAATACTTTACTTGGTTAGAAAAGCTGATATTGCTCCCTGTTCTCAAAGAAAGGCTTAAATCACATAAAATGATGGGGGTTTAAGTAATTGTAATTGTTGATATAATTACAGCATTGAAAGGGTTTGGTAATGCCATTCAGTCAAGTAAGGAAGAGTTCTCTAAGAAGCTTTAATATAAAATATATTAGATGTTGCCTCACTAGCAGCCTATGCATCCAAGCACATCCATGAGCACCTAGTCCAGAAGATTTTTGCATGTAATATTTTTTGCATTTGCAAACTGCTCAAAGCTAAGCTGGAATGCATGGAGAGGTGAGGTGAGAACTCATGTTGGGAGGTTGGTTGTGGTGAGAGGGAGTTAAGAGCAGGCAGGGAGTCTGGCATCAGGCAGCTTGGTTACTGCCACAGTTGAGTATTTCCATAATGCTGCTAGGGGAGAATGATCAGCAGAGGATTAGACTGATGTGGCCCATCAAGAGAGGAGGTTTTCCAGATGAGCAGCCATCTGTGGCATGAAGCAATGTTATGGTCCTCAATGTGGAGAGGAAAGCAGAAAGGTCTCACAAGCCTGATGCCAACTTAAAGCCATGGAATACATGGATGATCCAGGCAAAATGGGCAGGAAAGGCTGAAGTCATGTGCTCGTTGCCCTTTATTGTTTTACCTTTCCTTTCTTTGATGTTTTAAGGCATAGATAAATGTGTTTCTGCAAACAAACTGTTCTGTCTGTGCCTCTTCCAAAATTCCTTAGCATCTGGGGAGAGGGCTGGTGGAGACAGAGCCTGGGGAGCTACTGAGCTAACGCTGTGGGGAGCAGAAAGTGCTGCAGCCTGGAGCTTGGGATGAAGGTTGGGGGGAGCTCTGTGGGCTCCTGTTCCCAGATGAGTGCTGGTGTAGATGTCCCAGCCCCACTTTGGTGGTGCCATTGCAAAGCAGAAGTTAGCCAGCGTATTTTCAGAGGGGTCAGAGATCATGGCACCCTACACAAGGGTCTTTTGCTGGGGGATTGTGGATGTCTCTTTGCAAAGACGACCCCAATAAGCATCCTAGACACCGAGATGTGCAGGAAGGAGGCAGCCTCCTGTTTTTCTGTGGTAAGGGAGCAGGAGAAAAGCTGTGGAGCAGGAAGATTTTAATTAAATGTTATATGTTTTCAGATGAGAGGTGTACAGTCCCAGACCCACTGTCAGAAATAAATCTGATTTGACTATCTTGCAAAACTCTCAACCTGTCAACTTGATCTTTATTCCACGAGAAGTACCAGAGCCTGCTGCAAAGAGCCTGACTGAATATTCACTAGGAGTGCTCAAGAATCTGAAATATTGAGAGTGAAATTCTGACCAGAAGATCTCAGAAAGAAATGCTACCTAGCATCAGCAACATCATTGATACATCAGGGGGTAATTTATAGCAGCAGCTCTTCAGTAGCTCTTTGCATTTCAGAAAGAGGTTTATTGTGTCTGTCATTGGTCTTCACTTTTTTGATGTTAGTGCTCTGCCCTCCTGTGTTATTTCTCAGGTGATGCAAATCCAAAGTATCTTTGGCTTGAAATGATAAGCCTCAGCTCAAATCCTTTGGCACTTGCATGCTGAGTGCTTGCATTGAGGTCCTGTTTGCTGATCTTCCTAATATTAGGTGAAAAGCCTCCATGATACCCCAAATAATACTCTAGAAGTAGCAAAATCTTCCTTGCCAGGTTCCCAAAACCCAAGGGGAGAACTGGCTTCTTGGTTCAGCCTCCTTGGTGTGGGCCATATTATGGCCTATGTCTGCCTTCAGCCTCCATGTCAAAATACCCCAGGATGCCAGGAAATATCTTACAGTTATTTAACAAACAAACTTGAGCCTTGCTTGAGCTGTTTGCAGAATAATCTTCTCCCTGGCTGTGTGCTGGAGGTACGCTTGGAGCAAAACAAGATGAGTCCCCCATCTGTGTGCAAGTTTAAAACCACATAGTAGCTTACCCCTGCTGCTACTCATGCGGGGGCTGTTTCATGCTAAAAACCACTGCTCTGCATCAGTTTTTTTACCCCATTTGAAGCAATCTTTGTATGGAGATAGTGGTGGCTGGGAGCAGTTGGATATTAGAAAAAAGTTCTTTAATCTGAGGGTGATAGATCAGTGGAATGGGCTGCCCAGAGAGGTGGTGGAGGCCCCATCCCTGGAGTCATTCAAGGTCAGGCTTGATGGGGCTTTTAGCAACCTGCCCTAGGTAGAGATGTCCCTGCTTGTGTAGGGAGGTTGGATCAAATGACCTCTAGAGGTCCCTTTCAGCCTGAAACATTCTATGGCAAGGTCACAGCTCCCTGTTGGGGGGAGTGATGCCTGTGGGTCTTATCTCATGCCCAGCCCAATGGGGTTAGGTGTGATACTGGGAATTGTTGCTGCCGGATACGTATATTGCAATAATCATCCTTTGGAGTTGAGCAGTTTCTCCAAGTGCTTTTTTAGAGCCTGTGCTTGAAAGGCAAAGCAAGTGTGGGATTCCCCCAGTGCCAAATCCAGCAGGCGATACCCAGCAGAGCTCTCCTGATTGCCATCTCCAAGGGCAGGCAGCATGCTGGAGTGGGATTAGGTCCTGCTTTGAGAGAACACGCCTGCCAAAAACTGAAACAATGGATGCCTTCCTGTTCAATTTGAACATTTTAATTAAATTCTTTGCTGCTCTGTGCCTTTGATCTCAGCGAGCTGATATACATGGTGTCTGCTGTTATGTCGTAGCAGCATTTTGTTCTAATCTTGCACAGGCACAAGGATGCATTTGAGTGTGGATAAAAGTGCAAAAGCTGCACACTGCCAAGTACTGAGTGCATCACAAACTGACTTTTCCAATGGGTGGCCAAAGACATGTGGACAGGGAGATTATTCACGAGTAAGGCTCAGTAGAGCTGCTTTCTGAATGTATTCTCTCCCCATTTTTAATCTACTTCTGTGAATGGTGCTGCAAGAAGGGTTTCTGTGATGGAATTACTCATTGAGAGGATTGAGGCCAGGAGCTGAGATTTTGTTGCAAAACCAGAATCAGTTTCAAGTGGGATAATTAATAAAGTTTGATCCCTCAGAGAGCAGAAGCAAGGCTGTGTGGCATTGACTGGACACATCTATTGATTAGCCCCAGCCAAGTGCCCAGTTGGAGAGTGTTTGACAGGGTGCTGGCTTTCTATGCAGCCATGAAAAACATGGGTACTGAGCAGCACGTGGCCAAGCAGCCCCTCCACAGCTGATGTCTAAATGTGTGAGAAAGTCTTCAGATAAAGACATGGTCACACATCGTTTCCCTTCTGCTGTTGGTGTCTTCAGTGATGATGGGAGGAGGCAAGCGTGTGGTATTTTCATGGCAAAGAAAGGTATTAGAGTGAGTTTCCTCATGTAGTATAGCCTGGGACACATGAGTAAGGAGCATGGAAAATACTTGTCCTTTGCAGTTTGGGCTGTACCTAGATTTTGGGGAAGCATCTGTCATTGATGGAGCAAAAAGAGTTGTTGGTAGAGCTGATTTGGGGAAAGTAATTTCATTTCCCTGGGAGGAAAATAATTGTGAATCTAAATTTCCATTGGAAACTGGCATTCTGGTGAGATCATGATTGAAGAAATATTTGTGCCAGAATCTACAATATTTCAGCACAAAATAGTTCTGTAAAAAGTAGTGGTTGAGTTGCATTCTCCTTCTCTTCTCCACATCCCATTGCAGTGCCCTAGACTTGCTCCTCCTGGAGCTGTTGGTGATGGATTACACCAAGTGTGACCCTCCTGTGCATCAGAGTGGTGTAGTCTGACCATGGAGCCTGATTTATAGAGCAGGGACAGTGTGAGGAGCCAACCCTTGGAGCAGTAGTGTTCCCAGAGTAATATTGCAAGCCCTTAGCACTGGGACTTGCAAAGAAGAGTCAATGTTTTGTGAGATGACAACTTTTTTGGAAAACGATGAGTGAGTCTAAAATGTAGAAAATTATTTTGGTGGAAAATTTTCATCTGACTCTTGAGACCATGTGTACATGTTGGTGTTGTAGTCTATGCTTCTATTCATAGAATACCAGGTTGGAAGGGACATCAAGGATCATCTAGTCCCACCTTTCTTGGAAAAATCCAGTCTAGGTGAGATGGCCCAGCACCCTGTCCAGCTGAATCTTAGAAGTGTCTAATATTGGGGACTCCACCACTTCCCTGGGGAGATTATTCCAATGACTGATTGTCTTTTTTGTGAATAATTGGAGTCTCCCCAGGAGTAACATGTAGCCATTGCCCCCTTTCTTTTCCATGTGACTTCTTGTAAAAAGTGAATCTCCAATTCCTTTATAGCCACCCTTTAAATCACAGAACGTTAGGAGTTGGAAGGGACCTTGAAAGATCATCTAGTCCAACCCCCTGCTAGAGCAGGATCACCTATATCAGGTCACATAGGAACACATCCAGATGGGTTTTGAATGTCTCCAGAGAAGGAGACTCCACAACCTCCCTGGGCAGCCTGTTCCAGTGTCGGTCACCCTCACCATGAAAAAGTTCTTCATTATGTTTACCCAAAACCTCCTATGTTCCAGCTTGCACCCCTTGCCCCTTGTCCTATCACTGGATGTCACTGAGAAGAGCCTGGCTCTGTCCTCCTGACGTTTGCCCTTTACGTATTTATAGACATTAATGGGTCACCCCTCAGTCTCCTTTTCTCCAGCCTAAGGAGGCCCAACTCCCTCAGCCTTTCCTCACAAGGGAGATGTTCCATTCCCTTCATCATCTCAGTGGCTCTGCTCTGAAATCTCTCCAGTAGCTTCCTGTCTTTCTTGAACTGGGATGCCCAGAACTGGATCCAGCACTCCATGTGGGGGCCTCACCAGCGCAGAGTAGAGGGGGAGGAGAACCTCCCTCGACCTGCTGGCCACATAGGTGATAAAAAAGGCTTAGGGGAGACGTTTTCTCAAGGCTAAGCAAACGCAATGAAAAGCTGAGAGAACTGGATCACAAGCATGTTGTTTGCCGAGCCCTTTTTCTGGTCCAACACGGAGCCTTTCAGAGCTGCACCATCCACGGAGCCGAGAACCGTTGCGCGGCGTTCCCGACCTTCCCTGTTGTTGCTGGGCTGGCTCCGTGGGCTGAGCACGCTCCCGCTGCTGCCGTGGCAGCCTGGCACTCGTGGCAGGCAGCTCTGCGGAGAGGCCGCCCGTTCCAGCACAAAATCTGTGCCTGTCCAGATTGCGAGGCCCTGGCAGGCAGCAGGAGCTGGCTCCACGACGGGCCGACATATGCGGGGGACGCCGGGTGTGCCACGCGGCACAGAGCCTCCTGCCACCCGTGTCACTGCTCCTCCCGGGGGTGGGTGATGCCATGAAAACCAGCTCCTTGCCCACTGTCCTCCTCAGGCTGGTGGCACCACTGTGGGGATCAAGGGCTCTCACTGCTTTTTTTTTTTTCCTTTTCTTTGGTTTTCACAGCAGAACAACAGCAACAGGAGACTGAGGTGGGGCTCGTGGCAGAACTGATCCGGCACAGCTTGTGTTGCTGAGGAGTTAAATAGAAAAGCTCTCTCTGCCATACAGCTCACCATGGCATCGTTCAGTCATTTTTAAAAATAGTTCCCCATCTTTTTGTTTGTGCTCATTAGCTCTGGCCACCCATGGGTGCAGTGTTGGTTGTTAACGCAGCTGAAGAGGCTCTGACAGAGCTAATAATTGGGGGTTTTTTTGCACAGCTTAATCCCCCAAAAGTAGTGACTCAGCAATGATCAAACATCTCTCGTGGGACAAACAGTTCCCAGCTATTCTCAACTTGCAATAAAACCTGTGTGTCACTGGGCTGCTGGGAGGCAGGGCCTGAGTACCCCACATCCCTATTGCTTCTGCAGTTCTCTTCTCAGAGAGCTTGATGAGCATGTCCTGGGTGTTAGGACAAGAGTACTCTTGCTTGGTTTAAAAGAGTTATTTTGTGTTTTTCTGGAGATTTTTACACTCCACCCCGTGATGCGCTTTGGGATGCATTCAGCTTTCTCTTCTGAATAGGGCTCCAGATGATGGAAATAAATTATCATAAATTAGAATAGATTGCACTCTTCAGCATCTCTACATCTGTCATTATGTTTCTTTAACAGTTCAGTTTAACATTTATACACACTCTGACAGCAGCTACTGGTGTGTATGCTATAAATATTGGCTTGGAGAAGACATTAATGGAGTTTAGGTAAACGTTTGATGCCGCTGAGATTCTGTTCCATATGGTGGTACGCAGGGAAATCGGATTCAACGTGCCACGTATAGTGCTCACGTACTCCCTATGGACTGGCCTCCTGGCATTTCATCAGCTTGCTGCCTCACTGAGAAAGACCAGGTGCCTTCAAAGAGGAAAGTGAGGAGCTTCTTGCAGTCTAGTCTGGTTTTCATCACCTGTAGGGTTTGCAATGTTTAAAGCCAACGTGTAGCATGTACAAGAGGGAAGGGTCTAGGAAAAAGAGACATCTTGCAGCAGTGGTGGTCAGGAATTAGGCAACAAGCTGTGGGACAGCTCTGCTTTGAACATGTGTGATGAAAACCCATGGGCTTTTCTGGCCAAGATGCCATTTCATGAGTCACTGAGGAACAGTGTGAGGGCCTTGTGTGTTGGTTGGTCATGGCTGCTAAACCTGCAATTTGTCACTCTTAAACCCTGATAAAACTGCCACCAAAACCACATGTGGCTTCAGAGTTTAAGGAGTCTGGCTTATGTCCCACTGACTTACAGGAGGACAAATAGCTCAGACCATCACAGCAAGAGAGGCAGGAAGAATTATAGCCTGGTCCCTCTGATGTTCCTTTCATAGTTAAACAGAATTTAGATGTCTCTCACAAGTGTTTTGTTGGTTTGGGATGGGGTTTGTTTGGTTTTGCTAATTGCAGCACTGTGCTTGGTGTATCCTGCTGCCTCCCCTGCAGGATTGCTCTGATTTACCCCACTTCCAAGCTGGTGGGAGGGTAAGAAGTGTGTTGTCTGGCTCAACACTGCAGAGGGGCAGCTGGGGTAAAGCAGCCCAACCTCTGTGCCTGATGTGGGGCCCTGGGAAACATCTGGCTCGTGCTGGCCCCGGGGCACATCTGCCGCAGCGAGGAGCGCGGCTGCTTCGTTTGCCCCTGTGCAATGCAATGTAAGTAATGAAGTAACCATGATGTACAAACTGGCTCAAAGCAGGGCAATCTGAAGGGAAAGTGCTCTTCACACTGCAAATTGCTAAAGGTCTTTATGATGCCAGTGAATTAAAAATCTGAGAAGAAAAAAACCCTCCAGTGCTGTGAGTTCAAGATGCATCTTTTAAAAGCTGCTGGTGGGGAGGGGAAGAGATAAGTTATCTGAATGGAAATGGATTTAAACTCTGTATCTTGTACAGTTCTGAGTTGCTGCAAAGAAAACTGTGTATTCTCTGTCACTTGGAGAGCTGGGGAAAATTTCTATAGACTGAATGGGTTTCTGTGATAATGTTACCCCTTTTGATCTGAATTGTTAGACAAGTTTTCAGAGCTTTGCAGGATATTTCTTTTAAAAGCAGAAGTTGCTTCAGATGTTTCTGTGGTGCACTCGTGTTTATTCACATGGGCAGGATGGAGGTGCCTGGTGTGCTCTGCCTCCAGTGAGGGACCCCACATCTGCAGGTTCTTTCCCCCCTGGCTTGGGCTCTTACCTTTCTTCAAGTTTCCAGGTCTTATTGTAGTTCTGACCACTTGTGTGGTTCTTCTGCCTCACCTTTCCTCCTCTTTCTGGCTCCTGCAGAAAAAAATGTTTTGCAAAACCCTTCAGCCCAGGGCGAAATCTTGTCCATGATTTTCCTTTGAACAGCTCGTTGTGTCCGTCTGAGCTCGAGGCTGGCATTTATGTCTCTTGAATGATGCTTTAAAGGAACTAAACTGTATTTAAAGAAAGGCAGCATTTACAATCCCCTGATGTTAAAGACATTTTAGCCCAGCCAACAAGATTTCCTGGTGAGTCTTTCTTCAGCAAGGAACCCTTCAGCCTTCTCCAACTTGAAAGAGCAGCTGGACTCCAGGGAGCAGTTTCAAAGCATTGAAACTCTTTTATCATTATTTGTTGTGTTTCTTTTCTGCATCTTTTGGCTCTTTGAGGCCTGGACACTTCATATCTGAATGTTCTGTGAGTGCAGCCCCTACCACATAGCTGTGACAGGCACAGGTTTCTCCATGATGCTGAATTTGAGAAGGGATGTGCAGCAGGAGGAAATTCATGTAAACGTTCTGCATTGGATCACTTGGCATGAGAATATCTCCTCGAATTATTTAATTAATTGCATTTTAAAAGCTTAGCTCTAATCTAGACTGTAAAGACAGTCTTGGGTGGAGGGGAGAGAAAGGAGCCCTTATTCTGGGTGGGATTTCCTGTTTGTTCTCAAATATCTATGATGTTCTCATGGGAAATGGGTCTATGTACTCCTTTTTTAGCTTTCACACATGACTAATACTCCTAAATCACAAAGCTGTTTCTTCTAGGCTTTCTGTCCCCATAGTAAACCTGGAGATGACCCATTCCCAGTTCCTTCTGTCACCTATACCTCACTGAAAGGCCCTTTGGGGTAGGATGGGAGAGAAATCACAGTTTTTGCACTCCAACCAGAGCTGGATCTCAGAGTTTAAAAATATCACAAGTGAAAAACATGGATGTGAGTCATACAGAAAACACCCTTCATTTCAAAGGGTGTATAAATATCAGAAAAACACATTCTTCAGATGTTTCCTCCTCCTGAGAGGTAGCCATGTCTAAAATTTCTGTTTGAAGTGTTCACTCATAAACATCGGTTCCCTGCTGTCAGTGACCACTCGATGCAGGAGACATCTATTAAATGTTAATAACTGATTCCATGCCAGAGCTACATCAGTCACGAGGGTCTGGGTGAGCTCTGCACAAAGGGAAGAGGTGGAGAAGGCTGTGACTTGACTTCTTGGGTCAAGATACTCCAGCAATCCCAGTCTACAGTAAAGGCTTCACTTACTGGAAAGCTTGATGCTCATTTTGGACCTAAATGCTCATCCATGTCTAACACATCTGGTATCATATTCCAGGACATTATCTCTGTATGCTTTTGGGGCAGTGAGCTCCTTTTCACTTGTCCCCTTTGCCCTCAGGAGCTGTGAGACTGATTTTCTATCAGCTGGGCTTAATGGTATTTTTGAAGCAAGCCTGTATTAAAATGTATAGGCATTTCCCTGTGTTTTTACAAGATTAATATTTTAAAGGCTATTTAATACAAAATTGCTGAAAATTATTTAAATCTGAGACATGCTGGAGAGATCAGAGAACTCTTATCAACTGTTGAGTTAGTAATGTTGAATTAGGCATGAGAAAATCCTTTTTAATTTAAGTGGCTTTTCTCAGAACTTTTTTCCATGTGTAATATCTTCATTCATCCTTCTAATAATTCTTCCAGCTTTGGTTCTCCCTGAGTATCCATGCAGATGGGCACAGTTTGGGCCTTAGTCCATTCAGCCAAGCTGTACAACCCTGAGCACCATCAGGGAGCCCCAAAACCACTTCCCTCAGGGGTACATGTTCCTCCTGTGAACACAGTGCAAAGCTTGAGCCCTTCCTGGGTAATTTTGTGCTTGTATCTGAAAAACTTGGTTGTGCTGCTGTCTGAAAGAATGGAGGTTATGAGTCCTCTTCAATGTAGACACTTCAGCTATACCTTCCAAAAACCTTAAAAATTTGAACTAGAAATATCTTCTGCTTAATATTTTTCAAGAATGCTACTGTGAGGCTCTGCAAGGGGAATTTTAAATACTGCTTTTTTTTCTTCATAACTCTTGGAGGGGCTCAGCCTCTCTCCAGTCCCACCCTCCTAACAAGCTTCTGTGAGAACTTAGCAGAGCAATGTGTGTCCTGGTCGCACCAGATGGATCTCATTTGTGTTGCTGTTCACAGGCAGCAAATGGAGTGGAGCCTGAGGCAGCAATTTGCTGCCTGAAGTTGGTGCCTGATGAATTAGGGAGATAAATAAGGCAAGTCTGCCTTTGCTTTTCCCTTTGAGTGTGAGGTGGCCCATGTTTGAAGAGACAATGTGAAATGAGCTTTCAAATATTTCCTTGAAGTTGTCTTAATTATTTCACTATAATAGTAAGGAACAAAGCAGAGGAATCAATACACCTAATTATTACATCTAAATGCAAGAGAAATTAGCCAGTGAACTCTTCCTTCTCTGGGGAGGATTAATCTTCCGATGCTCTATTTCAAATGTCTTCCAGGAAAATGAAAGGCTTATCACCTAGGAAACACGCGGTCCTAATCGCCCAGGTCTGCCACTTGGATTTGGAGGCTGTGAGGGGACTTTTAGTTGGTCTTGTGAAGCACAAAATGAGATTGTTTTGCTTGTGTTTAACCATCGTAGTTGGAGTTTTGTAGCTGGGTGATTTGAATGACAAGTACCAGCAGGGCATGCACCACGTGTCGTCCAGATACACCTTGGATGGACTGGTGGACCTACTCAACACCAGGCAGTGCCATGTGGAGGGGATGGGTTCCATCCTTATGGGATGCTGTCAATGGGACAGTGCTAATTAGCTCAGCTGCTAGCAATAAAGTGGTGTATTGATCAGAGAATCATTATGGTTGGAAAGGACCTTTAGGATCATCAAGTCCAACCTTCATCCCAACCTCTCCCTGACCACTAGACCATAGCCTCAAGTGCTACATCTACTTGTTTTTTAAACCCTTCCAGGGATGGTGACTCCACCACCTCCCTGAGCAGCCCGTTCCAGTGCCTGACCACTCTCTCAGCTATCTCACTTACCTTTGCACTGCAGGATACTTGGATTTTTTGATAGCTATGTGAGACTCCAAGGTATCATATTGCTGTGGTCTGGTGGCAAACAGCCACAAGATGCTTACACGTGATCCTGGTGGGACTTGATTCTTCACCCTTAAATTAGTCACTGCATTGAAATGACAAAAATATTTCCCACATACTAGGTTTAGTATGACAATAAATTCTCATTCTGGCTCCTTGCTGTTGACTTGCACCAAGCCAATGATACCTCATGATACTTTCTCCTAGGTTGATTATAGCAATTTCAAGCTGTGACACAGATGTAAGATGATTTCAGATGAAGTGTTCAGTGAATAAATTCATCTTTATATAAAATGTGTTTAACCTCTGCCCCCCATAAGGTTTGACTTCCTCTAGATTTTGTCATTTGTTGTCATGTGTCATCCTGGTGGAAATCCAAGCATGGAATTACAAAGATGAGTTTCCCCAGAGTATTAGCACATTTCTGCACAGGCAGATCATGCCCAAGAAGAGAAGAGTTGGGTTATTCCTTGCCTGCAAACTCACCTCAGTGTAAAGAAGACTCAGCAGTTAAAATATGAAATCTAAATAAGAGGGAAAAAGGGCCATTTCTTTGCATAACACTGGGGAAATCAGCCTTACAGTTCACAAACTGAGATGACAGCTCGCTGTAGGGAAAACTTCAGTCCATCATTATTTTGCATTTGTGGGTTGCATTACTCATGGCAGTTTATTAATTAGTTTCTGTGTCACACTCTTTCTTAAAAGGAAAAGATTTCAACTCATTATGTATCACTCTTGTACCTTTTCTTTCTTCCCAAATTACTCTTTGCATCATGGTCAGCTCCCATCTTTCCTGCCTGTCGAGTTGATTAACTGGGTGATGCTGACTGGAGGGCATGGGATGGGCCACTGATGCACCACCTGATTATGTGGTCATGGAAACCCCCGGAGGTAAGACCTCTGTTATCAAAGTAAATTGGGATTTTCTGCCAACTAATGGTTGGCGAAGCTTGCACTAATGCTGGATGCTGCTGGATGATGTGCTATGGAAGCCAATTAGCCTTTGCTGATAAGCTGGGCTTTGATTAAGCTTTTTCCAGGCTTCCTCATTGCAAGAAACATGTATTACTCATTGAACATGCAAATGCACTTGCAGTGTGTAATTACAAAATCTTCTAAAGGAGAGACCTATTAGAAACAGGGCTTTTGTTTCACTCTCACTCCTTCGTTGCACTTACCCACTCAGTCACACAGTCTAATTCAGCAAACATAATGGACTGGTTTGAGGAGTTAAAATATCCTGTTGTGGAATGTTTTATGCTTCAAATACTGAATATAGTGAAGACCACTGTGGTGGGTACGTAAGTTATCTGCAGCCACTCTGCAAACCTCCCCCTTTGCAGGGAGCCTTGGGAAGCAGGGGGCTGGCGATGCTGTGATCTGCAGCTTGAGCCTGTTTAAGAGTGATCTTGTCCCAATAATGCTGAGAACAAACTCTTTTGCTGTAGCCATAGGCAGGGATAACTTATCCTGCTGAATATGCAGCTTGTTGCACTTGATGGGAATTCACTTATTGATCCAACCAGCTCCAGACCTGTTTACAGGGCGATTGTGGATGAAGCAATGTAATTAAAATTATGACTGTGCATCGTGTCTTTAACCTTTGACACTCTGGATTTGGATATAATAGGGTGTCTTCTATAGCTGGGAATGGATTGTGAAGAGCAACAAGGAGTTAATGTATTTTCACACCCCTCAGGGATGCATTTTCCATGTTACATTCTCATGTATTAGTTGTTAACTGAGTGAATCATGGTTCTTAGCCAGTCGTACATATTATGATAGCTTTAGTCACTTCATCTTAGAGATTGCATGAGCTTGTGTATCCTTGTCAATATCCATATGATGGTGCTTTAGAAAAAAGCCCAGGAAATGGGGATTTTGTTTCCAGGTCTAATTCATAGTTATAGTTCTTGAGTGTAAAAAAAAAAACAACCCAAAAAAAGGAGAAAAAAAAAAAAAAAAAAAACCCACCAAAACAAAAACCCCCAAACTTTCCTGTAGCTAGATGCATGTACTTGCTATTTGTGGTGCCTTTAGTTCATCACATGCCTAATAACATGGAAATCAGTTTTGCTATTCAGAGTTCTCTGCTGTGGCACACTGATGTGATCTAAGTTTGGCACAGTTAGCGTTTTCTGATTGAGCTGCCTTGCAAAATTGTCAAATCAAGGCAGAAGGAAGAACCCCAGAGGTGGGCAGTGACTGCCCCAGGTGCACTTTCCCTGTTGTACATCTCATCTCCTATGGCAGGGCTGCAGAGTCAGAGGTGGGGAATGGCAGGAGCAGAGCTGCTCTATCTGCTGGCCCCATATGAGATGCTCTTCAGAGTCCATCAGCTTTAGTGCCTTGACACTTTAGCAGACACTTTTTAAAATTTTTATTTTATTTTATTTTTTTGGTTGTTTGTGGGGCAGAACCAAGGATTTATTTCCCAGAAAACTCTGCTTGAGGATCATTATAAGCCCCAGTCCTGCAGGAGTAATCCTGTTTGTGATACAGGTTTTGTCCCTTTTGCAGGTTATGATTGGTGGCTTCACCTTCCCATACCTTAGCACTGGGGCTGGTGGCCTCAAGAAATGCTTGAAATATAGGTGTATATAGTGTGGGCATCCTTCATTTGTGGGGCTTCTGCTAAGGCCAGCTCCTTCTGCTGATCACACAGATGCTCCCAGGGTTTCAGCTAATGACCACAGAGCAGACATCTCTTCTTGCTTCAAAGTCATGTGTCCATCCTCTTCCAAATTAGTGGTTTCCAAGTGTCCCACTGGACATTTGGCCTAAAATAGTCTGAATGCTTCTACTGTTTTATTATCATCGCCAGCTTTAGTGCATGTACGTGGGCTCTGGTGAGAGCACAGTCTAAACACTTGTGCTATTGCAGCCTTTATTTAAATTAAATTGCATCTTGTGGTGGGAATTTTGCAAGAGAAGGTTCCAGGACTGATGTTTGAGTGTGAATATTTGAATTGTAATTTAAATTCTGCTGCGTTTAGGCTTAAAAAGATTTTTTTTTTATATAAAAAAATCTTAAGAACTGTAATTCTTTCCCATTCTATCAATAGTAACTGCAAACTTGAGCATATGCTGCAAAAGGCACGGAGGCAAAGCATTCAGCCAGAGAACACAAGTGCCTTTTTCATCTGAGGAAAATCAGCAAAAAGGAGACAACTTCCAGCAAACTGTGGCTTCCGATCCACAAGCTGATAAAATCTGCATATTAGTCACAAGTTATTTTTCCAGATTTCTAGTTCATTCTGTCTTCTTAATTGAAAATGCTGAAATTCTCTTTCAGTCTCTGTTTCGTAACTAGTATACTTGATGGGGGGGGAACAAAAACCAAACTCAAAATCATCACCACCACCATTATTATAGCTCACATCCTGCAGGTTGTGATTTGGTTTTGTCTCAACCGACCAAGATGCCAAGCTGTGTTTTATTCAGAGGTAAATCTAAGGAAAAATGCATCCTTTTATTGGGAGTATGTTCTGTAAAAATGAGATTTTTTTTATTTTATTTTATTTTTTTTTCCAAAGAGAAGGTGTTAATTTGTGACAAACCTCCCCAAGATGAACTTCTTAAATCCAAACCCTTCATTGGGTGGTTTTTCTTGCTCAGCATCCCAGCACATCTTTGCAAACAGGACCTCTAAAAATCTGAAGTAGATCTGCACATTTTATGCCAGCGTGGAAGCACGAAGCCATCCTGAGTCTTTGCAGCTGTGGATAATGTGTGTCCAGGGCTTGTTCCACACTGAATTAATTGCTGTGAGGATTAATGGTACTTCACTGATTTCACTTGCCTGTCAAGTTTACGTGCCTTGAGCTTTTCCTAATTATAGGAGACCTCCTGGGCTTGGGGAAGGGGTAGCATCACTTTCCTCCTTTTGTAACAGTCCAATCAATGGCTCCTTATCAGAGAAGATGATCCCTTTTGGTGTAGCAGTGGTGTCATCAGAGAAGCAACTTTTCTGCCAGAAATAGCTACCACTGTCTCCAGCATGGGCGTTGCTGCTTAGGGTAATATGTAAGAGTATTTTGGTTGCAAAGCTTAGATTTTACAACATTGTAAAGTCCTATTGAATGAGGAAATTTCTTGCTTTTCACTTCAGTCACAGAAGGTGTTTTCTGTGCTTTTTGGAGTGTGGTAGTTGTGTAAAATCAGTTCAGGTGGTGCTCTGAGGTTCTGCCACATCATCACCTCTGGAAAAGCATCAATGTTCTCAGTGCTGTCCATAGAGTGGATAGAGCAGAGCAAGTACCATAAAATCTGTTCACTCTCATGGTTCCCTCATACTCATCTAGTTTGATGCTGCCTGTTGTTGGTGTGTGTAAATTTTTGATTGTTTTTCACTGTTTTTTATCCTAAATGTAAATTGTATTCATTTCTGTAATACAGAGGGATGCACGATGGGGAGGGTGCATCAGAGGTTACCAGAGAACATACACAGAGTTTGCAGGCTGGGAGTATTGACCTACAAGCAGAAGACAACCCTCAGCAAGGACCAGTTTAATATGCACAGCACATAGTTCCAGTTTAGTTAGTTTGTTGCAGAAAACTGTTTCACTGTCTTATGCATTATCTTGCCTGTCAAGGAATCATCCATACTTGTACTTTTCCCAGGCCATTTTTCTCCCTTGCACTCTTCTCTTGCTCCATTTTCACTTCTATCAGCCTGATCATCACCTAGAGACGTGTATGCATTGGTCCATCTCTCATGAGGATGATTATTTTTTGGTTGAAACAAGACTTCCCCAAAGGGCTGACATAGGGTTTTTATTTTATTCTTCAGTCTGCAACAGAGAAACTTAAAAGATTTTCCAGTTCACTCTGAGTTGAAGTGAATCTGCACATCTAGATAGAGCAGTGAAGACTTTTTATCCTCTATGAAATACTAAAATGCCATTAGAGCAGAATGTTTCTAGTAATTTTGTGTGTATGCATAAAGACCATAAAGAGAAGCTAATATTATCAATTTGATGGCTCTCATTATCCTGGAGCTATTTTTTCAGAGTCCTCCTACTGCATTTGTAGACCTTTTCTCCTTTCTCTTAAAATTTACTCTGACATGTTTTGTATTTGGGAGGAATTTTCCCTCCACAAGATTAAACACCAGCCTATCATCTAATTTATTTCTTTATGTTTTTACTTGTGGCAAACTCTTGGAAGTTAAATGCTGAATTCATGGTGGGCTAGAAGGAATTCATTGCTCTGTTAACCTTTATGTGTTCTGTACTGAAAATGTCCTGTTTCTTTTCTGTTAAGACAAATTGATTTGCTCATGTAAGAATTTACCTCCCTAATGACATGTCATTAATAAAGACAATGTTTTTAGTAGCTGTAGCATCGTGTCTTTTTTATTATTATTTTCAGTGTGACCTTCGTGTTGGTTTTGCCTGTTGTTTAGTTGAGCAAGTAACAATGTTCTGCTGTGTCACAACATTATAATGTTGGTGTTGAGGTGTAAATTGTGACTCTCATTGTTGGGTGGTGTGTGAAGGTGGGGGGCTACTTCTGCACTCCAAGATATCACTCTTGTGAAAAGGCCAATGTAATTAACACATCTCTTGGCTGAAGGAGGATTCCAGGAAAAATAACAAATGCAAAAAAACATTTTACAAAAGCAGCCTGTGCTGGAGGAGTTGGCCACCAAACAGGCTCCACTAACACCTTGGTGTCTGCACCTCCAAATCCAGGTAGAAATCACAATGGGTTGGATGCTGATTCTCTTGGAGTTGTTTCTAATAGGTGGCATCACCACAGATTGCCAGGACCATCGTCGTGAATTTGAAGCAAATCTGTCATTGGCAATGGCTACAGTTTATATTTTGTCATGTTATTTTGGTGAGACATTTGCAGTCAAAGCTCTGAGCATGGAAGAGAGAGAATGAGGGACTATGTGTGTGTGTGTGCCCAGTGTGGAGCTGGGCTGGATCTGTCACCTGAGCAGGATTCGTGCTGCCTTCAGAGCAGTCACTGCTGGGATACTGCTGTAATATTTAGGTCTCTGGAAAAGATGGTTGGTTGCTGTAAAAGTCGGATCTCCTACAGAAATAAACCCAAAGTTTTTTGGATGGTGGGACAGGTTAAGACATGGTTCACAGGGGGGCAGCTCCTCTGCATCCAGGCAAAGCAGGGGAGGCAGCCTGATTTGGTGGGGATTTTGCATAGCAAGCCTCTGGCACGTGCCCTTGCCCTGCATCTCCTGGAGGCAGGGGGACTTTTGCTTGGGTGCTGGGATACTGAAAAACCTGCAGGAAACCTCTATGGGCTAGAGAAATTACTGTGCCCATTTTAAAATGGAATCCCTGTATTAACAATTTAAATTTATCTTACCTCTGACATACTTGAAACTTCACTGCCTGAAATGTGCAATGGAGAGCTACTCTGTGGGGCTCTAGCTAAAAACAATGTATTTCCATGGATGCATTGAGTTTTTATTTCTAAAGGGGCAGAGATTGTGATTGCAGTCTGTCCCCCCCAGAAACTTGTTTAGAGCAGATACACCCCCTGAAGATTTAATGATCAAAAGCATTTCCCTCTTGTTTCACTATTACTTCTCTTTTTTTTTTAAGTGCAAGCTTGTAAAACATGGGCAAAATGTAAAGCTGAAAGGAAGAGAAGCCAGGAATACTAAAGAGAGAGAGAGAGCTTGAAAGTGTTGGCCAAGCAGCTGTTCATGCCTCCTATTTAGCATGAATGGAAGACATAGCCCTGATTAAAAATGGTAGGTAGCAGCTGCACAGCCTGGGCTAAGGATTACCAGATGGTTAACTGTGATTGACTTGTCTCCATGGAGCTCAGTGGGGAGGGAGGGATGGAATATCTGAAATGTGATGAACATGCTAGGTACACAATTTTTTTTTTTATAATGAATGTGCCAGATTTGTTTACATGCTTCTTGAATAAAATATGGCTGCTAGTTTGACTTAAGACAGACATCTTTAGTACATGCTATGTTGCAAAACCTTGCTCTTTTGATTGTAGGTGTGATGATTCCCCCTCAGCTCCCCCTCCCTGCCCCGGTGCTGTGATACAGCATAAAATAATTGGTTGACAGAATGTTGATTCTGCAGCACAGGGAGGATTTGCACAGATGGGAGTCAAAATATGTCTCCTTGCCTTATGCTAATGCCACCACAAAGGTTAGGGAGAAGTTCAGAACTGAATGTGGAATCCTTGTGCTGCTTTCACTGTGGCAAAGTGTTTAATGTTGGTACCTGAAGATCCAAATGCTCCAGTTGTCTTCTCCCTCTGTTTTACAGCAGAAGTGCACCAGTGCTTGCTGCATATTCATAGTACAATGGCTCCTTTTCCTTGACGTGTGCTCATCGTGGCCAAAGTGGGTTGTTTTTATTTGCTAGCCCAGAAAGAGCTAGAAACCAGAGATATCTCTAAAAATACTGTGGCAAGAGGATGTCGCATCAACAAGCTTCAACAGCATCTTCTAATGGGGCTTGGCCAAGTTTCCTGCAAGTGCCAAACAATTGGCACTTGTGTAAGCAATATGTTCTGTAGCCATGTGGAAGGTGGGGTGTTCATCGTGCAGCCTGCTCGGGGGGGAGGCAGCAGGTATTGGTCAGGTTGATGGCCAGAATGCCTCACCCACCTCTTCTCCTGGGTGATCCCTAGGGGGTGACAGCTCCATGACTCAGTTTCCCTTCCCCACCCTCTGATCTCAACCTCTTTGCTATGAGCAGTAGCTCCCAGGGTGTGGTTTTGGAGGATCCTGGAGCTGTGGCATCCTGAAGGGCACGTGTTCCATAGGTGAACAGTCCACATGACTGCTCTGACTTTCACAGGAGGTGCAAATTGCAAGTAACTAAGAATAGAAGCCAATAATTTGGAAAACAATACCTTGGCATGTCTTTAGGAAAAAAAAATAAATAGTAATAACAGTGAATAATTTAGAAATGTGAGGATAAATAGTGTGTTTGAGGGAGTGTGTTGCCTCCAGCTGAGGGGAGTGGGAGACATGGATTGTGTGGTTCTTTATCCTCTATGCTGAACACTTTCACTGAGTGTTTGCATTAATTTTTTTTTTAAGCAAATGACAAACATGTCAAAAATGGAGTTGTCAGTTGTTAACTCATTCCTTTGAATTTGAGCATGAATGAAATTGTGATGCAGATTTGTCTTCATAAATGTTTTGTTACGTAAAAAACATTACTTTTGAGCCTGTGACACTTAGTACTTCATTACTCTCACCTCAACATAAACACAAATAAAAGGCTAGTTCAGGCTTCTGATACTGATAAGCAAATGGTTTATTTTGACTTTGTTGGGTTTGGGGGTTTTTTTGTGTGTGTTTTGGCAATATCAGAGCCTCCCTCCTCCTTTCCAAAATAAAAAAAAACAAACCCAGACCCCATCTGATTTATTGAAAGTGGCAGAGTCTTAAAAGCAATGATTTAGAGGCTCATTATCCTCAAACAGTGGCACGGGGAGGGGCTGAGGCTGGGGATGGTGACCACAACCTCTGCCTCTGTGTGGGATAAAACATTTGGCTGTGGGTTTTGTGGTCCTGGTGTAAAGAGTGTCCTGGCTGCAGTGTCACAACCACATTTCCTACATGTTTCAAGTGAAGGAGAAGCTCTTGAGGAAAACAAACACATATTTACCAGGCTGAGCATGAGGTTTGTGGTGCCTTTGTAAGGGAACAACAAGCTTTTGGTCTCCTGTTGGGCATCAAGCCACTTAGATGCTGGAGCATGGTGGATGACCATGGCCAACTCCCTGAAGGAGATAGCAGGGTGCTTGTAGGTGGTCCTTGTATCTCCCTTTCTTCTGCACACTGCTGGAAGCCTGATTTCTGGGGGAAGAACTCATCCTCAATATGATCTACTTCTCAATGTACTAGAAATGGAATTAATCATGATGGTGTCATAGGCCAGGTAATAGATGGAGGTGATCAATCTGTCAGCAGTCACACCAAGAAGGCTGAGGAACTCTGCCTTTGTGAAGATTGTGCACTACTTGTGAAAGATAAACGTTTGCAGTTGGGCCACACCTTGCAAAAAGAGCAGAAGAGGTGGCCAAGGAGAGTTTTCCTGCCTGGTGTTTGATTTTAAATTGTTTTCTGATAGCAGGAAAAGGTGTGAAGAAATACTGGTGTGATGAGAAATGGAGGCTGTTGTGTAAGAGGGAGACAAAGAGGGCTTGGCTTGTTTTTTATGGTGTAATGGGCACACTTCAACATAACTTTGCTCTTTAAACACAAGAAGGGGAGAACAGCTCTTTGAGCTAATGAACCAACCTTGTGTGGCCATAGTCACACCATAGGTTAGAGGAACACTGCAGCACTTGGGGGGATGAGGCTCCTCTGCCAGCGTGGTGGGAAGAAAGGAAGCAAAGTGAGTTTTGTGAGAAAACTAACAAATTTATGAGAGTGATGACAAGGTGCTTCCTCAGCAGCAGGAGGCTTGGTGACCCTCATGGTTGCTTCCAGCCCTGGGAGATCCAGGAGAATATGGTGGTTGCAATGCCCATGGGACAGGAGAGGGCAGAGGATGGTGCTGGTGGCCACAGCTGGACACTTCCTTCTGAGGCCACCAACATGCTCAGAAGGGGTTGTTGCTGAGTGTGGGGCATGGGAGGAGAAAAATCTGCCCTCTCCCTACACGTGAGGGTAATTTCTTTCTCTGTGACACTTGGCAAAGCCACGTGTGAAACAGCCTTCACGTCTCCCTGAAAAAAGGCAAGACTGCCAAAATTTTGTCTGTTTTGAGTCAGGAAGAAATGTTGAAATCTTGAAAGTCTGTTTGCCTTAAAAAAGGTACCAACACCCCAAAACTGGTCAACTGAAGTATTTTGATTTTGATCCATTATACTTCCTTTTTTTATGTGTGTTAAAATTTTGTAACAGTATTTTTTCAACCAAAACTGTTCATTTTGAAAACTTCAGAGCAAGAATTTTGACAATGTAAAAAATTTCAGCTCAGAACATGTCATCCCTCCTGTCTGCAATTGTGACAAATCAAAGTTTTAAGGGGAAAACACACATGCACAATAATAGTTCTTTGGGAAATTGTTTCCAGCTGCATCACTTAATCCATTCTATCAATTGTCATGGGAAGGAACTGGGCAGTATAGATCTGTAGCATATGTTGAGAATCAATGGCAGTTCCTATGAAGGTGCTGTCAGATAGTCTCTTGTTGATGGGAAGGGAAGATGGGTCTTCTGCTGTCCCAACAGCACTTGGGGGACCTCTCAGAAAATCATCTCCCACTGCTGCCCACCATTAGCAGAAGCCAGGAGGTTTCAGGAGGATGTGGCTGATGGCACCACTGTCACAGTCCTGATGGGACACGTGGCTTTATCTGCTGAGGAGTGAAGAAATGTTAAAGCATTTGAAAATGGAAAGACAAAACCAAGGGGCTCTGCAGCCTTGGTATGTGTGCATGGCTGATGGCAAATGGAAGGTAAGGAGGAGTGAAGCCTGGGATGGTAACAAGCATGATTGACAAGGTCATCTTGGAGAAATGCCAGGATTTGGGGGGAACTAGTTTACATGGTGTCTGCTAGTGGGTCCATTTTTTCATCTCCAAAAGCCTCAGGCACCTCCATGTGAGCTATAGGGTCAGAGTGGTCTGGAGTGAGTGCATGCTACCAAAGGTGCAGTCCCAAATCAAGATTTTCCATCTCTCCCTGGGGGGAAACTACCCCTGTGCAGCACCGTGTCCAGTACTAGTTTTGCAGCTAATATTAATGAGAAAACATGTCTGGCCATTGAGAAGTGGTGAGAGAGGGTAGAGCTGCACCAGTGAGCTGTCTGCCAGCGTGGCTGCAGCTCAGCCTTTCAAAATGGCCAACAAATACATGTTAATGACGTGTTGCTGAAGCTGCCCTTGAAGGTAAGTGCCTGTGGCCATGGCTTTTATGTGTCATTTATTGCCACGTGTTGTAAATACCAGTTTCTGTGAAGAGAAGTGTTTATACCATCTTGCTCCAGCACAATCTTGTGTTCTGCTGGTGCAAGGGCACTCGCCAATGTCTTTGCTATAAAATACTTTCATTTGAAAAGTGGCAGCCTCAATAAGAGCTTGATAGCAACCAGAAAATATCTGGCTGCTGTTTATGACTCTGTTGTAAACAAAACAGATGCAAGTGGTTTTTCTTCTCAGGGTTGAGTGCTGAGCTTCAGGCTTTGGAGGAACCAGGGCCGTCCAAACCTATTTGCATTCTGTATTTTGGTATTTTACTCCCAGTGCAAACCCCATCGTCTCCATGTCATTCCATCACTGAGAGCTCATTGCCTGACATTTTCCCAGCAATATTTCTGAGCAGACTTTTTGTCCCCAGTAGCATAAACAGTATGGACCAGGATTTATGCTTTGTAACTCAAGGCCTGCTGCTCTGCACTGAGAAAAACATCTCACCATGGATAAAAGCTCAGTGTCCACGTGTTTGACCACTGCATCCTACCTTCTGCACTGCAGGATTTGTCTTGGTATGATGAATTAGCTCTTTGACACTTACCTTGTACACGTGTAGTCTGCTTTATGCACCCAAGCAATGTAAATCAAATCTCTCTCACTGCCTGAATGCTACCTTGGATGTAGGCAATAACTTCAGAAGTTGTCTTGTTACAAACTGTGTTGTTTATCAGCTCGAATTAACTGTTGAAATGGGTTGTTTGCAGTGATACAGAAAGATGTGGGCAATTGATGCAGTTTAAGACAAGTAGGCATTGATTTTGTCTAAACTTAGTTGATATTTTGCTAGCATCAAGCAATATAGAATTGGCTTTAAAAAGATTGCATCTATAATGTATGATTTTTTCCTTAGTCAGTTTAACTAAAGGAGTAAAATCTTGCTGTTGCCCTGCTTCAATATAAAATATATCCATGTATAGATTATAGAAAATAGTATCATAGAAGGCCAGGTGGGAAGGGACCTCAAGGATCATCTAGTCCAACCTTTCAAGATAGAAAAATACAGTTTAAATGAGATGGCTCAGCACCCTGAGTAGACAGTTTTAAGATTGAGCTTGAAAATAGGTATGTGTAGGGTGAATGTGTATATATATTTGCACACACATGCATGTATCACTTTATATATTGATAGACAGACCTTTATATATAGGTAGACAGTGCAGGTGTGGATGGCTGTAGGAATCATCTGGATTTGAAGCATCACCTCTGAGTTTGAAATCTGTACCAAACCTTAGCAGGGCAAGAAGTCACTCAGCTGCAGTTTGTATTTGGATGTGCCAAGAGTAGGCTGCATTCAGTGAGGCTGGATTAAATCTTGTTGTTAGCAATATGGGCTGGCCCTTGGCCCTCCTCCTTGACCCAGTATTCCCAGTTTTTCAGCTGGATGAATTGATGTAGACATATTGGAACGTGTCTAGAGGAGGGCCACCAAAATGATCAGGGGAATGGAGCTTCTCTTGTATGAAGATAGGCTGAAAGAATTGGGCTTGTTCGACCTAGAGAAGAGAAGGCTCTAGGGGGACCTTATAAGTGACCTTCCAGTACCTGAAGGGGACCTACATGGAGGCAGGGGAAGGTCTATTCAAAAAGGTTTGTAACAATAGGACAAGGAGTAGTGGTTTTAAGCTAGGAAAGGAGAGATTTAGACTGGCAACTAGAAAAAAGTTCTTTAATATGAGGGTGATAGATCAGTGGAAGGGGCTGCCCAGAGAGGTGGTGGAGGCCCCATCCCTGGAGTCCTTCAAGGTCAGGCTTGATGGAGCTCTGAGCAACCTGCCCTAGGTAGAGATGTCCCTACTTGTGTAGGGAAGTTGGAGCAGATGAGCTCTGGAGGTCCCTTCCAGCCTGAAACATTCTATGACTCCATGTAGTCATCCTTAAGAGTGATGTGTGGATGGAAAATAAAGATGCTTTCTGAGCTGGCTCACAAAAACTGCTGTAGTGCAAGCCTTGCATTTGGGATCATTCCTGATGAACACGTGCAGGCATCCCAGCATTGCACTTGTGGTGTGTGTGATCCCTAAAGCCCTGTATGTAAATCTTATGGTATGGAGAAGCCAGACAGCAGGTTTTACATGCATCTGTGCCTTGCACGCCTGCATTTTTGTCTCCATAAGCAGCATTTCTTCTGTCTCACCCATGTGACAGAAGGTGGTGCTGGGCTCTACTGCTGGTCCTGGGCTGTGTTAAGCCCCATGGGGCTCAGTGCCACTTGCACACGTGGAGAGGAGCCTTGACCTTGCTGCTCAGATGCATTTTCTCTTCTTGCAGTCCCCTCTGCATTCGTACAGCCCAGAAATCTCATCACAGGGGATTAGAGGGTTTAGTTCTGCATTGTGCAGTTGAACCAGTTAAGCTGCACTTGGTTTCTCCACGTGCCCAGATATCTTGATGAATTCATCCTCCCCTCCAGCATGTGTGCGTTTGGCTGAGAATTAGATTTATGTTTTTTAATTTCTGGGGAAAAAAAATCCGAAATAAACTAACAGTTGAGCAATTGATCTGGATTAATGAGGACCAACTCTATTAGCCTAATACAACACTAATCTGATTCCAAACTGTTAACATATTAAAGCTGCTTAATTACATGTTTGTTTGACACAATGTAGTAATCCTGTATGATTTAGGGTGTATTGTCACAGCCCTTGACTTGCAATGCCTCCCCATTGATAAAAGTACAATTAAAACCCTTGAGTATGGGTGAGGCATTCACCTCACCCTTTGCTCTATTGAAAGGTGGCTTGTTGTGAGCACTGCCAAACATCCTCCCTGCTTCTATAGGCTGGAGAAACAGTCACCACCTCTTTCATGCATGGAAAAGCAAGGGGCAGGAGAGGCTGGTGTTGGCTTGTGCAGGAAATAGGTGTCTGAGCTGGGAATTTAATCCAGGATTCCTGAGTCCTCATCCCTGATTTAATGCCACGACAACCTTCTTCCCCTCCTGATGCTGCTGACAAAGCTGAGTTTCATCACACAGCAAGAAAAACAAAGCCTATAGAGGAGGAGGAGGGCTGGAATTACTTCTAACCAGTAGGTTGAGGGATAAGAGGATGTACTTTCATCTATTTGGGCAGTTGTCTGGTGTCGTGCTGTATTTTCTACCCAGCCTGGATGCAGCAATGCTCCAAGAAGTGAAAAGCCTCCTCACATCTGCTCGCTGTGAAGAGTGGGATAACGAGATGCAAAATCAAAGCAGAACATGAGCCCTTTTTGCTTGTTGGAGCCAGGCACTGTCAGAGGAGAAGGTTCCTTCACTGAGAAAATTGCTCAGCCATTTCTGAGTGCTGTTTATGCACTGATCCTGGGCTTGTGGGGAAGGTTGTCCTGATCCACTGCAGGAGCAGGGCCAAACCTGGGGCATTTCTACCTCACTGCAGAATATCAAATATATATCGAATTGAAAACTTTCACATTTTTAAATACAATTGAAAATCTTGAAGGGTTTCTGGCAGTGTTGGTATAAAAAACTTAGCTTAAGCTTGATGTAGAGGATGTAGGGCTTTGGTGGGCATCCAAAGTGAAAATATCCCTGGAATGGATGATGTATAAAGTATGTCGTCCGTTCATATGGATATGACATATAAGGTATGTCATATTTCCCTTGAAAAGAAAGTAGAATGTTTCTGGTCTTCTGTCATCTGCATGGCTTAATGAAACAGCTGCAAAAAATTCAGATCCCAGGGATTGTCTTATATGAAGATATGGGCAACGTCTTCCCAGAATCTGATGAATGATGCCCACAGTGATGGTGCCTTCAGTCGCTATTGTAGTGACAATCTCAAAGAATATGGTGAAATGAGGACCTGCCAGAGGGATGTTACGAGTTCTAGGGTGTTCAATAAGACTCCAGCATTGGGATGAATAATCAGAGGGAGACAGAAGAACAGAAAGTCCTAATTTTCCTATGATTCTAAAGGTTTCAAGGCTGCTGTTAAGTTTTGTCACTCTGCAAGGCTTTGCTTGCTTCAGCCAAAGGACCTGGGGCTTATCGACCAGTAAGGAAGGTCTGTTCCCAGTTAAAGACATTTGTATCCATGGCAGCTCAAATCAGAATAAACAGGGAGTTTTGAATCCCTCCGGGAGTGTCTCACATGATGAGGCAGTGTCAAGATGCTGCAAGAATATTTCCTCATTGATCAGCTTCAAAGTGTGGCAATGTCTGTAGGCACCGAGTGTGGTGGCAGCAGTCCCAGAGCTAGTGCTGGGTGCTGCTTGTGTGTCCCTGACTCCACTCCTGGCATTGCACTGGGACACGTTTTCTCCTGTGATAACTTTGGGGTTTTTTTCAGGTAGTTTTGTAAGTGTTTCTAACTCATCATTCCTCTCTAGTTTCCATTTGGCTGATTGCAGAGCTGCCATGCATGTACCTGAAAATATGAGAATGTTTGGAAAGCTGCTTTTCCTCCATCTGAGATGTTTTTCTTTCCATTACTCTGACTTTTGTGTTATTTTGGATGGATGTGGGAAGTCTCTGCCTCAGCACTGCTTGCCCCAGACACCAAGATAGGTAACTGTGCTTCCTCCAGTCATAATTTACCTTTTTCCAAGGTACTCTTGTCTATATTACAGTTATCACTAACTTTTTTCCAAGGTACAAAACTCTCATTTCTTATATCTTGCTTTACACATCTGGGGGCTAACTCCCCCTCAACTGGAGTTGTGGGATTGACCCAAACGTTCCCCTCTGGAAATCTGGACTATAACTGCTCTGGGGGTTGGTTTTTGGCAGTAAAACAAAGGCTGAAATATTGGGTTTCCTCAAAGACTGTGTCAGGCTTGTCTGCCTTGTTCAGAGGCAGCACACAACACCCTCAAGCCCCCACATCCTTTATGGGGATGAGAGTTAAACTCACTCATCAGGTCAGGTTTTTCCTTTTCTATAAGGTTGTAGGAATAGCTGAAAACAATTATCCATAAACAACCGTACTGAAAGCTTTTGTGTGGGAACAGAGACAACCAGCACCTAGTTTTGGAGGGGAAAATGGGTGTCTTTTCTGGTGATGGTGGTGGTGCTTGTAAAAATCATCCCCTTGTGTAAGGAAGAGCTGATAAAGGAGCATTTAGAGATTCGGTATCTGCGTTAATCGAGAGGTTGGTGACACCTGGTGGCAGCCCGGCCGGCTGCCGAGCCCCTGCAGGACATGCGCGCTGCTGCCTGACCCAGATTCACCAAGTGCCCTTTAAATGTGCTGCTGCTGAATTTGCTGCTGTTTTCTGACATCAGAGTTATTGTTTTCCAGGGGTTTGCAGCTGTAAAACCTTGCAGGTGATGGTGTGCAGCGACGGGAGCATCCCCACTCTGGTGGGGTTCCCCAAGACTGTTTGTGCCTTTTTCTAGCTGCTGGAATTGAGCTGATCCCCTCCTCACACGTCACTTGAGCTGTGTTTAAGGATGAGAAATTCAGGGAAGAATAGTCTGTAGCAGAAGTTAAGCTCAACTGACATCTTATCTAGTATGTTTTGGAGTAACTAAATGCCATTTCTGCTTATTGGGATGCTGAAGTTTTGTATGGCTTGTGAGGATCTGTCTCATCTTCAAGAGACATGGGGAATCAATTAAGAAGTGTTTACATGTATCTATACCTCCTGCATTTGCCAGCATCTAACTCAGCAGAATAGCTTAGTTACTGGAGATCTGGAGTCACTGACCCTTTTTGGTGTGACCAACCTTCTTGCACACACCCTGAGCCTTCTGGGCTGGTGGACACGTGGAGCAGGGGTTTGGGATGTCCACCAGGGTGGCCAAGGAGAAAGCCTCAGCAAGGTGGCAGTTGGGATCCTTCTGTGTGTCTCAAAGAATAAAATGGTTCCAGTCCCAAAACTCTAAAATGAAAACCAATTTATGAAGGCTTCCTGAAAGTGACTTTTCATCCTTTACAATCACATCTTCTGGTTAATAGTAGTAGTATCATTATATCAGAGGCGTGACATGAAAGGATTGTTTAGAAGGTATTGCTGCTGATGTCCTTCTCCAGTGATGACTTTACTGCAAGAGATTAACTATGAAATATATTTCTTGGATGGTCTCAAACCCCCTGTGTTTTCAGATCAGAGAAATGAAGACTTTTCCAAAATACAGACAGTTCAGATGTGCTAAGGTGTCTTTTCAGACATTATTTAATGCTTTGGAAGTCTTTTCTGCTCTCAGTTTAATTAGTTTTCTCTAGTTGAGTCTGGATTTTGCATGTTGACTAAGTGATTCTTCCCCAAACCGCCTGAGGCATCAGGTTGATCTCGACAGAAATGCTGAAGTAAACATTATTATTTGGTAGCTGTGACCCTTCAGAGCTGCATCACTGGTGCTGAGCTGTTACTTGCTGTGACAGCTCATTATTTCCCTGCTTTCCCAGGCACACTAATATCAAAATCACTCTATCTGTGTTCGTGGTAGAGCTTTTTGTTTATCCTGGTGGGCTGAAAATAGATTTGTGTCCATTTTTGCCTGTGCTGCTGCTTTCTGCACAGTAGTGTTACCATGTTTATTAAGTGTACAACATCTTACTTGTGTAGTTTTATAAACGCCGAGGCCAATGGGGAGGCATAGACTGGAGTCTATTTTGTGAAGTCCAAGATATTCTTCATAATAATATAATATACTGTTTTCTTACACATATACACATTTATAATAGCATGTGAACCATGGATGAAGATGACACCTGTTTCCAGTCAAGGTCAATCTGTGTATACCTCCCAGAAACAGTCAATAAAGAATTTTCCTGGTCTAAAATAATTAGAGACGTCTTTTTGAGCTCATCTGGCTTCTCCAATGGACAAAGCCAATAACATTGTCCACACTAGGTGACTTTTTAAATAATACACCAGCCAAGTGTATCCCTTGGGGGGTTGCTGGAATTGCTGTAAACTTTTGAAAGCATTCTGAATCTGTATTAGATTTTTTTAATGCTCCATCTCCGAAAAGGTAAAAATATTGAGCACTGAAACTCACCTCTATACTGCATTATTCAGATGGAATATGACGATTAAAAAGTCCATGTTTAGTTGACAGTTTGTCCCTTTTTGGTTTGAAAAATGGCCTTTGACATGCATGTGTCAGGAAAGTGGAGGAGAGGAAATCTTGGTATTTCCTCCTTATTTTGAATGAGAGTTTTCTGGTTTTGCTTGGGTGGTAGTATTTACCTGGAATCCTATAAAAACGTTGCTAAAAGCAAACAAAAAAGAGTTATTTCTCTTTTCTTATGCATTAGGGGGAACAGCATCAGGATCATAACTGCAGAGACTTTTCCAGGTTGAAAATACTCTGATTTGGGTTATGCCACAGGGATGGAGGGCTGCAAATACAGAATATGTTTTCCATAAAACCTCTCTCAGCTTGAACATCTAGTGCAGCATCATCACATAGATGAAAGCCATGAATTTTAATTACTTTTTAAAAAGTTTTAAGGAGAGGTGTTGCCTTTTTATTCATGATCTGTGGCAACCTTGTGATTCCGACCTTTTGACTTTACAAGCAGCCATTTTTCATATATACACAGAGTAATCTATAGTCTGCGTTGCATGTATCTATAGATCATGATATATTTGAAAAAAAACAACCCACCAAACCAGATGTGTGGCCTTATTGTTACAACAAACTGTTTTGCCCTCTCATCAGAAGTGGAGACAGAGCCATCTCGAAGGCTGTGGCTCTACCTGCAGTTGTGGTTTAGAAGCCACTTTAGAATGCCACTAGTCATGGCTGGTGCTGGGAAATGCAGCTGCAGGGGAAGATGTCCTGCTCTCCAGCATCCAAACATCTCAACAGGTTGAACTTTGCTGGCAACCTGGTCCTTCAAGGCTTGGCTAAAGGGATCATGCTCTTGCAAGGCGCCGGATTGAGGGGCTCCACTAGCACGATCTGCCTGGCTCTCAAGCCCTTACAGTGATGTCTCTTGAAGCAGTGATGTGATTTTATTTAGTCAGAGTTAAAGCTCTGAGATAACAAATGCACAGCTTAATGTGCTACAGATGTGTGATGGTGAATCAGGGCCTTGGAAAGCTTCCAAAGAGGGTGGCTTTGCTGCTTGTGTGTCACAGGAGCTCATGTTGGAAGCCAGCCCTGTCATCCCTGTGTATTTTGGTGTGGTGTAAATGGCAAGCAAGCTCCAGGCTTGGTTTGCAGAGGATTGAGAGACTTTTCTACTCCTCCTTAATTGTGTTTTCTTTTCCTTCAATTGCAATAAATTCCACTGGTGAAGGAACCAATGAATAATGTTATGAAGATACTGGCAGACCAGAATATTCTTTCCCTAAGTCTTTCTAATTTGCTCAGAACTTGCTTGCCTTTTTTCTTCAGCAGGATGGATTCGTTGCATTATGTATGTATCCCTTGTCAGAAAAAATGCTGACAAAAGAATTTGTCAAAATAGTGTTTGTTTGCATAAATTTAGCAGAGAAGAACCTGCTTGTGATAAAGTTGAATACAGGGCAAAGCTTTTTGGTATGAAGAGCATCATCAGTTATAACTTGGGTATCAGAGGCAACCAGAGGTATTCCTGTGCATATTTATGTCCTGTGTGATATGAGTGGTATTTTAATGATATTTAAAATAGTGTGGAAGGAGACTGGTGCTGCAGTGAGGCAGCTGAGGGTGCAGGTTTGCATGGAACCCATCTCTCCTCTGGGTGAGCTCCTACTCTCCATGCTGTGATGCAGCTCCTGTCACAACCAAATCTGGGCCATGGGGGATAATTCCAGGCAAGCAGAATCTTTATCTGGGGGACTTCAACTGAAGGCAAGTACAAGGATGCTTTTTGCACGGGGCTCAGAGGCAAGAAAGGAGCAGCCTGACCTTCTCTAGCAGCAAGGACTGGTGACAAATAAGCAACTGTGTGTAGAAGGCAGGATCACACCCAGCTGTTCTTCAGTGGGGGTGTGTGTGTCATGTTCAGAAGCCTGGCCCAGAGGGGACTGTCTTCACAGATGGAGAATACTAAAGAATGAATGTGTCTTTCCCTGATCCAGCCCAGATCCAATTCTGTTTTCTCAGAAAAATGCTGACAGGCTGAGCTTGGCTGCTGGAATCAGCTGCTGCTTGTGAACAGGGACATGTTAGAGAAAACCAAACTCTTCTATGTGGGCTTTACCCCAGCAGTTAACTCCTTTGAGGGTGCTGGTGTCTTGGGAGAGCAGGGAGGCAATGCCTTGTCCTGAGAGCTGCTTGTCTCTGAAATAACCCAGAGAAACCAGATATCCAGCCAGCATGGATGGAGGCTGGAGGATAACTCTAGAGTGGGATTGACACAAAGAATGTTTGCTGAAAGCTCTTTAATGAACTTCACTCTGTCCTTCATGGGGTCTGTGGTTACTGCAGCTTTCCCCAGCAGCAGTGACACTGCCACTCATTTAGAAGCCTTCCCTTGCTTTTAGTAGACTTCTTTTTTGTGCTTCTTGGTGCTCTGAAGTATTAAATTACCCAGGAAAAAAGGCTGAGTTGTCAAGAGGTAAACACCAGCATTTCTGGACAGAGCACATTATCCCATGCTGAGCTCTCTGTGTGCCAGAGCCACCTCACTCTATGTGCATTCAGAGAGTCAGAAAAGTTAGAAATAAGTTTAAGAACCTATTTAAAAAGCCCTGTCTGAAGACCATCACAAGCAAGGTAGTGGTAGGACTGGGGGGAATGGGTCAAAACTAGAGGTGGGGAGATTCAGATGAGACATTAGGAAGAAGTTCTTCCCCAGGAGGGTGGGGAGACACTGGCACAGGTTGCCCAGAGAGGTGCTGGAAGCCCCATCCCTGGAAATGTTGAAGGGCAGGCTGGATGGGGCTGTGAGCAACTGCTCTAGTGGGAGGTGTCCCTGCCCATGGCAGGGGGGATGGCACTAGATGATCTTTAAGGTCCCTTCCAAGCCTGATGATTCTATGATTCTCCAGCTGTTCCTTGCTCATCACTGCTTCTCCCAGTGGTTGAAAGAGGGATGCAGCAGAGCCAGCCCCAGCCCTGGCTCAGTGGTGCAGGGAACACATCTCCTGGTGGCAGTGGTTCAGGATGTCTCTCTGCAGATGACTCCCTGCTGTTGTTTCCCCACCTCCATGGGCTTTTCACAGTAGGTGCCTCTCTGCATTGCCAGCTTTTCACAGCTCAGCTGTGGAAGTGTCACCTGAGGAGATGGTCCCTGAAGTCAGGCTGGTGGTGCAGAAATCCTGTGGGTAATTGCCCACTCACACCTTGGGAGACTTTTTCCTCTGAGTATTACATATCAATTTAGGTTAAGGGAATGATAATTGAAAATATTTTTTCCTGGCCACCAGCATTTAGGTGTCACACTGGGTAGTTTCATTTCAGTAGCCTCCATAGTTATTACAAGCATTTTAGTGTGGGGGTTTTATCAGTGAGTGCACAAATGGTGCTCCCCTACAGGAGGATTTATTCAAAACATCTGTTTTCTGTTCTGTGTTTGCTTAAGCAACTGTGACAAACTCTCTGGCTTTATAGGACCCTCCCTGCTTTCCTGTGTACATCAAACCTTCTTCTTGTTGTTTCCTTCTTGCTGCTGATCATCAGAAAATTCCTGTTCCTCTCCCAGGTGCTGCTCTCCTCACCTTGCCCATGAATCTTGCAGGGAGACTCCTGCTGCTGCTGTCTGACACCTATGGGGTGATGTGGTCTGGGCAGTTATTAAGCTGAGGGATGGCTCTGCAACACATCCCAGTTTTCAGGTTCCTGTGTCACCCAGATAGAAGCATAAAATAATGTGTTTGGGAGTAAATTCTTCTTTATGAAAACAGAACAAAACTGGAAGCTGATAAATGGGGAAAAGCAGCGTGGTGGTTGTAAAAGAGTTTTTGTTCAGCATCTCAACTAACCCCCAGTTCTTCCCTTTAGGTCAAGCTGGAATCTCCCTCCATTAGTTAAAGGTGAAGTTTCTTACTTATAATTTCTAGAGGTTGCTGCTGTAACTTCTTCTTCCACATGGACAAGGGAATGACCTGGGTAGGAAAAAAAAGCTGAGTCCTGCACCATCCCAGACAAGAACACAGCACTTGTTCCTATTTCAGAGTATTTTCTGCAGTTGATATTGAACTAACCCAGCACTTGGGCAGAGTCATTTTCCTCCATCCCTCCTAAGAGTTTGGAGGGTATTTCCTTAATTAACATATCACTTGAACTTAATAACTGGCCCAATTCTGGTTTCTGACTGCTCTATTCTTTCACAGCCTTCTGAGGACACACTGTAGATCATATCATGATGGACACTAAGGGAATCTTTCTCCTAACAGGCTTGTAACTACTTTTTCTCTGTGAGAATTATGTAAGAGCAAGTAGGTGACACAGACGGTGAGTTTGGGAATAGGATGCTTGATATGAGCAGTTCTTTCCACAGCACTGTGACCACACTTGGCTTTACAGGATTTCTTCTCATTTAGAGGAATATAAAGATAATCAAGTAACTGCTCAATTTTGCCCATCCAGTGAGTAATAATTTTTCCATGTAATTCAGCTGTTTCACATCCTTTTTGGTCCCAAGAGTTCATTTCACCCTTTCTAAAGCCTAAACTATTCCTGACAAGGATTTATCTAACCTACCTATTCCCAGTATGTTCCACGATGGAGACCCATTACCTCCCTAAAAGTGAAACAGTGCTTCAGTCCCTTGTCCCTACCCACAGCCACTTATTTCCATTTATTTCATGGGAGTAACATGCCATGGAGAAATAAGTTTGAAATAGATGACTGTCAGTCTTAGGATAGTGTGCTTTGACATAAATGAAGCTGAGTAGCTTTTAATATGGTACATTAAAAGTGTCTGATAGAGTATGTAAACCAAATTAAAACTATTCAGCTGCAGCCATAACCACATGACAGTGCTACTGGGCTGGTTGCTGTAGGATTTCAGATGATACAGAAAGCAGACACTTCAATTTCTAAACTCAAATGTGTGGCTTGGGTGTAACTGGGTGGATAACAGCAGGCAATGGTGAACAGTCTCTTAGAGAGCTGAATCACAAGTAACTGAATAGCTTTTTATTTGAGGGAAATTGAGTGAAGTTGTAGGAGCTGTTGCCTGATAGTGGCATGAAAGTGAAAAGCAAAAAGGAGCAGGAGGATGTAAGGGAAAGAAGATAGAAAAGTGGCTTTTTAAGAAGGTGTTTCCAGCTCAGCAAATCTTTAACCCACTCATAGATAGAAGTGGGGAAGGTGAGAATCAGTCTGTGTATGCCCAAATTCTCCCTCTCTCCTCCCCTTTTCCTAAATATTGGCCAGGACTGATCATTTCTCAGCTGTGCAATGTGAAGAAAGGACATTGAGCAAGGTGGGCCTGGGGGCTGACCCTGGATGGCCATTCCTGTGGAGGATGCCATGGAATGACTCCTTGGTGCTGTGCCATGATTGCCATATTTCTCTCCACATCCCTCTGGACCTCCACCAAGACATTGCTGGGGTAGCACAGAGCAGTGTGAGGTGTGCATGACATTTATGAGATAATCAGACAGTTTCCTCTTAACCTGTACTAACAGATTTCACAGACAAGGAGGAATATTTTCTTAATTAGATAGGTCTGATATTCTTATATGAATTTCCACTGCCAGGACATTTCTTCCAGCCTTCCTTTGATAGGAAGGATATGTTCAGGATGCTGGATTGCCACTGAGAAATCTAGGCTCAGTTCTTGGCTGGGTCATAGACTTTGTGAGATGCTGGCAACCAATTCCATCTTCTGCCTGGGCTGTAAATAAGGAGATCTTCTTCTCCTCTGTCAGGAGCTCAGGCTGTTCCTTTTAATAATGCACCAGCCTTATTGCTGTGGTAAAAATAAGACTTTCTTTTGCATACTTCTGTGCACTAGTTTGATTCATCACTTCAAAGTCATCTCCAGATTTTTCATTCTTTTTTTATTGGGTGGTATTATCCTGTCTCATGTTTTAATTTGCCTTTGCCTTACACTGATGAAGAAGAGATACACGTGGTGATAAAGTCAGCTGCTGGTGTTTGCCTTGCAGGAAGGGCTGAGGTGAAGGGTTTATCTGTTGCAAGTCTCCTGCCTTGTAATCCTGACACGTTGGTTGCAGCACAAAAAGACTCCTTCTGAATGATGTTGGAGGCAGCATTCAATTCATAAATGTTTGTGTTTCATCCCCGCATCAATGGAAATTTGGAAGGCTGCTACACCCAGTTGGTTCTGTCTTCAGTGACAGTAAAATTTTAATTGGTTTTACTTCTAGTGCTTGTTAACCCAAATGCAGTGTCTGCTTTCATGTCGAGTTCAAGGGGAAGCAAAATCCCTTCCAAAATCTTTGAAAGAAATTGCTTAAATAGAGGCCTGGTTTTGTGATTAATTTTTTCAAGACAAACTGTTTTCTGCTCTTTGCAGAGGAAGAGCCTCCCACTGCCTTTATCCTTATCCGTAGTGCAGCCAACTTGTTTACAAGGATTGGGCTTTGTAATCAAAGCACCATAAGGACTCAGCTGTGACTTTGCCTGGATTATAGCAATGACAAGATTACTAAATACCTGCATTGTGTTACTTGCTGTAAGCTCTGTGGAAGAGGCAGCCTTTGCTCTTTTTCTTTTGTATACCACCTCCTCCAAAACTCACTGGCCTGTGCCCCTTTCCTTTGGGAAGCTCTGGTTTGACAGTGTCTCTGTGAGCCCCAAACTGGGACCAGAGTTAATGGAGCAGCATTTTACCCTCATGTCAACAGGAACTGATGACTTGCTTGAGATGAAACCTGAAAGAAATGAGGCTGATCTTCAGAAGAGAAGATTCAAGGAGGAGACCATCGATGCCACTGGGTCAACATCATCTCTTGGTGGAGCTGGATCTCTTTGCAATAAACTGCTCTGCACCCAACTGGGTCCAGCCTGGGTTTCAGGAGTCCTTACAGCAGAGCCAGCCCCAGCATATTGCCTGGGGACATCCAGCTGGTCAGGGGGCTGCTGAATACCTGGGGGACAGAGAGCTGGAGAACAAATAAGTTTGGTTTTTTAACAAAAATATCTCTTCAAAGAGGGGTTGCCATGTTTGAGAACTGCATGTTTTGGTAGCATGTGAGATTTCTGCACAGATTCCTCTGCACAAAACACCTCTAGAGCTGCTTTCCTGTGAGGAGTTGAGTGTTAGCTGTGCCTCCAGCCAACCCCACAGGGTGCTCCTGGGGGGCTTCTGCACCAGAGTGGGCTGACACCAAAATAAACCCCACCAGCAGCAAAGCCAGCTTCCCCAGGAGTCCTGCATATGGCAGGTTCAAAGCTGCTGTGCCTTTCCTGGATCCAAACCTCAAGGAGGAGGAGGGAGCAAAATTGCTTTGCTCTGTTTCTTCAATTAGCTAAAATCTTAAAGGTTCAGTACAGCCGCCCTGGCTTGAGGTGGATAGTGACTGTGCTCTGCCCTTCCAAGATAATCAAGCTCCAGCAAAACAAGGAAAACCATTGCAGAAGAAGCCAGAGATGTCTTCCAGCATGCAGAAGAAATGTGGTGGCCCCAGGTTGGGTGATGCATGGCATCCATGGGAGCTGCCTTCCTCTCCCCAGCGTTACTGTGGGAACGTGCTGGCAACAGAGAGCTTTGGATGTGGGCTTGGAAAACATGAGACTCAGATTTTAGAGGTTTGGGGTTTTTTTTTGTGATGGCTTAAAAAGAAATAACTGTAATTAATTTTGCAGTGCCGTGGTTGTTTCAGAGGGCTGGCTGAAATCATATGGCATATGAATAATTGCCTGTTTCCCCCATCACCTCCCAGCATTTAACGGATGTAAAAGTGATGGCAGAGTCTGACTTCTGCTTGATTTTGATGCAGCCAGTTTTAGTCACAGTGTTGATTCCCCCACGCTGAGTGAATGCACTCATTTTAACAGCCCTTAGTATCACTGTCTACAGAGCCTGGTTTAAGCCAGTGTATGTTTGAAGTCATGTACTGCAGGATATTATTGAGTTGTGTTGCTGACAGTCCTTATAGAGAGGAGCCAGCAAACTCTAGTTAGAAGCAATGAGAATAAAATGGAATAAAATAGTATAATACTATGTGACTGGCATAGACCTAGAGATTTTTTTCCTTATTTCCCACTCTTTCTTGAGGTACAGTGAAGTCCTTGCAGTTTGAGTTAATCCAAATCATGAGCCCTGGTGTCATCTGCTGTAGGTGACATGACGAACATTTCTAACCCTGCCCCACATTGCCCAGTATGAACAGGAGGATAACACCTCCAAACTGGGTGTTAAAATCCCAGCTCAGGTAAGAACCAGCAGTCCATTTATGACTGTAATTATTAGTCTTAACTGAAACTGGCAGGCTGGAAATGTAAAAGCTCTTTCCTGCATTAAAACATCTTCAGGCGATGATAGAACTTTTCAGAGCTCTATTGTCTCTGGTGAAATCAGTCTCTTTGATCTCAGTCTCCATTTTGGGTTTCTATGAAATTAAACAAACTATGCCAATATTTGAGAAGAGAATCAAATAGTTATATTACAAATAACATGACTTTTTTTTTCTTTCATATGGACCAAGGTTTTTATTAAAGTTGGTATTTCTGAATTTAAAAATACTTGCACTATAAAAGAGCAGAAAATGGATTTGTTAATTATGTGGATTTGCAGCTACAAGGTGATTCTCAGTTTTCAAATGTCACAGCTGATGCTCTTTAATCCTTTTTTTTCCCCCTAACTGATGAGACAACTTCAAAAATCCTTGGCAGTCATATGAGACAGAAGAAGTGAGCTGCAGGTGCAAGGCAGAGAGATTATATGGGAGCAACCCAGGGGCACAGTCTGAGTGCCCACCCTTTTGGGGGCACACAGGGAGTGTGTGGCTGTAGCTCCCACCACCCACGCCTGCTGCCCCAGACCATCTCTGGGGCCACCATATGAGGTGTCCCACCTCATCCCTGCTGCATGTGCTCGCACTCATCAGCCACCCACCCAGCCGCTCCTGCTGCCTTGTAGGGCTGCTTAGAAAGGGCATGTCCCTGAGCTTGCAGGCCCAGGTCCTCTGCATCAGAGACCCCAAGCTGGATCCCTTTCCTCCCCACCATGGGATGCAGAGCTGGCTGCATCCCCAGCACCAGGAGAGGCAGCCCCTGGGGGCATGGGAAGCATCACCCAGGTGAGGATGGGCACAGGCTGCTCCAGACCTGCTGTGTGATGTGGCATCTGCCTGCTCCCTCCCCAGGCTCCTCCTGGATGGCCAGCTATGCCTAAATATTACATAAGCATGTATTATACATGCCATGTTTAATATTATAATATGTATAGTCATACATAGAATTAATGAATTAAATTGTTTGAAGACCCTTGTTCACTGCTATCGATTCATGCCAGCTCTGCTCTGATTTTAAACCCATCCAGCCCTCAGTGTTCTTTGGCTTTGATGGTTCATACTCCTCAGATAGCAATTTGTATGTGTTTTATTTATAACCTCATGACAGGCCACGGTTTTGCAGTAACAAAAAGGGTGCTTTACACATAAACTGATTAAATTGCCAAGCAGCTCCCAAGCACGCGCTGAAAAATTGTCTAAGCTAATTAAGTGTTATGATTTCCATGAGAAGTTTTATGTGCAAATCAGGTATTTTATTGCACAGCCACCACGTGAGTTGCTGCAAATGCACACGAGCAGGTTTGGCAGATGTATTTGGGCTGGAGTCAAAAACAGCTCTATGCTAAAAACCTGAATGGTGGCTGGAACCAGGCTCAGTATCTTTGTAATGCTGTTTACACCTTGTTTGGCTTAATTTCATTTTATACAGGGGTGCTAGTAATTTATTTTCTCCTTGGTGAGGACCTAGTCCTTTTAGCTTATTTTTTAATTTATTACTCATAGACATATACAGTTTATAACTTATGATTTTCCTAAACTTTTTTATTTCCTGAATAATCTGTAATTCAGAGTCAGCTTCTATGAAAAAGAAGGGGGTTTTTTTGGACTGGTTAGAACACTTTGGAGCAGACCTGGAGATGATGAGTAAGTTAAATGAGGCCACTGTACATGTAACAGTTGGAGGGATGACCATGCAGCTGGTGAAAGAAATGTATCTAATATAATTATTAGATAATATAATACTGCTGCTTTCCAGGAGTAATTTGTTAGTAATTATTTGGGGAACAGGAAAAGTATCCATCTCAGTGCTCTGCCCAACTGTTTAAAGAAGATAACTGCATGCCAAATTGCTCAGCACACAGTGAGGAGTGAAGGAAGTTTATTTGCAAACTTAAATATTGCTCCAGTTTAGCACAGACCCAGACCCAGACCCTGGATGTCGAGGAGGGAGCAGCGATGGAGGAACCTGGCCACACCTGCACTGAGGTTGGGATTTGTCAGCATGAAATAAAACCACCACACCCTGAATGCCTCAGTCAGTGCCAGGTGAGCTCAGCCACCATTAACCACATCTGCAGAGTCTCATTCAGCCACTGTTTTTAAGGGAGGAAGAAAGAGAGCAGAACTTTTGACCTGGTGGCTGGTGCAGATGCAAGCTGAGCAGGAGATGGGCTCATGTAAGTCAGACCTGCTTAGTCCTTGCTGCTCCCTTTCTCTCCAGCACCTGAGCAAACCACTCCTGTGCAGAGAGATATGGGGTAGGACTGAAAATGTGCACCAGACAAGCCAAAGTGACCAGTGAGTAAGGGGATCAAGGGATTTTAGGATAAGTTAAATTGTGCTGTGTAGTCTGACTGGGCTTTTTATGTAGCCAGTGGAAAGAGGTGATTGAGGAAACAAAATTCAGGAAGATATAACAAAAATGAGATGAGAGTAGAGGCTGTGGGGAGAAATATTGTGGGATTAAGGCTGTTTGCTGTCAATAAGAGATAACTGCAAGGAGTTGAGATCATGTTGTTTGAGTTCTTCTGGGCTGCTGCAGAAAGGAAGGGAATGGGCAGTTCTCTGTCTGTGGTGATTGGGATGAGAAGAAGTGACATTAAAGTATATACAACTTTAAGATGAGGATGGAGCAGCACTGGGGTAGATTTGCCCTGGGAAGTTGTGGAGTTGCAGTCACAGGGGGTCAGAAGTTAGACAAACATCTGCCAAAGATGCAGCTGGTGGGGCGATGGGCTGCCTGGCCTCTGCTCTGGAGCTCCTTCCAGCCCTCTTTGCTGTGATCACAAGAAAATTCTCCACAGAAATAAGTCAATGTGTTGCCTTTCCCCTGCAAGGCAGGAGATGCAGAGTGTGCCCGGGAGGAAGAGATGTGGAATAAAGTAGCTGTGGCAAGTGGCAAAGCGTGACTGAGACCTGAAACCGATATAATTATTATTTCCTTCCTTCTCTTTAAATATTAATAATAGACTTTTTTTTTCCCATGCTATCAAGACAGCCAGCATTATTCCACGCTGTTGCCTAAGCCATTAATGCACTGTGCTCTGAATTACATTTTGCAGGCCTTTTTCTTCCTCTCTGAGGAGAGATTTTCTTATGAAGTGCCCTTGTGGGCAGCGGGGCCGGGTGCTCGGGCACAATGTGTGAGGTACTTTGTGAATGAGTTCCTCAGGTTCTGGAACAGGCAGTGACTTTCTGACGCAAGACTCCTTTGTTTCCCTCCTCAACAGTAGGCAGCCCTGCAGGATGACTGATTTTGATAATAATAAGGAAAAGCACGCTGTGTACGCTGGGGAAATAAGAAAAGGATTGGTGAGTGGTTTGGAGTGGGATTCTTGGGGCTGGCGTCCTCGTCCGAGGGAGCTGTGGGTACCAGGAATGCTGCAGCAAAGTGCAATAAAATAAGTTATCAAGTGTATACCAGCCAAAGCCCTTTGTACATAACAGCACAAGTGTGTCAGGATTGGGGATTATGGTCCCACTAGCCCTCATGAGTGAGGGGCAGCAAGCTGAGGTCCTACAGCTGTAGTGATGGCTGGTGGAGTTGCTTTTGGGAGCATAGTTCCTGCTGTGGATGTGATGGATGTACCCTCAAACAGTCCTGCTTGCCCAGATACAGGGCTTCCCATGGGCTGTGGTCATCTGCTTGAAGCCAAAGCTGAACAAAGCCTGGAAGGTTTTGTCTGTTTGGAAGCACTTTTCATCTGTTGAGATGCTTAGCAGCAAGCCTGGGTAGGGGGGTATCAGTGTGGCCCATAATTTCAGGTCTGTGCCATCAAAGCTGCTTGATGAGTAAAAGCCTTTTTATGTACATCAGTGATGGGAATAGGCTTTGTTCTCTCCCTGCTGCAGGGGTCGTTCATGTTGCCCCATACACCCTAGATTGCAAGGAGCTGGGGCTGGCCCTGGCTGGCAGTGCTGCTGTGTTGGCAAGAGGCTGTCCCATAGCTGGAGGTCTTCCAATCTTAGTAAAGACAGTCAAAGTAAGGAAATACAGGCTCTCAGTTAGCTCATTAATCCCTGTGTTTGTTGCTTCTAAGTGGAAATATGTTGTGTGGCTTTTGCACATTAACAGGCTTTTGATATTGGGCAGAACTGTGGAGAATTCAGTAGCTGCTTGAAAGCCACGGAATGTTTTTATCTTGTCTCAGATACGCTGAGGGTAAACAGCTCTGCCCTCTAGTGCCGTTTGCCAAATCGGCTAAAACCCGACACATCCGTGATCCTGGGAGCCAGAGCATCCCTTGGAGCATCCTAGCCTGTGCCAGTCCAGGGCATATCCCTGGGCATCATACTGGGTGGACTGGGAACGTCTGAAACCTGGCAGCTTCCAGGGAGGAGTGTTCCAGCCCCACGCCAGGCAGGGGAGCATGGCACGTGTTGGATACCCTCTGCACAGCATCTGCAAGTTCATTCCTGTATTTTTGACTCAAGAAACCCCGTCGAGTCTGATATTTGCTTTTCCATAATGTTTATTATGCCTTTGAGAGACATGCAGAAGAGCTAAATGATAAGCAACCATTCCGGCAGCTTTGCTCTTTCAGCCCCATAAATAATGGATTCATCGGGGTGAGAAAACACATACCCAGGCACAAACACATGCAGAGCCTTGTGAAGGGAAGGGAGTAAGCATGGGAGCTCGAGATCCAAATGCAGAGCCCTGTGCCAGTAAAATGAGACCTGCTTTTTGGAGTGAGAAGGCGTCACAGGATGAGTTTGGAGTTAATTGCTTCAAGAGAAGGCAAAAAGCAATTAGGAATGCAGATGAGTGCTAGCTGAGGTTTGAAGTGATAGATTGCTACCTGCTTGGCTTCTGGAGAGGGCCATTAGTTGGAAGAGGATGTTTGTTCTATTGTCTGTAAGTCCTGTCTTTAAGCATGAGCTGGAATAATTCAGTTGTGACTCAGCTTGCACGGTGACTGGCTCCTCACAACCCGACCAGGTGTGCAAAGATGTGTTGAACCTGAATGGGGTGGTGTGATTTCAAAGAATCTGCATTTCTGGAAGTTTTGCAGAAGTAAATATATAAATGAAGCCCCACAGTACCCATACTGCCCTTGCTGAGGATGCTTGCAGAGGTGGGATACGTGCAATGTTTTATAGACACTAGAGAATCCACAGTGGAAAGGCAGTTCCATAGAGCTTCCTTAGCCCCAGTGCTCACAAACAAGTCGCTGCTTCCAGAGAAGGGAAGAGCCAATTTCTTCTGTTCTGTTGGCAATTAGAGTGGGCAAGCAGAGCGGGGTGAGGTGTGGGGTGTTGGCAGAGCCTGTCAGCAGGGCCATGCAGAACCCCAGTCTAATTGGCTGAAATGCTGAGCTGCCAGTGCTAGCCAGGGGCTGGGGAGGCCGTTGGGATTTCATGCTTCATGCTTTGCTTTGATGTATTTTCCCCAATTTCTTGGTACTGCCAGCTCCTGCCTTCAGAGAAGTGCCTGCCTGCTCTCTAGATCAACAGATTGCACTTGGCTTGGTATCGACAGCCTGTCAGAGGCCGTGTCTCCTCTTTGGCCATAGGAGCCAAGCCTGGTGAACATGAGCAGTGCCAGGCTGGTTGCCAGCACTGCTGAGTCCTTACGGTGGTGGTGGAGCCACAAGGCATCTGTGCTGTGCCAGACACCTTCACTCCTCTGCTGGTGGGTTTGCCAGGGCTCTTTCCCTGCTGATGCTCTTGGGTGCCTTTCCCAGGAGAACCCTGGGAGGTTTGAGCCCAGACAGTGTTGGGAGTCACTGGGTGGGATGCTGGGCAGGGCAGTGTGTGGGGTGAGCTGCTGGTGCCTGCAGGGCTGCCCAAAACCAGGTGTCTGCAAACAGAGTAAATGTAATGCAAGAGGTTCACCTGGTCAAATTAGCAATGTTTTGCTGGCTGGAGAATAGCATCTCTGGGATAACTCTGTGAAGTTCTTTTCTGGAAAAATAGCAAGGAAAAATACCCTGGTTTGCAGTTAGTCCTTCAAACACAAGTGCTCCTGGACAGGCAGCAGAGCACTCTGGCAGCTCTTTGATTTATGAAAAGCTGAGGCTTCAATTCTCTGATCTGTCTTAGCTTGATTTGCCCTGATAAGAGCTGGGGCATTTTCATAGTTTGATCATCTGCTTATAGCCTTGTCTAAAATGTTTTACGAGTCAGCTCCCAAGATGAGATTATCTTTTGTGGAGCTGGAAATTTGCTTGGGGAGGGCTGGATAATTCAATTTGGAGGCACTTTACCACTCAGTGGGTGTTGAGTAGGGGGGGGGGATTCATGCAGGCTTTAAAGAGAGTGATTTTCTGAGTTTAACTGGGGTTGCAGTTCTCATGTTGGCATCAAAACCTTAACTACTTGACTACTGCATAAACAACCTACCAATTTGTATGCACTGATTTATTTTTCATATTCCCTTGAAACTGGGGCCATCTCTGACAACTCTTGATCTGCTGTATTTTTCTCATTGATCTCTGAAGCAAGAGAAGCCAACAAGATCATGCTGCCTGAGCTCTGAGCTCCTCCCCATAGATGTTGAGCTTCTTTAGCCAGTCAACTGAGTCTGACTGAGGGTAAACACTGTGTTGCTGTGGGTTTTGTGACCGTAGGTGGTGGCTGGGCTGAGCTGTTAGTGCCTGCAGAGGTTCACACCAAGGATGACAAATGGAAGTGGGGGAAGAAGGGAAAGAAAGAGGCATTAGTAATTCCCAAGTTCAGGAGAAGTTCAGCCAGAGCTTTCCCTGGTAACTGTCAGCTCCCTTCTCATTCCCCTTTATGCATCTAGTTGGTATAATATTGAAAGCTCAAATGTAAATGCAAATAAAAGGCAAATTTTGCAGAGCATCATTTCTATGAGTGCTGCAGTCATTACAGGGTGAAATAATATAATTAGGGAGATAATAGCAAGGAGAGGAAAATGGAGAGGTGCGACCAAGAGAGAAAATAAGTTTTCAGCTGAATTTTGGAAACAGAGAGCTAATGAGTTGAAGCTCATCTAGATGGCAGCAGCAGGCATTGCTTTTCCCACCAAGAGAGGTGGCGTGTGTCTGGGGGATAAAAGAGAATTAAAAAGCTGCCTGATTAGTGGATGAGGATAGAAGGAGCTACAGAAAAGGACTAGGAGTAGACTGAACAACTGAGGTGTCATGGATTTATATGTACTTCAGTTTATTCAGAATGAGTGTCTGATACTGGGCAGTGCACAAACCCAGGCAGCTTTACCTGTCTGTATTTTTAAAATAATGTTTTTGTTGAGCTGGTTTGGTCCTTTTGCTGCTGCAGAGTGGCCAGGGTGGGAGAACAAAGGTGGTGGCAGAGGGTCTGCCCCAGCCTGGAGACCAGCACCAGGGTACACTGGGGTTCGGGACCACCCTGACCCCATGGGCTCCTGGCTGATGGGAATAAATTTTGGCTGCTTAGACTGAGCCAGGACCTTGGTGTGAGCACAGGGGCACAGTGCATGTGTAGGGCTGTGGTACCCTGGGCAGTCAGGAGGGACCACAGACATGGGAAAGGACAAGCAGCCCCCAGCATCCTCAGGAGCAAGAGTGTTTTGAGGGCTTATTTATCCTCTACCCTCTCCCATGAGGTCAATCCCAGAGCCCTGAATGCCTTGGGGTGGCTGCAGCCTTTTGCCCTGGCCATGGTGCCAAGCAGGGGGTGGTTTGTGCCAGACAGAGACATCAGCAAAGATGGACACAGGTGGGCTACTTGGTGTGACAGAAAATAATTAGGAGAGCATTAGTTTTAGGTGGAAATAAATGGGCTGTCCAGCTGTAGCTGCTGTAGAGAGGAAGTTGAATGTTAATTAGATGCCACCAGTAATTATGGTGATTATGTATTTTTTTGAGTGGCTGTTGGGAATAGCTCAATTCACATCCAGAGAGTGACGTGAGTGACATTTCTAATTGCTTTAAGGAAGAGGGAAGGTACTTTTTTTTTTTTAAGGAAAAAAAGCCTAAGGATATTTACAGTAAAACAAAGCTCCAGTAGGATGCAAAGAACTGTGAGTGGTTTGATGTAACTGCCCAAGAAGGAGTGTTGGTTGAAGTAAAAGAAGATGCTTTGTGTCTGGTGTGAGAAATACATCCTGGTTTTCTACACAGAAAAAATAGACCATGGCAGAGGTGGGACCTACACCTGTTCTTCCATCTCCTGGTGCATTTTCTCAACTGAGACAAGCAGCCCTCTGGAAAATAACTCTGAATTTATTTTGCTGAATTTCAGGCCTCTCTGATGCCTTCCTCCCCCCTTACACACATAAACAATGATGATGCCAATGAAATTAATGGAAACGGTGCTTTTTGTGAGAAACTATTACCTTATATTATTTGCAGACAGTCAATTTTAATGTTTAGACAAAAAAATTAATTTTACAGCTTTGTCTGTACATCCAGCTGCTCTGAAAGAGTTGCTCTGTGCATATTTATGTAGACATTGTGATAAAATAAGTGCCCACATACAAATCTATTCAGGAGTAGCTGTTGTGCTCTAAATTAAATTTTTTCTTTCAGTTTTTTCTTTCAGTTGTAGATCAGACCTCTCACTTGTACCCACTAGTTAAGAAGTGAACTCATTAACATGCCACCCACTGTGTCTGATAACCTAACACCTTCGATCTCAGACAGTCTCAGCTCAAATTCACTCATAGCATTATTTGTCAAGATTATTTGTAGAATAAATTTGCATAAATTCCCAACAAGCCTGCACTGGACACCCAGACTTTTGTACAATCCTTTACTGGAAATAACTGATCCAGACCCAATAGGCAAGAGCTTGCATGTGCTGTGCAAGAGTGTTGTCTTCCATGTGAACCCACCAAGTGCTCCTGGGAGTTCCTCACTTCAAGAAATGATGACACTTGAATCTCACAAAAATGTGCAAAAGCCCAAGGACAATCAGCTGGTTTGCACAGAAAACCCTCTGATGGTTGGACAAGGACAGTCTTCTGCAATCCCCAGGGAAGGTCCACCTAAAGCCCTTGTGTGGCTGCCTAACACTAAACTTTAAGTTGAACGAAATAGAATCATTTAGGTTGGAAAAGACCCTTCAATCATTAACCCAACACTACCAAGTCCATCCGTAAGCCATGTTCTAAGTGCCACTTCTACACATCTTTTAAATACCTCCAGGGATGGTGACTCAAGCACTTCCCTGGGCAGCCTGTTCCAGTCCTTGATAAGCCTTTCAGTGAAGATGCACCATTCCCCTTCGTTCACAGGGGAAACACAGTTACCTCACCACCTGACCCTCTCGAAGCAGATGCTTGGAAGACCCCTGATGATGATGATGATGATGATTCAGGTAAGATATCTGGGGTTTGTATCAGCTACTTGCTGTCAGGGGCATGACTGATTTTTCTGAGCACTGGGGCCATACAAGATACCCTCATGACATCCAGTGGTCAGCATGTCTCAGACAGAATTAAGCAGATATCCAGCACAGTGGCATCTTTCACAGTGGCATCACGGTGTAATCTTTCACCAACTGGCCAACCCCTCACCTTCCTCCTGCTTCCTTCTCCACGTGGAGGTTTTTTAATGGTCCTTGGTCTTGTCACATGGAGCTACCTACTCCTGTGGGTGTGACTAGAAGTACATCCAGCAAAAAGCAAGTGTCCTGCATCATGAGATGGGTGCTTGCAGCCACCTCTTGTCCCCCACACCCAGGCACATGACATCTCCCTTGCATGTTGTGTGCTCATCAGAAGCAGCCCTGTTTTGCTGCTGTAGTGGATGTAGTTGTGTGGTAGGGCAAGGATTGCAGATCTGAGGGAGCTGGAGCAATGGGGTGCCCCATATCTGGGAACAAGCCTTGAGCTGACTGAAAACTTCTGGTGGGTTGGATGCATCCAGGAACAGAAGATTTGCTAAAGGAAAAGCTCCTCTCTCAACTGTAATTCCCTTGCATTCCTTAATTACTTGCATCTAGGAAAGTTGGTGGCCTCTTTGATTCAAGTATTTAAATGAAAAGTAGGTGGCAAGGTGAATGCTTTTACATCTGAAATCCCCCTGTTAATTAGATGTTAGTGAAGCAGGAATTCACATGCTCTTCTTTTTGTCTCTGGCCAATCAGTCAGATGAAATACATTTTCACCTTTCCATCTATAGTACTTAAATTTGGGGACTACAGGGACCCTGCATGCATTTTCCTATATGCCCAGATCACTGTGCATGTTTAAAAATTGGACTAGCCTTGATTTTAGCTGGTGCTTACACAGCTTGTGCTCTCCTATTCCAGATTTCTCCTGAAGGATCTGCTGCTGGGTGATGGAAAGTTGCTGAAACATGTTGGGCCACATCAGGAGGAGCACGGGATAGCCTGGAACTCTCATCCCTCCTCTTTGAGGAGGAAGAGTTGACAAGTCCAAATGGACACACCATAAGCAGCAGAGTCTGAGGGAAATGGAGGAAGATGAGGAGCCCTCGGCGGTGTTTGGGACTTTGAAGAATTGGTCCCAAAGGACAACTGTCTAGATTTTAAGGCCTATGTTTATAGGACCTGGCTGAGCATCCAAAGAGGAGGTATATGCTGTCACCTCTAGCAGAGGCAGGCTGGCCCATGCCACCCCATCTGTTCTAGTGCTCTGAGCCTCTCTGTATGCTGTGCCATCGGTGACACTTGTTCCCCTAGGAGTTTTTGGTGCCCCTGTGTCTGGCAGCTTCAGTTTTCCTTGTCTGCCCTTTTCTCCATCCTGTACTTGGACACAGGGTCACAGTAATGGGTTTACTTCATCCCTGATGCATTGTTGCTTCTCTCCTTCACCCTTTCTATGGCTGGCACAGGTGTGGAGGCTGTGGGCTCTGCTCCCTGCTCAGGGACTGGCAGCTCAGTGACAGAGCCACCATCAGTGGCTATAACACATTTTCTTTGGATCTCTGCAGCTTTCTGGATGAGGAGATCCATCAGCCTGGGGGTTCATTTGCACGAGCTACACGGGTGAGAAAATGAGTGCTGTGTCAGGCCACATTGATTTTGAAATCTGAGGGGCTGCTGAGAGCTGTGTCAGCCAAGGCAGTTCTGCAGGCTCCAGGGCTGTCCTCTTGCAGCCTGGCTGTCTGCAAGCTGTGAGAACCTCCTCCTGGGAGGCACTTGGGTCTCAGCCCCTGGGGACACCAGGGCTCTCCAGGCTGGGCTTGCTGGGAGCTCTCCTGGTTTTCCAGCAAGCACTGCAGTGCTGCTTGGCAGCCCGGGCAATGGTGTGGACCATCTTCTGTCCTCTTGTCTCAGTGAACACAGTGATGGAGGGAGGAAGGAATAACCAGCTGAGGGAAGAACTGTGTTCCTGCAGAGCACACTTGTGCTCTCTCAGAGGGGTTTTTAACCCTGGGATCCCTATGGAGTGCTGGCAAGAGTGTCTCAGGCTTGCATGGGAAGCAATAGTTTCTGTATAGCTGCAAAGCATTGTACTGGGGCTGGTGCCTCCTTGCTGTGGGGAAGGGGAGATGGTGAGCAGATATTTTTTTACATGGATTTTTAAACAGCTTCTCTGCTTTTCGCACTGCTGAGTTGATGGGCTCTGCTGCCAGCCATCCTGAGGGTAGCTCCAGCTGCACGTGGAGCTCATGAAAACAGCAGAACAGCAGCTCTGTGCAGTGTCACCTCCCTGTGGCTGTAGCAGGCAGGGTGGTGACTCTTCCAGGAGGAAAGACACCTTGGCTGTAGGAGTCTTCTGTGATTGTCCCACACCCGTGTGCTTTGTGCTGTCAGGCCACGTATATCAGTCAAAGCAAAGCAAGGGGCTGCTCCAGCAGTGGCTGAGCAGGGCAGAGGCAAGTGAGATGACTCCAGAGCTGGTCCAGGTCCGTGCAGAGCCCTGGTGCTGGCTCCTTCCTTGCATGGACAACCCAGGCCCTTCTTCTGGAACATCACTTTGGGAATCATGTTGTTTCCCTTCTGTTCCTTGCCTGTTCTCAGCAGTTTCTGTGCGTGCCCACCAGAGAGCAACCCCAGCACAGGGTTGTTGTCTCCAGAGAGACACAGACAAGGATGGTAGGTCTGAGTTTGAGGCCAAATCCACGTTCCCTCACCCTCTCCAGCCTTATCAGCTTGTCCCAAACCTGAGCTGAACAGTGGGTTTGGCCCCACCGTGCATATGCTGTGTCCTGGGCAAGAGGAGCAGCTCATTAGGCAGGGAGGACCTGCTACCATGTGAAACTCTGGCAAGAGACCCTGCCTAGGTCTTCTACAGCAAACCCAGGGCTGTCTCTAGGAAAGGACCATGCCAGGAGTTAGCAAGGAGCTTCAGTCCAATACACAGGGGAGCAAGCAGGTGTTCAGACAGAGCTTATAAAACCTGGATGGGTAAAAATCTGGTGCTTTATGCAGTGTCCTGAGTAAGTGCACAGACAAACTGTGTTCATCTGATAGAATCATGTAGGCTGGGAAAGATGCTTAAGATTGTAGGGCCCCACAAGTGTCTCGGTGAGTATCTTTGATGATTGCTTGGTGTTTGGGGGTAGAGGAGACCTGTGCTTTTCATGCATCCACACACTGTGCAAGTGTCAGCTGAGCTTCACTGCTGGCACAAAGTCCTGGGGTAGGTGGTCACCTCTGGGCTTGGAGGTGAGGCTCAGCTATGCAACATCAAATGGTCCCAGAAAGCTGGGGAGGGACTTTTTAGGATGTTGGGTAGTGGTAGGACTGGGGGGAATGGATCAAAACTAGAGGTGGGGAGATTCAGATGAGACATTAGGAAGAAGTTCTTCCCCAGGAGGGTGGGGAGACACTGGAACAAGTTGCCCAGAGAAGTGGTGGAAGCCCCATCCCTGGACATTTTGAAGGCCAGGCTGGATGGGGCTGTGAGCAACCTGCTCTAGTGGGAGGTGTCCCAGCCCATGGCAGGGAGGTTGGAACTAGATGATCTTTAAGGTCCCTTCCAACCCTGACAACTCTATGATTCTAAATCTCACTATTTACCTGAGCTGCTTGTGCCAGGAGGGAGAGATGGATGGATTTATCTTGTCTGGGACAGACACACAGTGCAGGGGGACCAAACTGCCTGCTGAAAGCACCCATCCCTCTCCTCTCTGCTTTGCTGGAGCTGCAGGAGCAGTGTTCATGTGTCACTGGTGGATGCAGCCCCAGCACATGCAGAAATGGGCTTTGGAGAAAGCTGAGGGAAGAAACAACTCCTTGCTATTTTTATCCTCCCACCAGCCCCCGGGGATTTCGATTGACAGGATTAGTTATGAAGCCAATATTATGAGTTTAACTATGAGTGAAATAACACAACTTCTGTGGGAAGTGGAGTAAAAGAGGCAATTATACAGTAGTTTAATAACAGCGTGCTGCTGGCTGGGTAGCTGGAAACTTGCAGTTGACAGTAATTAGATTTTTTTTCATTCTTCCTGTTAAATACCTATAAAAATTGCAATAGAAATTCATCTGATTCTCTTTTATTCCGTGCTGTTCTCCTCATCCAGTCCATGCCCATTTGGCCTTCGGATTATTATGTTATGTTTTTACTGCCTGCTATTTAAGACATGCAGAAACAGGACTGAGTGTTGAAAAATGCAGAAAGCACTAAGAACAAGGGGGTGGCAGTAACACTCTTCTGAGCATCAGAGATCCAGGGGATGCTTGGATGGACAAATTGCCTCACTCTGAATAACAGCTGGACTTGTAACCACAGGAGTTAAAAGAAATCATCTAAAATTACAGTAGAAATGAGCTGTTGGAAATGAAGCCCTCTCTTGCCTGCCTGTTACTGTGGTGCACCATGCATGGGCTGTTGGGAGGGAGGTGCTGTGGTGCATGGGTCTCCATGCCAGTTGCTCTCTGCCCTCACCTCCCTTGTGGGGTGGGAGTTGATCTGCTCTGGTTTTGTGGCTCTCTCCCACCTGGAGCTCCACGCTGGGATGGCAGCGGGAGCAGTGGGGGGGTCAGCTGGCAAAGAGCTGGGCTTGGATTAGTTGAGGCATGAACCTGCATGGTCTGTGAGGTCTGTGGGGAGTCTTCTCTTTGCAGCCTTTGCCTCTGCTCTGCGGTGCTGCTGTGCTGCAGGCTGGGGCTCTGCAGGAGTCTCAGCTCCCTGTCTTTACGTCCCAGGTGATGCTTGCTTGGCAGCTGCCCTCCTTTCAACCATTGTCTTTTTTTGTGTGTGTCTAGACAGCAGTAAGTTTTCTCTCATGCCATTAAAAACTGGAATTACTTTAGGAACTGTATATTTTGAAGCTCGCAGGGTTAAACTTGATGAGGCAGCAAATGTGTGGCATTTGGGCTGCTTATGATCAGAGCTTGAAAGCTCTGCACGGCACAAAGGAAAGAGCTCTTGGGTTTGCTCTCATTGCTGAAAGCCCAGGGTGGGATATTTGCTTGGAGGCTAAAAGTATTCTTCCTCTTTCTCTCCTTTATAATGTAAAAGAGCCAGGTATGATAAATGATACCCTGGTCCTGATGTTGTGAAGTGGATTGAGTGCGGGGTTGTGTTTTGCAGCTCTGGTGCCTGGTGGGATCTCTGACACACGCAATAAATGTGCTCTGCAGCAGCACACCTGACCTCCCAGCAGCATGTCTCTTATTCTGTTTCTTTTCCTCTGCCCTGGCAGGAGCATCACACTTCAACTTCATGCTTGTGTTTTAGTTTTAAAGCGCTCTGGAGATGCCCAGAGCCATTAGCAGGGCAAAGGCAAGCTCCAGGTATGCTGCTACCCCCTTTGATTCCACTTGCCAATGAAAATACGCTGTGCTTTTGGCAGATGCCAGTGCTCCAGATGGTACTGGGAAAAGTGCAAATGAAAGATTTGATTCCAGCCTTTCCTCACTTTAATAAAATCCTGTTCGTCTCTCTGGTAGAATCTTTTTTTTTTTTCCCCCAGAGGTTTTTAAAAATACATCCCCTACCCCTAACTCTGAGCTTGTGACCTTCAGCTCATCCCTGTGTCATTGGAAGGTGCACTGCTGGTTGTTGCAGTCTGCCATCCAGTGCAGGTGCCTCCAAGCACGTCATTCTGGTGCTGAGATCATAGTCTGTAAAAACTGGATGTAATCCATTCATCAGGGTGTCCAACTGTCTCTGTGCTGGGGCTGGTTGCCAGGTTTGGGCCAGGTGGACAAGGTAGTGAGTGATTCAGAGAGTCTCGGCACCCGGCCATGCACTGGTGTGGTGTGGACCTTCAGTGTGTGTTGACACAAATATTCCCTCATGCCCTGGGTTCTCACAACCCCCAGCATAACTGCAGCAGAGGCAACATGTGGCTTGAATGCCCAAAGCTCTTGGGCTTTGCCTGCTCCCCAGGTAGGCAATGTCCTCCTGCAAAGCTGAAGAGGCTGAAAGGAGTCACCCTCTGGGGATGGCCCAACCCATGGGGCACTACCAGGACCTAAATTTGGCTTGGGAGGATGAGGGAGAGGAGAGCTGTCATCTCCTCCATTAGCTCCATCTGACAGGGCATGTGTGGTCCCCATCGTGTGCTGTGCTGATGCTCACAGAGTGCCTGAGTCACCACCCTGCATTAGCTTATTCCTGTGCATTTCCTTGTTACAAAATTAGATCCATTTTGTAAATTGCTGCTGCACTAGTAATTGAATTGAAGGGTGGGTTTTCTGTTGGTTTTTTTTTTTTTTGCTGCTGCTGCTTCTTCTTCTTTTTTTCACTGGAGTAAATCAGGAATAAGTCAACAGAATCAAGCCCTTAGTACTTTTCAGCAACATGCTCATTTAAATTGGATGCAAGAGGGTGTCTGTGTTTACATTTGGCCTGCCAAGAATCTCTGTTTCAGAAACTGGCTTACATAATATGTCAAAATTGGTTTACTCATTAGCATTGCAAACTGCGTGAAACAAGCCACAGATTGATAAACTTGCAGCAATATTTGCATCCAGAGCCGAGCGGCACAGGGGGAGGGGAGGTTCATTAGGAAATGTTCCATTTCCACCCGAAAAACAAATGGGTTCTAGTTAGATAGCTCAGACTTCATTAATTTCCTGTCTCCCCAAATTTAAATAAAGATTGAGAGGGAAATGTGGAGATCTCTGTTGGCAAACGGGCAGCCCATCCGAATAGTTCCTGGGCTAGGGTGTTATTTGCAGCAGCAGCTCCAGGTCGGCCAGTTCTCCTCTCTCTGGTCCCTCTGCTGGGCTCCAACCTGCTCACTGTGATTGATGTTTTCTCTACAGCACAGGTGGGATGGAGGCTTTGATGTCATTAATGAGCTCCTCCGAATGTGGAGTGGGCACAGATGTAGTAGCAAGGTCCAAAGGGCCCATGGTGGTGCTGCCTGTTCCTGCCTTAGCCTGGCCAGGCTGAGTGTGGGTGTGATGCAGCCTCGGGCAGAGCTGAGGAACATGATGCTGAAAAAGCTACAGCTCAGGTCCTCCAGGGCAAGACCGATTAAACTTCATCTCTGCTGTGCAGTGAGGGATTTTATAGGCACCTGTACCTCTGTGCGCACACATGCAAGCATGAACAGGGCTTCTGGGGTAAGATGAGCACATATGTTAAGAATCATAGAATGGTTTGTGTTAAAGGTCATCTAGTCCAACCCCCCTGCACTGAGCAACTAGAGCAGGTTGCTCAGAGCCCTGTCCAACCTGACCTGCAATGATTCCAGGGATGGGGCATCGGCCACCTTGCTGGTCACTCTGTGTCAATGTTTCACCACCCTCTGTGTAAAAGATTTCTTCCTTCTATCTAGTCTAAATCTACCCTCTTTCAGTTTAAAACCATCACCCCTTGTTTTGTCCTAACAGACCCTCCTAAAAAGTCTGTCCCCATCTTTTGTATAGTCCCCTTGTAAGTACTGAAAGGTGACACTAAGGTCTCCCCGGAGCCTTCTCTTCTCCAGGCTGAACAACCCCAACTCTCTCAGCCTGTCTTCACAGCAGAGGGGTTCCAGCCCTTGGATCATTTCTGTGGCCTCCTCTGGACCCTCTCCAACAGATCCATGTCTTTCCTGTGCCGAGGACTCCAGAGCTGGGCACAGTGCTCCAGGTGAGGTCTCACCAGAGCAAAGTAGAGGGACAGAATCACCTCCCTTGACCTGCTGTCAACAGCAAGAGTCAAGCAACACAGCAATGAGAGGGTCTAAGTGTAACCAGTGCTTTTGGGCTCTCACTATATTGGCTTTAGGTTCCCTGGGGAAGAAACAGCAAAGTGCATTGGGAAGCCAGAAGAGCAGCCTCACCTCATGCTGTCTTCATGCAGCTGGGGAGGAGAAGCCTCTCCCCAGGCTGCAGCCCTCACCCTTACTGATGTCACCACATCCCTTTTAGGTGCGTTGGCCATGAACCTTCTACAAGGGGGCACTGAATCTCTTCAGACCCTGAGTGATGTGGCAAAGCTGATGGAAATCTGCTGGATGTGTGCAGCTTCTCGGTAGTACCTAAAGGAATTTGGGGTTTAAATCCCAGGAGGCTTTTTAGTTTGCTTTGAAACTCCCAACTTAATCAGAAGTGGGAAGCTCTGATGCAGCACAGATTGAGACATGGAATAACGGTGCTGGCTGGTTTTATGCTTGGTGATCCTGAGTGCCCTGCATGGTATTTCAGATGAATTTCTGAGCAGGAATGTAATAAAGCTGAGGAAAGCAGCAGCCTGCAGTGCTGCAGGGTCCGCCGCAGCCCGACAAGTGTTTTGCCTTGTCAGCAAACACAGCAATGTTAGACCTGATCCACAGCATTCGTGGTTGAGGTTTGGGAAAAAAAAAAGCAGGTTTTGATCTCTTTATGCTGTGGAATCCACATTGCAGCGTTGTTTGAAGGAGCTCTGCAACAGGACAGGTCATCACCTGCTGCAACCCATCGTGCTCTGGCTAAAACTGCATCCCCATGTCCCAGGTGCCCCCATATCTTAAAGACATGGCAGCTCCCAGGGGCACCTCTGCAACATGGATCTTTTTCAAAGTTTCCAGAAGATTTTAGTGAGTTTAAGTAACACCAGTTGTTAGCTGTGGGAAGGGAAAATAAAATCCTCTCACTGGAAAATGAAAATGAGAGGTGTTTGCATTTCACTTACTGTCACACCTTGCAGCAAGAGGCTGGTCACCATGAGATACAGCGAGTTTCAGTGCCAGCTGGAGAGCTGAATGCAATGAAAGAGGCCAAGAGCAATGAGATATGTCAGCTGTGGAGTTCAGGCAGGCTGAGCATCCTCCACCAATGTGTGGGAGCAACACGGGCACCCACGGGCTGGAGAAGAGCTCTCCCAGGGGTGTGGGAGAGCTGGCGTCACCCCTTGTGCTGATGCAATAGGTGGTAAGTTTTGTGTGGTCCTTGGTCACCTTTGCTGGCTTTTGGTGCCTGTTCTTCTTTGGGTCTGTGTTGTTCCTACAAAACCTCCTCCAAGCCTTGTCTGGACTGTTCAGTCCTTTCTAGAGGTGGCAAGGAAGAGGGAGTGAGATGTGTGAGCTCTGAAGACGTGTTGGCCAAGGCTAACCAGGTGAATGCCAAGACTACTGTGGCCTGTGTGGTGTGAGCGTGGCTGCAGAGGGCTGTTTGTGGTGGATAAAGCATTAAAGGGCTGCTCATGGTGCTGTGGGAGGCAAATGCTGCCCAGCTGTGCAGAGCAGAGGTGCTGAGTTGTTTAATCTCTGTGGCTGGAACTCAGGCAGTGTGCTCAGTAGCTGGCAGATGCTTCCACATACGTTAAAATACATTGAGCAACAGAGCAGAGCTTCAGCCTGGAGAACTCTCTCTGTGCCACGATGTCTCCTCATTACAGCATCAGGCTGTATGTGTTAGAAACGTGGGGCCACATCGTCAGCAGTGACATCTGTCAGCATGGCAAGGTGGCTCCTGCTTGTGGGAAAGGGGCCTGGAGGTTCAGCTCTCATAAAGGGCTGTTGGAGTCTCTTCTGTGCCTGGATTATGCTGGAAGTGCCAGCCCCGAAGAGATAAATTTAATTATCAGAATCATTGGTTTTGCCTTCAGGATTTTCCCTGTGAATTCCAGCTTTTTTCACACAATGTAAATCCCAAACCACTGGGGAAAAGCAATTGTGCTCCAATTTTGCTGCAGAGAGAACTGTTGTCACCCAGCAGGTGTTCCTGTGTGCCAGCGGGTAACTCCTGCCTCCTAATAACAGAGAAAGTTCACTGTGTGCCTCACCCCTTCACTCACGTGTGTTTGGAAATATTTGATGCAGTGTGGAGAAAAAGAGGGCAAACCAGTGATTAACCCAGGGCTGATAAATAAATAAATAGCACCCAGCATGATTCACAGATACACCAAACAGCATTGGGGTGATGGGCTGGGGATGCCAGAGGCAGAACCAGGTGCCTTGTAGAAGGGGATCTGTGGATCCATTTTGTGCTCTTAATGTGCTGAAGTTCTGAGCCCAGAGTGGAGACACAGGAGCAGCTCGTGAGGAGGTTTGCAGTGACAGGGTGTGGGGTTTGTGTCCTAGGTGGGAAGCAAATGAAGCATTTTTCCAAAGAAGGGACATGTTTGTCACTGATGTGTCCCATCCACAAGCAGGTGCCTGCATGTCAGGGGCAATGATCTTACCTCCTGCTGTCTCCTCCTCCTTCCAGCACACATTGGGGCACAGCAAAGGTTTTGTTTGGGTGGGTTAGCAGCACAGAAAGTTTCATTTCTGGCACAAGGAAATCTATGGGGTTTTTTCCCATAGTTTTTCTCCGATACACAAAAAGGAGCAAAAGCTCAAGTTCCAGGAAGATGCTTTGGAGATCTGGTCCTGTGTGAGCTCAGTGCACCTTAAAGCATGAGAGACCTGCAAGATCTTTTCCCCTTTCTGGATGGGCTCCTTGCTTGACCTGTGGGGCAGCTTTCTGAGATGCAGCAAAAGGAGTCTCCAAACACAACAGAGTCCAAACAGCCCCCAAACCCAGCAATGAAGCACCACTCCATTGACAATCGGAAAGTGGCAGAGCTTGGGAGGATCTTTGAGCTTAGTGCTTAACTTTAGCCCAGAATTGTGAACTATTTCTTTCCTATAAGGAATGAAGAGAGGCTGTGTTAGCAGTGGGGAGGAAGGGGCTGCATCTCCCAGCCCGCTGTGGTGGTACCTGCACCACCCCAAACCCATCAGCCTCTCAGCGAGGGGAAAGTGGTCGCTGTCGCTACTTAGGCTGCGTGTAGTCATTGTCTGATAACATGAGCATTTTGCCATCCCTCTGCAAATAAGGCTGAGGCTGCTGCCTGATTGGTATATCATCTCACTTTCTCTCAGCATTGATTTTCTTGCTCTCCTTATTTGCTTCGTAAAAAGCGAGGCAAGAAGCTGGTGCTCGCTCGCTCCCTCTCCCTCCCTCCCTCCTTCCCTCCCTCCCTCCCTCTCTCTCTCTCTCTCTCTCCTGTGAGAAGCTTTTGGGAGCCTTTATTTTTAGTATGAGACAAACCTTGCTTTATTTCAGGAGACGCAAGTTGGATTATAAATCCTTTTGTAAATGTGTATGGTGATATTTGCTCCGGTAAGTTATATGCATCTCTGTTTACTTGGGTAACTGTACAGCCTGGGGGAGAAGTGGGGTTTTGCAGGAATCATGAAGCTCACCAAATTGTTTTTAGGTTTGCTTTCTTTGTACTCTCATGCTGAGCCCAACTGTTCGATGGTTTTTAGATATGCTGAACTATTTTTCAGTGTGTATTTTGCTTTGCAGAGGGGGGGGTGCCTGCTTTGGAAACTTGTTTTGCACTTCATTTTACAGCAGGAACATGGAGAGTGAGGATTAAAGGGAAAAGGAATCCTGATTTATTGTGGTCCTTCTGGCATTTTCAGTTGAAGATGCTTCAAAAATAATGCAGAGATATTTGTTATTTAAAAAAACCAACCCACTAAGAGCTACTTAATATTGATCAAGCTGAAGTATGAATATCTGGCTGCATATTACCTTAGAAAGATCAATCTAAAGTATGGCAGGTTGGCAGCAACGTGCTCCTCATCAAAATGTACTCATGAAATAACGAAAATCTTTAAAGTAATTAAGAAAATAGCTCGCTTCAGAGTGTAGCATCATTAATACAGGTGAATAGACTGTTGCTCTGACTTCTGCTCCCTGCCTCTGCTTTGTACAGCTCAGCAGCCTCATTCCTCAGAGCTCTCAGCTAACTTGGAGACCAATTTGTTACCTGTAAACAAGGAGGTGCAGTTATTTATCTCTCCCCATCATAGCTCCTGATGTGCTTCCCAGGCAGTACAAGACAGTGATTGTGATGGTAGGGCTGAGGAAAACAAGATATATTGCTGTAATACTCCTGAACTACATAATAAATACTTGAATTTGCAGCGTTCTAGTGATTAATTTATTGGCACTTTGATTCTTTCGTACTCGAATCATATCCATGGGAGTCGATTGCTGTGGTGTTTCAGAAGTCTTTAAAAACTCCAGCTGTGGCACAAGCTGGAGCTGCTGTGAGGACATGCTTGAGTGTATACCTGCTCAGAAAATCAACATTTTAGACCCAGAATAATCTGCCTGCTCTCGTGATACCAGGATGTGCTAATAGATATATGAAGTGCCCTTTAATAAGGTGTTAGAAGACTGTGACTGGAGAAGGTGAGGATGTCGTGACTGCCAGTCCAAGCTAAATTCTTCCAGAGAGAAATTTCAGGTTGCAAATAACTGCTTAGTCATTTGGACCAGTTTAATTGCTCCTCTTCTTTCAAAGCAGAATAGTTGTGCTTGCCTGAAGAGGAGGTGATGAGAGGATTTTACAGCGTGCCCCTCACCAGCAGGTTTGTGAGCTCTGCTGGGGCTGGTGCCGATGGTGGAGCATCCCATGGGCAGCCAGCCAGGCACAGGGTGTTGGACAGGAGAGCTCGGGTGCTCTGCCCCTCAAAATGTGCATAGGCACCTGGTTTGGTGGCTTGTTGGGTTTTGCATGACTGCTGTTTGATAAGGACCATATACATTCATACCAGCTTGAGTGTGTGTGCTCGGCACAGCGTTAGAAAACGTGGTACATAAAATGTGTCCTAGAGAACAAGGTGCGTAACAATAATTGTCTTTTTCATGGTCATTTAACTGCTCAGGTGTGGAGGGCATGGATGTCTGGGCAGTGCACATCTCACACACTTTCTAAGCATAATCCTGCTTGCCCGAGGACAGTGTTCAGCATTTCTAACTCTGCCAAGCCTTGGTATCTTGCTCAGTGTCGTGTCCTCTGGGTGAGCAGAAGGATGATGGTCAAAGGGCACTTTTGGGTGACCCTGGAGGGGAAGAGGCTGAGTAGCATGAACCAAGGAGCACAATTCCTGCTTCCTACTCCACAAAATTAAAGGCCTGGGTTTTTTATGCCACATAACTCATCATAGCAGGGGTGCCAGACTGTCCTGAAAGCTGGGCTGTGGTTTATTAAGGAAGCCAGTTGAGCTCATCTTAATAGCTTTGAAGCAGGAAAAGTGGCCAGGGATGGTTGGTTTGACTGCAGTCAAGGGGAGGTCTCACCCCTGTCCCCAAAGGCAGCTCGCCAGTGGCCAAAGGAGTGTAGAGCACAAAGTGAATAACGTGGTTAAGTCCATCTCTGAAAGACTTTCCTTTGGCAGAGGAGCTTGTGGTTGAGCAGAAATTATCCCTTCAGCCCTACAAGCCTTCTCTACAGGATATGGCTGAGACAAACTTACAGGAGCAGGAGAGCTTGCCCTGCTCCTCCTGTTGTACATAAAAAGGTCACGGTCTTCCATCTGTTACCTTTTGCCCATCCTAGTGTTGCAGTGTGTGGTGTTCCTTCATCTCCAGCTACTTGGTGGTATCAAGTCTCGGGGCAGCTTTTCCCCAGTCCAGCACCCCCAACCACCTCTTGCCTCTCAGACCTTGGAGCAGCCTCCATCACATCTCCAGGAGCATGATATTCTCTCTGCAAGATGACCTCAGGTTGATGTGCAAACCAGGGCTTGGTGCAGCTGCAGGGACAGATTTACAGCAAGGTGCTTCACAAGCTCCAGGGCTGAAAACATGAGATTTGTGCCAGTGGGATGGAGGAGCTGCTGATCCTTTCTAGCAGGTCCATCAGGGTTTGAAAGGAGTTTGAAGCGTTATTTTAGGGGTGCCTGGATCCTGGGGAGCTTCTTGTTCTTTGAGACCTGTCTCCTTGGCTGCCTCTCTAGCAGCTCAAACAGTTCCTGGAAAAACTCAGAAAAAAGTGGATTTCTTAAATACCTGGCCTCCTCCTAGATGCTGGGTTTTTTTAAGCCAAGTCCTGAATGAGTGCTTTCCTCATCTCTGTTAATCCTCTTCAGATCAATAGGTGCTCTGCAGGAGGAAAAGTATTTGTTGTGGTACTGGAGAGCAGCTGCTTGTCACTGCTGGTGATGGCAGGTGGTGGTTTATTCTTCATGCCACTCTTCATTAGGAGTTCCTGTATGACTATATGACCATTTTATTCAGGGACTCTTTCCCTGTACATAGGATGGCAGATGGCAACTTGACCTGGAGTTTGGTCTTTCCTGATTTTGCTTTTGGGTTCTCTTTCCCTCAGCAAAGTTGTTTCAGAGAGTAGTGTGGTTTACCCTCTAAATACAACATGTTTGTGTGTGGTGGGCTGGGGGCTCAGCCCAGCTAGTCTGAGCAGAACTGTGATCCTTGGGTCCCTGTCTGAGCTCTGCACCATGGGATGCTGGTGTGAGGAGAGCCGTGGATTTGGGACAGGCAAGAGTCTCGTTCCTGATCAGTGCATCCCTGCTCCTTCATCTAGAGCCAGTGTGGGCAGCCTGATGGAAGATGAAGAGATGAAGCTGGTGCCTGCCAGCACAGCACACGCATGTCCATACATCCCAGACAGACCTGAAGGAGAGAGTGAGCTCCTCACCAAGGTGTGCAGTGGCCTAGAGCCAGCCCTGAAGAAGCTGGAAGGAGCCCGCTGGTGTATCTGGGCTGCAGGCAAGGCTGGGGCTGGGGACACACAGCCTCCTGCCCAGGGTCAGTGGGAGCAGAACTGTGGAACACTTGCCCAGTTTGTATTTAATTCAGTGTCCAGCACATGTGGAGGGGCTGACTCTGCCTGTCCTTGGTTTGTAAAGTGGTTGTTGCCCTTCACCTGAAGGGCTGATCAGAGCCTTGAAACCTGCAGTGAAACTCCTCAGTAAACGAGCTCTGGGGCCAGAGACATGAAGATTCTGTGAAACTCTTCAGCCTTCCCCTCCTGTCATGTCCAGCCTCTTATTTTGAAGGAAAATAAAACAAAAAAGGCCAGAAAGGAAAACAAGACAGACATGCTGAGCCCTTCTGTAGAGACAGGGGAAGAGACAGGTGAGCAGCCACCTCTGCAGTGCTGCACCTTCCCTCCCCTCCCCAAACAGCTGGGTGCTGGGGCTGTCTGTCTGTCTGTCTGTCTGTGCCTGGGTGGAAGGTCTCTGCACCACCTGAACGGCTGCACAGCAGCTCATCTGTCACTAAACTTCCCCAGCACCCTGGCAAAGCAAATATGCTGCAGCAGCCTGGAAAGCTGTAAACATATGGGCACTAACAACAGATTAAGTGAGTGATTTAGTCTAAGGGGCTTGGTAGATTACCATAAAATGTATCTTAATTAGAAAAGCAATCAAACTTGCACAGAGTCAATGAGGATGGAGTGTCCCTGTTGGCACCAGTGAGTGAGAGGATGGGGATGGGGATGGGGATGGATGGATCTCATGCCCACTTTGGGGGGGTTTGCTGTGGTTTGCCCAGTCCAGCTATGGGTAGAGGGTACCCTCATGCTGAAATCCTTGTTCTTTGACACATGAGCTGTTCAGGCTGGAACTGCTGGTGAACTCAGACTCCCTCAGCAGCATTAACGAACCAGAAACTGCTGAAGGTGAAAGAAGAGAGCATTAGCACATTTTCCTTAAAACTGTGTGCAATTACCCAAAGATATCTTTGAGTGTTTGCCTTGTATAGCACAGCTAGCCCCGGATAAAGGATTGGGGCTTCTAAGTGCTACCATAACACAAATAATTAATAAGTCTATCTCCCTCGCTGTGTCCTCATCTTTTTACTGAGTGTGGCCATAATTAGCTTTCACCTCTTTCTGGATTTGTAGCTTTTCAATTGCTGTTTTTTCCATTCTGCTTGTGTTTTCTTTGCTTCCTTATTTTATTGGCCCTGGTTTTATTCCACTGGCCTGAATGCACAGATAAAAAAAGCCAGGGAATCATCTCCAGCAGTGCAGATATAAAGATTACAACAGCCAAAACCATATTGATGCGTTATTGGGTTTGTAAAAGTGCTTTTTTCTGGGGTCTGGGAGGATTTGAGGTACATTGGGAAGGGGCACAGAAGATGTACAGCAGCTCCAAGCTGTTGAGAGAAAGGAAAAGACACGTGGTTATTTCAGAATTAAGTAATTTGAACCATGAAGGAAATGAGAACATTCAAGAAAGGTTTTTACCAAGTTTTTTTATTATCTTTTTTGTGTGTGTTTGGAAGCAGGTATGGCTGCAGACTTCAGGGAACATGAATAATAGGATGTGAGAAGAAAAAGGGGTAGGCAAGAGGTGTGGAGGAGCACAGCAAGGGGGAGGTTGTAGAGGAAACAAGACATCTTAAGATGGCCAGATGAAGTGTGCCAAGAGCTAGTGAGATAAGAAATATTGTTTTCATTTTAATTTAAGGACACTTATTACCATTTCCTAAAAAATGCTCGTGTTTGGGTGTTGCCTTTTATGATTAGGTGTGGGGAAGGAGAGCAATGACATCTCTGGGGACAGGGTATAAAAGGTGTGACAGAAAAGACGAGGAAAGGAAGGTTTTAATCTTAAAAATACTTCTTGCTCAAAGTGTTCTGTGTGAATTCCCAGAGCTCAGCAAAGCAAACTGTCATTTATAGCCCATCATTTTAATTATTAGGAAAGAAATGATTTCTACTGTGTGGGCTGATAGTTAGCCAGGAGCACATTCTTCTTCCAGCCTTTTGCACAGAGATGGGTGCCGAGGTTGAAGGCAGCTCCAGTGGAATTTTCCATCCCAAAGTAGTTTGAGATGAGCTGATGAGTCCTACACTTGGGTTCCACCTGCATGGGATGCCAGACAGAGCTCTGATAAGGAGGGCTTGAGCCCCTTCTGGAGCAACAAGGGGACATCTGCTGTGATCAGATTAATGAAGGCCACCCCTAATGAGCTTCAGTGGCCAGGGCTGGGTGGTCCCTGGCCCAGAAACCCAGCCAAGCTTTTCCAAAAGCAGAGCCATGAATCCCAGTGGTCCTGCTCATACAGGCTCTGTGGGCTGAAAAAAAGGGAAAAAAATGGTCAGATATCATCTGAATGAGGGTTGCTGGGTGTGTAAGAAGGATTGGAGGCCCCATTGCTTAGCAATTTGAAAGCACTCTCAAATCCTCACGGGGGAAAAAAGCTGTTGCTCCAGATTACTAATCCCAAGGGCTTTGTGGCTTCCTGCCTAAAATAAGTAATTTTCACCCATTTCCTTAAATCTGCTTGAGAAAGGAGACAGAGCTGGATGCAGGCAGGCATAACTGTGGGATGGGTGGTGGAGAGGGAGCAGATGACACCAAATAGCTCCACAGCAGCACTGGGAGCCCAGAGGAAGCTACTAATGGTCTCTGATGAGCAGGGACGTGATAATAATGAGGTTAATGCCCTTTCATTCACCCAGAAACATCTCAGAGAACGTATAATCCCTGCTAGTCAATGGGCAATCATTAGGTCATAAATAATACAGCGTGATTGAGGGACAGGAGCCTTTCCAGTAATAAAGAGGGAGGGTTTGAGTGCAGCCCCCCATGCTGTGCCATGCTGTCGGAGCCTTTTCTTGTCAGAGGAGTGCTCCCACCTCTCCTTTCTGCTGTGTGCATCTGTCAGCAGAGCAGGAGAATGATGCTCCACCAGAGCCCAGCTCTACCAGGTAGTGCTGGGAAAGAGGAGCTGAAGCTGATGGAAAGAACAGAGACACAAATTAAATCAGGAAGAAGTTGCAGCAGCCATCAGATGGTGCTGCCAGGGGCCTTGACCTGCCCAGGGGTGATGCTGGGAGAGCTGGGGATGGGGCTGGGCTCCTCAGCTGGGAGAGATGCCTTGTTCCAGCCCCAGCCCAGTGTTGAGTCCAACACCTTTGCAGGCTGGGTTTGTGGTCCCCTGCCATCCAACGCTGTGGTGGAGGAGCTATGGTGTGGTCTTGACTGCAGTTGAGCTCCTGAGGTTGTATTGGCCATCAAGGGTTTAGCAACATTAAGTTTGGGGCCACTTTCTCTTCTTAGAGTGTTTCCTATGTGTGGATGTCACTCAGCCATAATATAAATCCCTGCGTTTATTAGAGGGAGTAAATCCTACTTAGTAATAACTTGGGTCACGCTCTGTGTACATTAATGTTCAATCATGGGGCATTTTAATCCTAGATTCTTTTAAACCCACCAAGTGGGCAAGGAAATGAGCAACCGTCCAACCTTTCTTATTTTATAATTAAATGTTTACACTTGATACACAATAAATCCCACATAAGCAGCCTATAAAGCCTGCACAAAACCTGAGTTTTCAAGAGGTAGCAGGAACAGAATTGAATTTATGCATGAACCTGAGTGTTTGCTGGGTTGCTGAACCTTACCTATTAATAAAATAGAAAACCTCTCCTTTATCTTACTATGGATTTCCTTGCATTTTTGTGGTGGTCCCAAATGGTTGATGCCAAAGCAGCTCATGAGATGATATGGGCACCCTGGGGGACAGCTGGCATGGGTAAGAGGAAGGGGACCCAGAGCAGGGGTCTCCTGGGCTGACACTTGCCTTGCTCTGGGCACCACCACAACGTGGATCCTGGTAGAGACTACCACAGTTGTCTTTTTTACCAGCAGTCTAGAACTGGAGAAGTTTTCAGGCCCCAAAAGGAGTGCATGTCTCTGCTGAAGTGATATATGTCATAACATGAGTTATTCAGGGATCATATGTACAAACCTAAACAAATCTGTCTGACTTGTGCTCCCACCTCCTCGAAAGAAGAGGGTACAAATGTGGAGTTGTGGAGACTGCAGGGGAAGAGCTGTAGCTTCCAGACTGCACAGCAGCTGGGGAAAAAGGGGCTGCAGGCTGGAAATGCAGCTTCCATTCTGTGAGACATCCCAAACCAAGCAGTAACTACACCCAGTACACCCAGTAACTACCCCAGCTACTCCTAGACCAGTCTGCAGCAAGTATCGCTGTGTTTTATGGAACACTTGTTGCCAATCTGTCAATATCCACGTGCAGAAAGCAATTTATACAAGAAAAAAAACCCCTCATCCCTTGTAAATGTCTTTAATTACCTCAAACCTTTGAGAAATGGTTAGAGCACAGCATCTCTGCCCTGCTTCTGGAAGTAGCTTTGTCCTCTGACAACTTTTCATTTCAGAGTCCAAGGAGAGATGCTCTAAATATGTCTCCCTGTTAACTCTTCCATGCATGCTACCAACCTCAGCATTAGAATTCAACTTGATGACCAGCCCATTAAATAGTGGATGAAACAAATCTCATCAGCTTGCATTACATTTGTAACTTAATAAATAGGAAAGACATTACATAGATTCTGTCTGGCCATCTGGAGGAACAATGTTCTTTACCTCAACGAGTGGCTATCTAATCCTCTCATATACAGTTGGGTTTTATTCTATTAAAATATAATGAGAAAAGACTACCATACCATTATGTGGGGGAGCTAAATGAGATTTTTAGAGTAATCAATGGAAGATGAATAAAAACGATAAAGACTTTCTTCAAAGAAAAAGAGAGAAAATTGTCTCCTTGGGATTAAAGTATTGTAGAACCAAATTATTATAACATGATCTTTACTCGCTAAAAATGCCCCAGTTTCGTTCCCATAAATCTTTCCATTAAGAATCAAATTAAGTTTGGGGTTTTTTTTTAATTTTAAAAATGCAAAGCATGAAATGAGATGCTGTGCTTTAAACAGAGGATGTTGCAGGGTTCCTGCCCACCACGGGGTCTGGGATTTCCATCCATCTGGTGGCATCAAGGACTACTCTCTGTGGGGTACCCTTCAATGCCAAACAGGGGTTTGCTGCTGCAAGTGTCCTGGCAAAGACCCCAGGAGGGCTTGGAGTGGGTTGGTCTCCTCCAGGTGGATGGGGACATGGCAGCTCATGCTGTGTGGGTCCCAGCAGCCTCAGGAGCTGGAGGATGTGTGTTTTCCATCAATAGCCATCCTTAGCTCAATGTAAAACCATACAAAATGGGTGATGCAAGGATTTTCCTCCAGCACAACTGGAGCTGCACTTCCATTCCCCTTTCAGAAGCCTCTGGAAATATGAAGTCTGATAGCCAAGTGAAAGCTATGAGGTGCTTTGTATGAGATCTGGACGGGTTGTATGTCCCCAGCTCCAGCACGGTGACACCAAAAGCACTTTCCCAGCTGCCACCACAACTTGGAGGTGCCCCTGTTCTGAAGGTACCTCCTGGTGTGGGATGATTGCTTGAGTGGTCATTCAACCATGTGCTAGAACTGAGGCACCACCGGGGTCGATGTTCAGACAGTTGTACAACATCTCTCACGTGGGGCATATGTGGTTCTTCAGACCTCAGACTCTGAGATGTTCCCTCATCCCTTGGCTTTCCTCTCCATGCAGACCAGGGCTGGGCAGGCACAGAAATTCTTTGAAATGCTGCTGTTTCTTTGTAAGGGAGCACGCTAAATCCCAGCAATTAGTGAACAATTGCTTTAGGGGTTATTTCTCAGCAGGAGCAGAATATATTTCATAGCAGTTGGAGGCAAGTGACTCCTGCTAGTCATCGCCTACCCCCCAGCACTGCGTCGGCTGCGGCGCCATCCACCTCCAATTCATCAAGCAGGCAAGTTGATATAATTAGGAATCCCAAAGTCAATAATCTGATAATCTCCAGTGCACAAAGGCTCGTATGTAGGAGAAGTGATTCCAGGAAGTCTGCAGCTCAGATCCGCACAGGAAAAATGCCAAATTTTAAAAAAGAAACAGGCAGAGACCTGGAGGAGAGAGAGAGCTTCCTAATCCTTCACTGGTGACATATTTTGGGCCATCAGCTCTGCAGTAAATGCTTTCCCGTACAGTCATTTAGTGCCTTTGAACCTTCCCTTTACAGTCTTAATAATAATGTTCAATTACGGGTTCTGCTCTATAAATAAATAATCTCCCTTTAACGAGGCCCTGCTGGGTGAGTGATGCTGGCTGTGGGGGGATGTCTCCAAGGCCCTCGGAGCAATGTGGTCCCTCCCCTCACCCCCACGTGCTCTGGCCACGGTGAGCAGCAGCAAGTGGAAAGCAATGTAGCATTTGGCAAAGGTTTTGCAGTCTCTTTGTTATGGTGATCCGGAGAAAGGGAAGCCTCGCATCCAGAAATGATGCCAGAAAAATATGTCTCTTGTAAAACACTTTGAAGGTGTAAAATGACTAATGATGGAGTAGGTGTTTCAGGTTGGTTTTTAAGTGTCAGGAGTTCCCCTCAGCTTTCCAGTGTTAGGGCAGGAGTGGGGTGCTGAGGGGAACCTCTCTGTGAAAATGTCCAGCAGGTTCATTCCCATTTTCCTCCCTCAACCCCAAATGGACGCATTGAAGACCAAGCCTGCCCATGGCAGGGGGGTTGGAACTAGATGATCTTTAAGGTCCCTTCCAACCCTGACGATTCTATGATTCTAACCCACGTAGTGAGCTATGTGTCCCTCGCAGCCTGTCTTTGGCCACCATAGCTCCAGTCAAGACTGACACAGTTCCTTTTTAAGATCTCACCATCCCAGAGGAGTCACCAAGGAGCCCTCAGTCAGAGCAGGCATCTCCCCTTTGCGCCGAGATGGATTTGGGGCACATCCCCAGGGTGTCTCCATCTCATCTGCCAGCGAGCTGCCAAAGGCTGCTGCACGGGGCAGGCGTGCTCCTGGAGAAAGCAAGTGGCTTATATAAAAATTTCATCAATTTTAAATGACAGTGATATCTTCCTAACAGGATGTTTTAGCTGTAACATGCTCTACAGAAGCCTTTTAACTCGCCTTGTCAGGAACCATTCTGCCTTCTTCTGGTGAGCACAGCGAGCCTGTCGCTCAGCAGGCATTGAGGGGAATTGTCGGGAAGCCAAACGCAGAGAGGTGATGGGAAGACATCCCATTTTTTCCCTTCCACAGCGGGATGAGTGATGTCCAGGGTCACGTGCTGAGGCACTGCCAACTGTCTGAGGCACAGCTGGGACGTCAGCTCCCCCAGGGCATCGCACACCCCGAGCTCCCAGCCACAGGGGGACGGCTGGGCTGGGAAATGAGGGGACCAGCCTTGAGACTAGAGTCTGGATGCATAACAGCTCCTGAATACTGAATTGGAGGATCCCTTGCCATTGGGTGGAAGGCTGGCATCAGGAGGAGGAGGAGGGCTTCCAGCTGACCCCATAATCAGGTGATGAACCTTTGCCTGCCCTGAGCTGGTGTGAGAAGCACATGCTCTGCTGGAAATTATATTGCTATTTTTCCTCAGTGTGCTAAGGAGCCAACTGATCTTTAAAACATGCTAATCTGATTTGACAGAGAAGGCTGTTTATTATTGCACAGTGCCATAATATATATAATTTCTGTTAGTTAAGTTAAATTGTGAGATTTACCTGGCTTCCTTACAAAAAGATACCAACAGTGCAGGCCAAGGCTGCCAGGTCATAGAGGGAATATCACCAGAGCAGGAGCAGTGGATGGAGTGTTACCCAGCATGCAGAAAGGCATTGCAAGCTTCAGAGAGGTGCTGCTTTGGTAGAGATGTGTCTACAACCACGTGGAGGAAGGGTGATCTTCCAGCCAGGCTGGAGTGGTCATTGGTGATGATGGGCATTGCTCCAGTCTGAGACAGGGAACACAAATAATGTCCCTCCCTCCCCCTCCCTTTGGTCTATGGCCTCATTGGGTGGGTTGGTAACTGCTTCAATAGTGCACATGGACTAGAGGGATGCTTGCTTGGCATGTTAGCCCATATTGAACATGGACCATTGATCCAGGCTGGGAACAGGCAGTTTCCATTTCCCTCAGGGGCTCACCAACCTCCTCATTTCCTCACCATTGCAGGAGGGATGGGGTGTGCAGGGGGTGCCTGGGCTTTGCTGGCTGGCAGGACCAGCCTGGCACAGCCACAGCAGCAAAGATTTGTTGCCTTAAGGGCACCCTGTTTCTCCTGGCTGCTGCTTTTCCAGGAAGACAAGCACAGCTCTGGCCATGGGGGCTGAGCCTCGAGAGGCAGCAGCCATGTGATAACCAGAGGTATCTGTGTGCTGGGGAGATTTATCTCCCATGAAGGGGGAGAGCAATACCCATGCACATGGCAGATGGGACTAGTGCTGAGTGTGGATTTATAGGCAAAGAGTAAATAGGAACATAGGGAAACGCTTTCTCTTTCTCCATAAACTTTTCAATTTCAGAGAGGCCAGATTCAATAAAATTATCTCGCAGATGGAGGTTTTATTGAATCTGGCCCATAAAGCTCCCATTATGGGGTTTACAATGGCCATTTACACAAATCCTGCTATAATAAAATACAGTGGTGTTTACAGCATTCCTGCAACTGCCACAGAATTACAGTGTGTGCAAAACCCCACACGTAAATCTTGGCTTATTGCACCAGGCACTCCACTGACAACAGAAAGCAGCAAAACTTGTGGGGGAAAAATAAAAAGAAAAATGCAAAGGTAGGAGGAGATGTTTGGAGGAGAATTATGTGTGTTGCTTGCTGAGAATACTCCAGGGAAATACCATTGATTTGCAGCCCTCACCCTGTTCTCCTGCAATGCAAAGCATAAATATGCCTCCAAGAGGTGCTGCATTGCCTGGGCACACAGCTGTGGGTGCTCCTGGCAGCTGGGTGATCCCAGCCATCAGCAGCATCTGATCCAGCTGTGGCAAAGAGCCAAGCTGGGGTTGGCTGGGACCTTGCTGAAATTTGGTATAAAAATCTCCAGCTGGGTCCTTTTCCCTTTCCCACCTGCCTTGTGGGTGCTTGGAGCAGAGTGGGTGCTGAGCAGGCATGGAAATGGGTGGGCAGCCCTGGTGGGTTGTGGCTGGAGAAGAAGGAGGCTGAAGGGTTTGCTGAACGAGTGGAAGCATCTCAAAAGCTGCTGGTTAAGAGCTGGACGTGGGGCTAAGTGGTGAGTAAAGGCTAAATCTGAACTGTCTGAGAGACTGAGGCTTCAGGTGCCTGAGTCTGCTGCCAAAGATGCTCTCAGCAGGGGAGAGGAGAAAGTAGGAACTCTGGAGGAGGTTCTTTCTGAGAAGGAACAGCCTGAACTGTGTTTTTGGGCATGGCTCCATGGCCTTGGTGAATAAATATGGTGGCACAAATTTATACTGATTTCTAATATTTGAATTAAAGAAAATATATTTCAGTTGCATATCAGCCTGTCCCCATGCTGAGAGCTGTAGCTGAGGGATGATGGCTCTCCCTTTATGGCAGGTCCATCTCACACCACAGCTCTTCAGTTCCTTCTCTATATATCACTGCATTAATCTTTGTGCCTCCCCATGTATCTGCAAAACACTTGAATTTGCAACTCCATTAATTAGGCCAGAAAGCAGGTCAGCACTAAACGTGTTCTCCTTAAAATATTGTTTTCTGACATCACCTCACAAATTAAACTGAGATGGTTGATACTGATTTTTAGAGGTGTAAGGGCAGAAGCTCCTTGTATTTGCAGCAGGAGCATCTCATTTAGGCTGAAGGATCACTACTCAAGTTATAGTAGAAACATTTATTTCACAGCACATATTTAGCAAGTCAAATCACAGGAAAGTTCAAGCTCAGCATGAAAAATTGATTCAATCAAAGTTTGTGTCAACTTTCCTTATCATTGGCCACCTAAATACCTTTGCAGATATATTCTTGGTCTCGTTAGAAGTGAGCAGCAGGGTGGGAACTTGCATTATTCTCCAGTTATTCTCTGCACATCAACCTGCAGCTGGGGAGGCTCTCCTAGCCCCAGGCTCAGGAGTCACCTCTAACCTGGCAGTGGCTTGGGAAATGATGTGCATGCAAAGCTGGAGCCCAAGGAGGCTGCTGAAGTGCCTGGCTTTGCTCATGCTGGGAATTGGGAGAACTAAGGTGAAGGGTGTGTTTTGCAGAGCCTTCTGCAGCAAGGATGGGTCTATTTTTTATTTTTCTTACTGTATTTCCATACTGAATCATTCACTCCTTTATTTTGCCATTACGTTTGCTTGCTGCAGAATTTTTCAGTGTCTAAGGACATGTTTTCTTTTTCATGTGCACTGTTTCTTTTGGTTTGCTGACTTTTAGCTTATTTAATTGTGACTAGCATCAGGCATTTACTTGTCATTTCCCATCTCTGTCCCACTGCATATCTCAGAGTAACACTGTTAAAGCTGATGGAGCTACTTCAGAGCTGTAGTACTACAATCAATCAACCAAATCTAACCTGCCCTTTAATTAACTTACAGCTGAATAAACTCTACCCATTCCTGCTCAGAGTCTTCCAAGGAAGCCTCCATGAGTGATGTTTTAAGACATCCATACCTGTTTCCAATTACTCTGTATAAATGCTGATGTGTCTCTGGCCTGCTTGCTCCTTCTTCCACCTTTTTCTCCTGAAAAATTAAGGTGTGATATGGGTTTGCATCAGAACCACCCAAGCTCTTTGGTTCTGTCTGGTTTTCCTGAGCTTATTCTAAGTCTTGATTTTTATTTTTATTTTTTCCCCCTGTTTTGCTCTCCATCTTAGCTTATGGCAGTAATTTAGGAGAAATAATCAAAATATTATTGTTTGTTTGTTTTCCAAGTCTTACATGAAATGGAAGAGAGGCAGCACAATGTAATGGGATGGTGGCCATATGAATTGTCTTGGTCTAACATTGCTACTCCTGGTTGCTCCTTATAAATACTTGGTTTATTTGGGCTAAGACTGACTCATGTTCAGTCAACACTCATCCTCCTCTTGTCCAAGTGTGCATGTCAGTGGGATGATTTCAAAAGCTGCCTGGGTGGGGAATCCCAAATGGGGTTCAAGACAGGAGGGGAGGGCACAGAAAATGCTGATTTTTCTGACTGTGGCAACAGAGCTGCACATTTTGTGGTTCTTTGTACTTACTATTGGGAAGTGATGCACTGCAATGATTTGAGTGTATGGAGTGATGGATCACCCATCCCAAGGGGGGTTGGTGCTGCAGCAAGAGCCTGGATCTGCTCGCGGCGGTCGCTGGAAGGAACTAAACTAAATGTTGTTTGTTTTTGACAGCTTTTTGCCATCTTTGCATTTGCAACATGCGGTGGGTACTCTGGAGGACTGCGCCTCAGTGTGGACTGTGCAAACAAGTCAGAGAGTGACTTCAACATTGACATAGCCTTTGCCTACCCCTTCAGGTAACCCCGGCTGGGTCGTGGCGAGTCCATTGCAGGGAGGCAGGTGCTGGGGGATGATGTAAAACCCACTTTCAGTGGGGTTCCCCATCATTTATATCCTGAATTCTCCTCACGGTGGTGTTTAGGCACTGGGTGGGAAGGAGGAATGAATTTGGCTAGACCTGGTGTGGATGGGGCTATGGGAACTCAGCAAAGGGAAGGGAGAAGTTGTGGGTGTGGAGCCCCATAAAAGCCAAGACAGCTCAGTGGAAACCATCAGGCAAGGAAAAAACAAAAGCACACCTGCCCAAGAAAAAAATATGGGGTTAAAATATCCACTAACTGTAGAGTAGCCATTAAGTAAGCTGGAAATGAGGTAGCATTCCCACTCATTGCAGCAGCAAGGGTCTGAGAGAGCTACTCCATGGGGAAGAGAGTGGAAACCATCAGGCAAGAAAAAAAAAAAACAAAAATACACCTGCCCAAGAAAAAAATATGGGGTTAAAATATCCACTAACTGTAGAGTAGCCATTAAGTAAGCTGGAAATGAGGTAGCATTCCCACTCATTGCAGCAGCAAGGGTCTGAGAGAGCTACTCCATGGGGAAGAGAGTGGAAACCATCAGGCAAGAAAAAAAAAAAACAAAAATACACCTGCCCAAGAAAAAAATATGGGGTTAAAATATCCACTAACTGTAGAGTAGCCATTAAGTAAGCTGGAAATGAGGTAGCATTCCCACTCATTGCAGCAGCAAGGGTCTGAGAGAGCTACTCCATGGGGAAGAGAGTGGAAACCATCAGGCAAGAAAAAAAAAAAACAAAAATACACCTGCCCAAGAAAAAAATATGGGGTTAAAATATCCACTAACTGTAGAGTAGCCATTAAGTAAGCTGGAAATGAGGTAGCATTCCCACTCATTGCAGCAGCAAGGGTCTGAGAGAGCTACTCCATGGGGAAGGGGAAGCAAAAGACAAAACAAATTTGAACTGTAATTTTGAAATGCTTTTGAAAATTCTTCTAATTGCCTGTCTGCGTCTCTTGGTGCCTGAATATTTTAAACTTTGGAACCTAGTGACTTAGGAAAACAGATTTTTATGTTAAGTATGTCTGAAAGTTTTAGTGTGGTTATATATTTAACCTCCCTCCATATATATTTATATATATATCAATATTCATGCCATTTAAGATCCTGCTTCAGAAGAACATCCATGGTCTTCTGTTTTTAAAGATGTCAAGTCCACTCTAGAAACCTTTCACTTTTTTGTGTAAGTGATTTCATTAAGGAATTGAGATGATTAAGAAAAGAATACATAATCAAATTTCAAGTCTAGTACACTGACTCTCAAATTATTTTGCTTCCTTGGGAAATCACATGCTGTTTTCTTTATCATTGCTATTCACAGACCAGAAGTAGTAGCATCTACTTCTTTACAGTGTTCTAAAATAGAGTAACTTCCAAGCAGTTGATTCCTTGAGCTGTTGTTCTTCCTTGACACACATTTATTACTCCAAAGAGGCACATTTCCTGGTATTACAAATGTTTCCTTTTTTTTGTCATGAGCTTGTCTGCATTTTCTTTCATTTCTGCTTAGTGTGCATGAGAGAGATCCTGGAAATTAAGTTCTGGGAATGTGTAACATGATTCATTTCCAAATAGGTCATTTCTCCAGCATTCATTACAGAGTACACCCTGCAGTAAAGTGCTTTTAGTTTGCATGAGTATAAACTAGTACTTCACATAAAGAGTTAATAAAATGGAGAGAAACAACCAGAAAGTATCTCCTGGTGTTTTACCAGGTGTTTGACCATTGCTTCTAGAAGTAAATAGCTGGATTTAAAATTTCAGTCTTGCTTATTTGAAAACCAAAATAATTGCTGGGCAACTGCAACATTCAGGTGTGTTGGAAAGATGATGCTAAAGAGGGTTTATTTGCAGAAGGGATCCAACTGAGGCTGTAGCTGGACCTTGGAGTGTCTGTGGCTCCCAGCTGTGGCTGGGTGTGCTCAGCATGCACAGATAGAGGTATGGTGTGTACCACATGGTGTAAATATACCTGTAATTTGCAGGTGAGGAGGGAGGTGACATTTAGCCAGCTGGTGTTTGGGGAGAATCAAATTTGGAACAATTTTGTACAATTTGCAAACCCGAAGCATGTGCAAAAGGTGCCCAAAGATGTACAGACTATGTGGGGTAGGAGTTGTGTGCCTGCAAAATCTGTCCCAATGCCACCTGTGGAACTTGGGGTCATTGAACTCTTTTACCTAAATATTCCCATGATTTCCTCATGAATTTGCTCTTTCTGCTTTTCCCCAGCTCCAGCCACAGAAGGGAGAGGGGGTGCTCTAAAAACAGAAGTGAGATTAGCTGGGAAAGGTTTTAGAGGCATTGATCTCCTCTCATCTTAGAGCAATTGAAACCCTTGGGAAAACCAGACACATTTCAAGTTCAGGCTCCCTTTTCAAGACTGATCCCAAAGCTCATCTGCCTACATGGACATGTAGGTTTGATGAATTTCCCACCAGCTGTCTCAGTTCCAGGTCTGAATAAGTCCATATTCACATGACATTTTTCCTTTCAAATACCTCCAGTGTTCTGATTACTGGCTGACAGCTGGGGGAGGTGTAGGTGGAAGGAGAGGTGCTGCTGAGCTTCTGACACTGCAGTGCTGTTGTGGCTGTCAGCAGTGACACTGAAGCACTGTCAGATACCTGAGCTCTGCCTTCCAGCATCACTTGAAATGAAGCAAGCCATGAAGCTGTGCTGCCAGCTGCTTTCATTCCTCTTACTGGGAGCTTGAGGTTTCATTTTCTTCTCCTAAAAGTTGAGCAGCTAGACCTTGGCTAGTTGATGACTAAGTGTCAGGGGCTTTAAGCACGTAAACAGAATTATAAGGCTCAACAGGAGAGCTTGGCAAAGCAAGAGGACTTGGGTGTTTTGGAAATGAGATTGAAGGAGCCTGAAAACGTTCCCGTTACAGCAAGATCAGGACAGGGACAAGCTTTCCAGACTGAAAGGGGGGGTATCATACTTGTGATGGGCCCCAGAAGCACATGACCACCTTAGATAAAGAGGAGGAGGATGCAGGAGGGCAAAACCAGTGCTGATGGGGTCTGAGGAGGTGTGATTAAAACACACTAATTGCCCAACTGGCTTCAAACCAGTGATTCATGTAGCTCCAGGCCAGACCTGAATCTACTGAAGAAGCTTTGGACTCCACAGGAGATAGCTTGCAAGCCAAGGAGCATCTCCATACCCTCTTACTGAGGTTTTTCTCAGCCCCAATTTACAAGTTGCAAAAGTCTCCAGAAAACATTATAAATGAATTAAAGAGAAATCATTAGTGCCAGCAGACAGGGAGCTTTGAAGGGTACACTTCAAAAAATCCAGAAAGAATTAATATTAGTTTAAAGTAAGATGATGGTTGTGCTTGTCTCCTGCATTATCTTAATATCATTAAGATAATCAATATATATTAATATTGTAACTCTGGCAGCAGGCACTTGAGGAGCACCAAAAATAACCCAAAGAAATGCCCTGCATGAGGTGATTGCTTCTCATTTCTGCCAGAATCTCATTCTCTTCCCAGTTTAATTCTGGACCTGGATTCATTTGCCCTTTGAAAAGGGGGAAATGAGGAGGTGTGGTTAAGTACATCAATCACTAGGGATCATCAGAAGTAATCTGCTCAAGTGGTGCTTGTGCATGGCTGGGAGAAGTGATCCCTTCAGGGAAGGGTCCATGCAGTGGGTGTCTCTGCAGGGCTGTCGTGGCAGGAGTGTGGGAAGGCAGAGCCATTCCCTATCTGAGGGGTATCCCATGCTGGGGATCATGCTACTGGGATGCTCTAACTGCAGAGGAGTCTCTCCAGCATCACTGCTGAGAGAACCTAGACCTGGCTCCACCATCCCTCCTGGAATAGTTGAGGTGGATGCTTTTCCATCTACAACTACACTGATTCATTTAAGCTTCCTGCAGCCCACAGCCATGACCCTGTAGTCACCCTGGAACATGCAAAGAAACCTGTAGTCTAGACCTTAATATCCCCCAGCAGTGTCTCCTGGAGCTCTGCCACACTCCCCTGTGTATCCTGCCAGACTCTTCCATGTCCAAGCTGATACTCATGAGGCCATTTCAAATCATCACCTGAAGTTTTTCTCTCATTTTCCTGCCTGATTTTAGTTTTCTCCCAAAGGATTTCTTTACCTCCTCATGCTTTAAAGGACAACTCAGCCTTTACTCTGGATACCTGCATTTGTATTTCAACAGTTTGACAAGTTCAAATATGGAGAAAACTTTCCTGGTCCCACTTCAGCAGTTGTTCTCAGCATTAGTATCTATTGCAAATTTGGCACACATTAGGATGTTCATCAGCTTGACTCTCATCCCAGTAATGATTCTTTGAGTGGGGAACAAAAAAATCAGCATCTTGGAATTATTTGTTGCTCTTGCAGCCCATCACCCTTCCAGATCAGATTTGTCACTCATCCAAGTGCCCTGAAGCAGTATTTTTCTTCTGTAGTGAGGGTCCTGTTGGAGGTCCTATTTGTTTATTTTTATTGTTTTCTTCTGATCCCAGCAATATTTTTATCGTGTACTTTGTTATTCCTTGGTTTTACTTTGATAGTAAGTGGTTGAATAGTGCACATACTGTGCACATTTGTTGCTGCTATTCATTATTTTAAGGTACTTTTTAACCAATCCTCCTTAAAAAGCAAATTTCTTTTTAGTTGCCAACTCAGTTGTCAGGCTTGACTTACTGAGCCTCTATTGAAGATTTTTGCTACATAATCGTTCATGTCACAAACTTCATGTTTTCCATGTAACTGGCAGAGTTGCACTGAAATGTTTGGGCTTCTTCAGCTGTGGATTTCAATGAAACTTTGCCCAGCAGAAGCCTCTTGTGATGCTGTGATCTCCCAGCCAGAGAGATCATCTGCTAATATCACCTGCTGCTTTGTAGTTATCTCAATTCTGCCAGTCCCTGCCCTGGCCAAGGGAGGAAAAGCCTCACTCAGACCCTGGTGTTGGGTGATGCTGGGGAGCCCATGGCAGGGTTGGGCTGTATGGGTCATACAATCCTATATATGTGCTGCATGTTAAGTCTTGAGGTAGATCCTCAGCTAAAATCTCTTTGCCTTTAGCTTGTGGAGGTGCTTTAGCCCAGGCTGCATACACAGGGTATCCCCAGGTTAAGTGCAGCATGGGAATTCATATGGAGTATCTCTTGCCTTTTTCTTGTGACATTCATCATGCAAACTACCTGGAAAATCTTGGCCCAGAGGATCACAATTAAATTTGAAACAGTCTCACCTAAGCCAATGGTTAAGGTAAGTGTGTGCAAAGGTGTTGGGGGAATTGAGCCATAGTTACTAGAGGGACAGAATGGGATTACCTGGTGGTGCTAATGTGAGAGCCTGGTGAAGGAATGTCATAGAATCATTAAAATTGGAAAAGACCTCTAGGATCATCAAGTCCAACCTTCATCCCAACATCCCCCTGATCCCTAGACCATGTCCTGAAGTGTTACATCTACTTATTTTTTGAACCCCTCTAGGGATGGTGACTCCACCACCTCCCTGGGCAGCCTGGTCCAGGGCCTGACCACTCTCTTAGTAAATAATTTCTTTCTAAACCTCCCCTGGTGCAACTTGAGGCCATCACCTCTTGTCCTGTCACTAATTACTTGGGAGAAGAGACCAACACCAGCCTCACCACAACTACCCGTGCACCTCTTTGTGTCACAGCAGTGAGCAAAACAAATATTTTCCATTTTATTTTAAATCACCCATTAGTGTCTTTCCAGTGTGCTAGGAAAAGTACCTCTTGAAGTAATCCTTGCTTCTGAAGGAAAAGGAAATTATATTTTAGGGGAGCTTTTCAGTCACTCTGCAAGCATCTCATTTGAATAAAGACCTTCCCATTGAGCACCCTTTAAAGTGTCTGCCTCATCTGCCTGTGCTGGGGAGCCAGCCTTTCATGTGAAATATGACAGCCTGATCTAAATTGCCTACTTAGAAGCTGCAGATGATAATTAAGGAGAAAGTAACTAACTCTTTGTGCTTTGCAGCTATCTTTCTGTGGAAAAAGCCTCTTAATATTAGCAGAATTTCTGTCCCAGAGTATATTAGCCACCTTTTTTTTTTTTAATTATCCATTTGTGGTAAATCTTGCTTCAGAAATTGTGGAAAACATTTTTGTCCTAAAGATTAGGAACATCTATTATGGCTGGGGGACCAGGAGCTGCTGAGAAATAAGCAGTAGTCTTTAAACCTGCTGACTGCCAAACAACTATGGCAGGTTCTCCTCCTGCCTGTCTTGGATTGTCCCACCCAAGTTGAGGGTGGGAGATAGGAATAAAATCATTAGTCAGTTAAACTCCCGAAGGTTCATGTTTTATTTTGGTAATCCCACAGAAGACACCCCTTCTGCAAAGGCCAATTGTGGCCTCATAACTCTTCTGTGGGTAGAGGGAAGGAGAAGCCAGCCAGCAGAAGTTGCACCAGCTTCAGGTGTGCTCTGTGCCAAGATGTAGATGTCCCAGTTCCCAGGTGGGTCTGGCAGAGCTCCCAGGAAGGTGAGAAGTGCTGGTTAAACTCTCTATGACCCATTCTGGTTTAATGAAGGGAGAAATCTCCATCCTGGAACTCCTTATAGCAAAACTTGCTGCCTTTTGAAAAGCTGCCCTTGCACAAGCAGGGTTTGCAGGTGGAGTTCAGCAGTGAGGAGCACAAGTTGCATGGTCGTAGTGGTCTCTTCTGGTTCTGCAATCTGCTGGTCCATCAGTTTGGTCCATCTTCTTGCAAAACCATAATCACCTCATCTAGGACTGCAGGTCTGGGGTTAACATCTGACCTGACAAGGAAAGGTGTTCAGTAATACATCAGTGAAGCTGGAGATTTTCATCAATACTCCAGTTATATAAACTGGCTCTTTGCTTTTATTAGCCTCTTCTGTAACAGGTTCACCCCCTGATCCTAACAGTGCTTTTTATACCTGTTTTTGGCCTCTTGTTGAACAGATTTGCCTAACAAGGACTTCTAGGTTTTGACTGCTTTTAGTACTTTTAGGAGCCAAATGTTGCATCCTGCTGAGGAAAATTCAGGAAATAAATTCTTCAGGATAGGATACAGATATCTCCAATTGTGACACCTTCACAAAAGTCCCTTTGTATCTAAAATGATGCAGAGCAGACTGAAGGCATTAAGATATATTTTTATCTGGGAAATAGAGAGTAGGTTTTTTATTAGTTATGATTTGTATATTCTGGTAATTCATAGGACCATCCAGAAAATTGCAGCTCAGTTTTTTCAATTTTTTTTTTTTTCCCCCTCAGTGGAAACCCAGTAAAATGATTTTTATTCCATGGTGAAATGACCACAAGAACTTTCTGAGCTATTTCAAGCATGGCCCCAGCACATGGCTTCCCTGGCAGTGAAGGCATCAGGGACCTTGGTCAAATCTGTACTGAAGCAAGTCCATAAACAACCTGAACATGGAGCTCACCCAGCCAAGCTGAGTGATCTAATCAATGGGCTATTGGCTTGGGTAGAGCTATTTTCTCTTACATTGCCTCCTGGGCCAGGGCAAAGGTGATCCAGGGCTGCAGAATAAATATATTTCTCTTCAGCTTTGAATGAACATAGCTTTTAATCAAAAAGAATATTTCACATTTTTGTAACCAAGTCTAGTCAGAGAATGAGCCCTGATATGATTTTTGTTCACTTGTGCATGGCTACAGACTACTGAAGTAATTAAAACCTGCAAATCAATGTTCTCCAGTGTCAATGGGTCTTCAAGGACCACACTGGCTCTGGGGATGCTGAACTTAGACCAAGAGGAGAGTAGAATCAGAAATATCTGTGCTTTTGTACTTGGACAGCCAAGGTCCGTAGCAGTGGCTCTGTGAGCACAATGTACAATTTAATTTCTGTTGTCAAGGAGTTTGAAATCATTGCTGGTCTGATTAAAACAGATAAAAATAGGGGTGACTTTCTGGCTTTTCTAGTTTGGAGGGCCTCTTCCTGACCCCAATTACAGTCTTCAAAACCCACTTTGTAGAAATCTTCAAGGTTGGCAACTTGGCCAAAGAATGGACTTCTGTTTGAACTGGGGATAAATGGAAATACCCTTTTCCCACCAGTGTGGGACTGGGAGATGCTTCCAGGCACTTGACACTTTGTTCCTGCATGAGATCTATAGAAAACTACCAGAAATCTGATACAGCCACATCTTCACCTTCTCTTTGAGGCTGACCCTGTGCGTGTGGTCCTTCTCTTTGTCTTGTGAAGGAGGAGATCATCCACCACCCCCACAATTTGCTGGCTGGTCTGAAGAGTTTAGCTTCTGTGTCCAACTATTTTACACACAGCCAAGAAGACACAGCCCAAGGGTGGCTCCATCAGTGGCAAGGTCTTTGCTCATTCACACCGCTGGTGTGGTGGGCTGTGAGCAATGAGACACTGCTTGAGTCAGGCAGAGGAGAAGGTCTGGCTGCCAGGGCTTGGAAAACTGTCAGGTCCTCAGTCTTGCACAACCAGGGAGAGGCTGATTGCTCCAGCCAGGAGGCTTGCCACAGGGCAGCAGCTCTGCAGGCAAGGTGACTTTCCCAGAGGTTGAGGTCTTCTTAGTTGTTGCTATCCTCAGTATCCTCCAGCTTCTACTTTGTGGGTTTTAATCCCTTAAAACTTATAGAACCATAGAATTGTCAGGGTTGGAAGGGACCTTAAAGATCATCTAGTTCCAACCCCCCTGCCATGGGCAGGGACACCTCCCACTACATCAGTTGCTCACAGCCCCATCCAGCCTGGCCTTCAAAATTTCCAAGGATGGGGCTTCCAGCACCTCTCTGGGCAACCTGTGCCAGTGTCTCCCCACCCTCCTGGGGAAGAACTTCTTCCTAACGTCTCATCTGAATCTCCCCACCTCTAGTTTTGATCCATTCCCCCCAAGTCCTACCACTACCCAACATCCTAAAAAGTCCCTTCCCAGCTTTCTTGTAGATGCTGGAAGGCCACAATAAGGTCTCCTCGGAGCCTTCTCTTCTCCAGACTGAACAACCCCAACTCTCTCAGTCTGTCCTCGTAGCAGAGGTGCTCCAGCCCTCTGATCATCCTCGTGGCCCTTCTTTGGACACATCCTAGCAAGTCCATATCTTGAAGCAAACACATTCTGAAGTGCTGAACTGGAGCTATAGAGAAGGCTCCTCTTGCTTTGCAGTTCTTCAGACTGGAGAGCTGGTGTCTTCTGCTACAAATGTCCATGCACAAACATTGTCGTGGAGACACAGGTGGCTGGGAAAGAAATGGGGAAGAAAAGCAGTAGCTGCTTTCTGGAGATGGTGTGTGCTGCAGAGAAGGGAGAATGCTGCTCCTTAAATCTTGGTTAAATTGTAGAAGCTTTTCTTTTGGCACTCAGAATAATTGGATTCTTGATAAATCTGGATGGTATTGATCCAGACTGCCTTATTTTGCTTCACAGAGGCTGTATTTTCTGCTTAACACTCTTCTGGTGCCAGAAAAATTCTTCGTTAATGCTTTACCCTGAATTTGTTCTTAAAATGGCAGTAACTTTTGGATTTGTTAATGTATGCAGCTTTGTCACAATTTGAATTTTTAATATATATTCATGAATAGTCTCTGTGGCATTGTGCAGCCATGGTGTTTTATCTGTGCCTGCCACAAAGGCTTTTTCTGAGAGTCAGGCTTTTTACAACTTCCCTTACAAATTTCCTTTTGCACATTTCCATGCTGCCAGTGCAGAAGTCAAAGCAAAAACCCTTCAGCTTCACTTTGTTTGGGATTTGATCCCATACATACCCCAGGCAGCGTGTGGTGACCCAGCTACGGGACAATCAAACACAGGTTCTTCCCCTTTCCTCTCCTCCCAAATGTGCAGCAGCCCCGAAGGTTTCCCCAGGACCTCAGGGAACTGGATTTATGGGGTGTCTTCAGGCTTCTCTCACACCTGGCTTCTACTTGAATTGATTTCCCAAGAGTTTAATGCAGTATTTCTTCTTCAATAGACTCTGGAGAGGTTGGGCACCCAACTCAGTGAAGCACCTCTCACTGTCTTATTGTGGATTCCCAGAAGTGACACTTTATGGGTTATTCAATGTGAAGGTGCTGGCAGTTTGTCCATAAGTCCATCCACAGACCCCCAGATCTGCCTTGACTCCTGCCCTGTGTGCTGCTCAGCCTGTGATCAAGCCCATGGGCTCCCAGGGAAAAGGGTTTCATGTGTACTTTGAATGAAAATATTTTGACTGGGAGTTTTTTTGGAGCCATGCCACAAAACTCTACAGAGGACTTAATTTGATTGCTTTAAGTACCTTAGGACAATATACTTGGGGAAATGATAGTTAAAATACAACAAGAGGGAATAAATGTTGCTGCTTCTTCTGTAATTGCTCCTGCATTTATCTCAGTTGGTCTTGGAGGTGAAATTGCTGCTTTCAAGATTTAGACCTAGATTAAACTGCATGTGAACCCTGCTTCTCACAGGGCAGAGGGTTTATGCTTTCAGGTGGTTCTGTCTGAACATCAGGTGATGCCCAGGAATTTGGATTGATTTTGCACTGAGTTCATAGCTCGTTTGATTGAGGAAGGCAAGATGGAATGGGGGTGGCAGGGGTGTTATGGATGGATGTGAGCAGCAGCAGAGCATGTAGGGGTGTAGGAAGGGGGGTGCTCAGCAGTCCCATATTGTTCCATCCAAAAGCCTGGGGATTTGTTACACCCACTTCTCAGAAACGGTCTTACTAGTCTCAATGACTGGCTTTGAAGCTTTTGCTTTATGCTTGTTATATCTGCAGACATTTAGATTTTTGTAGATTTTCTTCCAAATAGAAGTTTTTGTTCTACTCTGACAGAGGCTTGTTACTTTGGAAGCTGGTTTCCATGTCTGCCCAGAGGAGAGGGCAGCAAGAGGGACCTCAGAGCTATGGATTCAGTCAGGATCTCATGGTGGGACCAGGTAACATTGAGCAGTTGTGTATGTGGCAATGCAAACACACACCTGTGGCATTTCCAGACCTCCTAATCTGCATTGTTCTGTGGACATGATGACTTTTTTTAAGGTAATCAAGGGCTACCTTCCATCTAACCTTCCCAGTGACTAGGGAGCAGTTCGCCCGAAGAAAATAGCTCAGTGAAGGGGAATCAGAGCAATGGCACCACAAGGAATGTAAATGCCCAATCTCAGATGGTGTTTGGGTTTGTGAAGACCAGCAGAGCATGTCTTTGAATACTGTGCTGTGCTTGCACAGCAAGGAAAAGTGTGTGTCTCTGAGAAGAGCTGTGAAAATATCTCGGGAGATAAATCTGGGTCTGGATGTAGGCTTGGAAGTGGGGTTGGGATCACCCACTCAGCTCTCCCAGCGCTGCCGGCGGCGTGTGTTCTATAATGAGCCATTTTATTTCCTTTTTGGTGCTACGGTGGAGTACTAGGGCTTGTATTACTATTATTGCAGTCTGGAGAGGTTCACTGCTGTGGCTGGCACACAGCCGGGACGTTCCCTCCTCTGGGAGTGTTGCAAAGGCTGCCTTCCAAGAGCTTTGTGAATGCAGGTCCTGCAAGAGGGATCCCAAGCTGTGGACGTGGCACTTGTGCCCACTCCCCACCACTGCTGGGGTTGTCCCTGTTCCAGTGCCTTTAGACTCCATCCTCAAAAGTTTTGAAGCTTAGAATCATAGAATTGTCAGGGTTGGAAGGGACCTTAAAGGTCATCTAGTTCCAACCCCCCTGCCATGGGCTGGGACACCTCCCACTAGAGCAGTTGCTCACAGCTCCATCCAGCCTGGCCTTCAAAATGTCCAGGGATGGGGCTTCCAGCACCTCTCTGGGCAACCTGTGCCAGTGTCTCCCCACCCTCCTGGGGAAGAACTTCTTCCTAACGTCTCATCTGAATCTCCCCACCTCTAGTTTTGATCCATTCCCCCCAGTCCCACTACTTGACATCCTAAAAAGTCCCTCCCCAGCTTTCTTGTAGCCCCCTTCAGATCCTGGAAGGCCACAATAAGGTCTCCTCGGAGCCTTTTCTTCTCCAGACTGAACAACTCCAACTCTCTGTCTGTCCTCGTAGGTGCTCCAGCCTCTGATCATCCTCATGGCCCTTCTTTGGACACGTTTCAGCACGTCCAGATCTTTCTTGTCCTAGGGCTCCAGAACTGGACACAATACTCCAGGTGGAGTCTCACGAGGGTGGAGTAGAGGGGGAGAATCACCTCCTCTTGATGCAGTCTCCCTTCCTGGAGACCTGAGCCCCTCAGAGGGTCTCTACTTGTTGTGTTAACAGGAGAAGAGGTGTGAGGTGGAGAGGGATGGAGCAGAGGACATGGACACATCATGGTGTGCCTGCTCTGAGCTGCCAGCACTGGGGTAATGACCACCCTTCCCAGCCTGGTGTGTTGAGACAGCAACCGTGGCCGACAGCTTGTCCTATTAAAAACAGAACTGTAGGAAAACAGTGCTGGCCAAATAGTACCAGCACCACAGCTCTGTGAGAGTGAGGGCTAGGAACCTGACAGGAAACTGAAAATATGAGGAGGGGGAAATATTTCCCATTATTATGACTGGACATAAAACAGGAGAGAATGTAGGTTTCTACAGCTTTCCTGGTCATCATCCCAGCAGCATCTTCTGGGTTTGTTTGGTGATGCTGCTTTGGACAAGTATAAACAGCTGTGACAAAGATCTTTAGGATGTTCCAATGTCCAAGACAGGAGTTAGGAATAAATGTTTTCAAGATGAAGTATGTATTTGTGTGAAACTACTGGTAGAGTTGAATAATTCAAGAGAGATATGGGCTTTGGGATACTTTTAGAAGAAATTGAGAGGTTTCGTTGAGAGGACAGAAGTTCAAAGTGAAATACTTTCAAATACTCTGTTCAGCAAACTGTATTCTTTCTTCCTCTGGAAAGCAAAGAAACAAAAGACCAAGCTTGGATTGCTGAGTTGGCTGGAAAATTCTATTTTTCTTTCCAGAGAAAAAATGAACTGATTTCTTAGGGATAGGTATGTGGTAGAAAATAAAGTGCTCTGGAAGGGGAAGAGAGAGTAAGGTACTGAAGGCATCTTGGGATGCTGGGGAGCCTCCATGGTACCTGCTGTCCTGCTGCTGGACTAAGCCCATTGCATGCCCACAGCTGTCCAGGGCTCTATTAACATTTCAGCTATTGGACTTTGAAGGGGCTGGAGAGAACTTCAGCATTAATGACTTCAAGCAGATCAAATGAGGTATTAACAGGCTGGCTGCTTCCAAAGGAGGCTGACTTCAACTGCTCAAGGATGCCTGGCTGCAAAGATTTGGATCCTACAGGAATTACTGGGTGATAGTTATAATTAACAAAAAATGGTGGACTGAGGACAACTGCTTAGCAGAGTTCATGGTGTATGTGAGGGTTTGTAGAGTGGCTTCTTTGCTGCAGGGTTTCCCCCCCTCAGGAGACTGTCCTTGGAGAGAGCTGAAGAGCTCTGCTCCATCCACCCTCCAGAAGGCTGGAAACCTGTTCCTTGCTGTGTGGACAACCTTTCAGATAGCCAGGACTTAGCACCAGGTGTGCAGGGCTGCCCAGTACTGGGGTAGATGCTCTTTGCAGTGAGGAGCACTGTGTGTGTTGCTTCACTCCTGAGAACAGGCTGTGAAGAGTGTTGGAAGAGTCGATGGACCTCAATTTTGTTACAGGAAAGACCTTTCCTTCTCAGGCAGGTTTCTACTTCCACTTAAGCACTAAAGGTTACTGTAAAGCATTTTATTTCATGTAGGTAGTGTCTCTAGGAAAGTCTTATGGGAATGAGGAGCTACTGTGAGAGAAAGGCTCCCATTTATTAGTGTTCTTCCACTGAACCTACAGAGCATCCCTATTTGGCGCCTCCAGAAGGGGCATTTGCCCAGGGAGTGGCTGCTGGAGGCACTGCTGAGAAAGTGCATCAGCAGAGTCCTCTGAAACGAGGGAGCTGCAGTTTCCAGGGCTAACTAGAAAAATGCTTTTACTTTGTACCCCAGAGACAGGGAGATGGGCTCCCTGTCACGTTCTTGTGCCTCGCCAGAGCAGTTAGACTTGCTAAGGGGCTCTTATCAGCATTTCACTACACTTTAAAATTTCATTTCCCCCTCATTTTGGAGATGACCAGCCAAGATAAGCATTTCACAACAGATTCCTCCACAACTGCCACCTGCAGTAACAAATTTCCACTGGTGTATTTCTCTCACTGCTTTGCCAACGGTAAATACAATTGACAGTTCAACTATGAGAAGCAAGTGAGGGGGAAATAAAGCCCAGTGAAAGGATAATGGGTCTTTGGATTCTTGCAAGCACGTGTGTGGGTGTTGCAAATTTTGCTCAAGCGTGTCGTAGTCAGGTGGGGGGGTGGATTACAAGATGCTATTTTCAGAAAGTAGGACAAGCTGCCAAAACAGATCTCTTTTTTTTTTGCCTGCTTTTCCCCACGTCCTAGTAAAGGCACGGAGAAGCACTAACCCCCATTGAGAATTTTTGGAGGCAGAGCTTTGTCTGTTACTTATCAATCCAGGCACTGATCAAAGCCCAGGAGAGGAAATCCATGCAGGTTTATCAATAATACTTGCTGTTAATTGCATGTTCTGTTAGTTTCAAGTCTAAGTCATGTGTGCGTTGCTAAAGGGGAAGGTTTTGTGAGTCACACAAGATTAGATCACTCTGTTCATACTCTCCTGCTTGGGCTGCTAGAATGGGGCATGGGACAAGATGGGTCTTTGGGGAGGTTGGCTCTGACCATTTTTGTGCTCAAGGGTCATCAGGTGGACTAGGGTGCTCGAAAAAAAAAAAAGGGGCAATAATTAAAAGCAAATAGTGGGTTTCAAATTGAACTAGGGAAGTTCAGGAAGGAAAGGCAGCTTCACATTTAGATGGAGAGAGCAGAGCTTCTGCTGCCCCATGCACACGTAGCAGCTGTAGCTTTGTTCGGCGTGTCTGGCTCCACGTACTGTCTTCAGAGCAGGGGTAATTAGTGTCTGAAAATGTAACTGCTCTTCCCTATTGTGGAACAATGTAAAAATCCTTTTTTTTCCACTGTAAAACATTCCTGCCCTCTTTTGATCTTGTCAAGCCAGACAATACTGCTGTCTTGTCATCCTATTTCCCACGGCAACGGAAAGTTTGCCAAATGGTAGGAGAAACCTCAGAAGCCCTTAATTACTGTGACTTCATCAGTGAAACTTGACTGCCTTTGGTGGACTTGCTTCGGATTCAAGTGAATTTGAGGGAATTCAGACCTGGATGGCTTGGCAATGGTGAAGGTTGTTAGCAAACAGACCCAACAGGAGAAGGGGATGGTGTCAGCAGCGATGCGCAGCGAGGACAACCTTAGCACTGCTCTGATGAGTGTGGGGTGCAAGGTCATGTTCCTGAGCCATCAGCTTTATTTCTGAATTAATAACAGAACTTAACACAATGCAAGGCAAAAAAAGCATAGTCCAGCTTATTTTTGGAGGAACTTAGGGAGGGAAGGTTTTTCATTGCTTTTTCCCTAACCAGGTAAATTTATTACTGAAATGTTCCTTATTTGCATCGTCCATCGATCAGTGAAAGTCACTTCTGCTAAAGCAGCCCAACAGCATTGCTCAGATAGTAACAAAGTGCAAAGGAGATGATTGCAAAGGGTCACTCTTGGGGCTCCTGATTATTATTTTTTTTTTTAGGAAATGGAGAGGCAAAGGTGGAATGCAGGGGTGGTGCTGGAGATAGAAAAGCAGCAGCAGGAGGACACCAGCCAAAGATGACCTGAAGAAAAAGGTGGAGTGTAAAGAATGAGAGATAAAAGAAGGTGAAAGAAGAGTGAGGCAGAGGAAGTGAGAGGCAGAACAGGTAGAATTACATCAAAAGTGGGAGGCAGAGGTAGAGGCAATTAATTTTTTGTGAGTCACCACCAAGCCATCCTGCCCCCAGAAAGGCTGACTCGGCAACATCGGTGGAAAAATCAGAGCTTTCTTTTGAGATGCCATTCCAGATCAAAGAGGTTTCGATTAGTAAAACTGGATTTTCTGTCACTGATCCTCCCCTGCTTTAAAGAAACTCTTCAAATGCATCTTGGGAAGTGAGCATCCACCCCAACCACCCCAGGGCTTGGCTCACTCATGTCTCTTCCCTGCCACTGTCTCCTCTTCCCAGGTCTGAGTCATGGTCTATTTTGGGGCTCTTTGCACAAGTGAGATCTCAGTTGTTTGGGCAGAGGTGAGGTGGCCACAAGAGGCACCAATTACTGCACATCCTCTTAGAGGCTAGGGAAATCTAAAAGGAAAAGCAAGTGCCTAAAAATAACTGGATGGAAGGCGGCTTCTGTGATCTGGTGTCCCTGACAGATGCTTGGCCACAAAAGCACTGCTGGGAAGATACAAGTGAGGTGTTAATACAATATATGAACATCTTTTTCTGATTTGTGATTTGGAACTAACGTGCAGTCAGGAAAACAGGGAATAGAAAAGGAAAGTGGTCTTAGTTACTTTGCTGTGCTTCAGAAAGGCTGGTGGGTTGGTGATGAGACTGGATGGTGCTGTGGTGACTGAGGCCAGTCAGAAGGGCAGCGGGTGGGCAGCAGCTCCTGGTCTAAATCTTGATTAAAATGTTCCTTAAGTTATTTCATCCTTGGTATGCGCAGGAGTTTGAGCTGCTACTTGCAACACCATGTGTTGCCCAGTGTGCTATTTCAGGACTCCAGAAGCGAGGAAAAAAACCAAACCAGCCACCCTTAGGACATGTTTTACACAATAAAATGCGTGCAGAATTGCCTTGTTCTTATTTTCCTTCCCCTAAAGCAATTGACTTGTATTTAATGTAGCTCAGCTCAGTTCCTCAGTGCTTGTGGGAGCAACGTGAGGGCCACCACAATTCTCTAAAGCCTGTTTGCTGTGTGAGGTGGTAACATAAAACCGTGGAGCTCCCACCATGGCAGCAAACTTGGCTTGCCCAGGAGGGGCTGGAGCCTCCTCTCCGTGCTCAGCTGGAAGAGCAGATCCCACACCCCACAGTGGGGCCTTTAAAAAGCAGCTGTGATACCTTGATGTGGCTGCTCAGACACAGCAAACATGGTTATTTAAGAGTGAGAAAATGCTACTTAAGAGAAGTTTGAGAGTGGTTTGCAGTGGTTTGAGAGGAGGGAAAATAAGATACACTGAAGATTGTGGGTTTTATCTAAGTTGCAAGGTCTGGGCTTATAGGGGAATCCTTGGACTGGCCAGTGGAAGGGGTGGTCCCCAGCTCTGGCTCTGCACAGCATCACTGGTGTCCTCCCTCCCATGGGGTGGATGGAAGATGAAACCTGGCTTGAACCTAGACTCAAGCCCTGCACAGGAGACCTGATGGGCCCCATGAATACAGCCTCTGGCTGCTCAGCATTGCATTCCCCTGGGGAAGGAGTGATGGGACCAAGTTTCTTACTGATCCAGATCTCCATGGAGGCTGCCACTGGGCTCAAGGGGTTTTGAGACAGGTTCCCAGTTCCATTTCGTGTCAGCACAGCACCCAGGAAGCTGTGCATGAGGAAAGCAAAGCAAGCTTTCTTTTCAGACCACACAAATCATGCATTTCAAACCTTTCCATCATCTTAGCAGTGGATAAAACAAAGCCACTTTCTCTCCAGGCTGCAGAATTGGCACGAGAGGCACTAGGAAATGTTCCTTCCCCATTTCCCCCCACTTTAGGAAAGAACAATAAAAATAATCCCTGACAATAAATATGGGTACACCCATGTCAGAAAGTTTTGAAACCAAGTCAGGAAGCTGATCATGAGCATTAGAGCCTCTCTTGTGTTGAGTTTTCATCAGACTTTGCTGTGTTTGTGTAGAGGAGGCGACTTAGCCACTGCTCATCTCCATGATCTAGGCAGATGCAGTTCTTGTTTTCATCCCACCACTACTATAGTGACAGAAGCTCAGGGAAGAAAATATTATGCATCAACCCCTGATGAAAAGGTTCTGCCTACACATTCGGGTGCATTTAGTTTGGGCCAGGAAAAAACAGGAGTCATGCAATCATCCAACCTCCATTAATCCACCTTCTGTGAGTTCTATTGCGGGTGTTTTGTTTTCCTCTGGGGACCTGACTTTTTATTTAGTCATATATTCATAGCTGCTGCTGCCTTTGGCTCGCTGTTGCACACATTAATTGCCCTTGAGCAGAGGAATATCTCCCAGAAGACATTTTCTCATCCTTTCTCCTCACCAGATCATAACTTCTTTAACTGCTGCTGTTAACTTGCTGCTGGCTTCATCCCCTCCACTTTCCCTGTGCAGAGCAGAACAGAGTCATCCCTCATTGAGCCCCATGATGCCAATCTGGGCCATGCAACAGGACCTGTCCAAGTCCTCCCTCCAAGGATCTCCTTTCTCTTTCTGAATCGGAAATTAAATTTATTAGAGCAAAGAAGGGTCTGGCAGGAGCTGTGGGAGAGAAGCAGAGATCTATTAGCTCAGTCACTGATTACAAACAGGCCATCAGTACAAGGTTAGGGCTTTGATTGCTTAAACCAGGGCATGTGGGTTGTTGCTTTGACCCAAGTTGTGCATTTCTGCTGCAGCTTGGTTTTAAAACCTTTACTGTAGAGTCACTCTATGGCTCACAGCCACAGCCAGCTCTGCACTACACTATTTTAGAAAAGGAAGCTGGGATACCTGTGTTTGGAAGCTCCCATAGCCTTATTATAGAGGACAGGATCTGTTTTCTGCCATCGTGATTGTAAGAATTCAAGAATCAAATTGTTTCTCGTGTTCTCCTTTTTCAGTTGTTGCCATGGCAAAAGGGAGAGGAGTTTGTACAAAACCATCAAGTTTTCTCTGAGGTTGATTAAAAGATGTGTTCAAGTCCTCAGTCTCACCTAGATGCTCATATGGAAGTAAACTCACGTGTAGAGGCTGCTCTGAAGAGCACAGCCCCCAGGACTACTTATGGGGCTTGTTATTCAAGCAGGAGCTCAATGCACATCAGGAACGAGAGAGGCAGACAAGAGCAAATGTATTATATCTTTATTCAGGTAACAATTTCCTTTTTCTCTACTTCACCTGCTGCTCTTTGGGATGTCTTCCAGGTTGCATGAAGTGAATTTTGATGTTCCCACTTGTGAAGGCAAGCGCCGAGAAAAGCTCTCCTTGATAGGGGACTTCTCCTCCTCGGCAGAGTTCTTCGTCACCATCGCGGTCTTCGCCTTCCTCTACTCGCTGGCTGCCACCGTGGTTTACATCTTCTTCCAGAACAAGTACCGTGAGAACAACAGAGGGCCTCTCATTGTAAGTGTGCATTTGTTTGCAGGCATGGCTCTTAATCTCTTGGGGTTTTTTGGTGGTTGAGGCCATGGCGTGGTCTGGGTGATCCAAGTGGTCCAATGCATTCACCTCTTATTTTAATCTGAACGGTGATTTAGAATTTTAGCAAGGGTGCCAGAGACTATATGCAGGTGTTTAGTCCTAATCTTGTATGTACTCATGGGATTCCTTGCATCACTGCCTGCAGTGATGATGTTCACACAAATAATGAACATGTACAGCTTGAACCCCAATCCTGCAACATCTTGGACAGCAGTTTCTTCAGTGGGGGGGGAAAAAAAGGGGAGATATCTTAGGTGTCATCCTAGCAGATAAATGAAACTATGTCCCTGACCAAAGCCTAGCCAGGGAGATTGCTTGCTGCTAATTACTGCTGGGTTCAGCCAAATTATTTTGCTTTGGGAAATCATGTGGCTGATTTTCCAGTATTACCTTGAGCTCCCATCACATTTGTGTCTCCGTGGTGGCTTATGAGGCTCCTCACCTTCCAGTTATCATTCAATGCACCCACCAAACTATGGCCATTCATGCCTTTATCGTTCTTGTCACTGATTCTTGAAGGCTTGTGATAAAAATCAAGTTAGGGTTAGGTCCTTGCATCTTCAGGCTGTAGGGCTGCCTCACACCCTCCCCTCCACAGGCAACCCTCTCCTCCATGACTGTAGTGAGAAGGTTAGGACCAGGTAGAGGAAATAATTCTCTGAAGTCTTGATGCAAAGAGGTAGGTAGAGCTGAGGACCAACGTAAGGAAAGAGTTAGCTCTGGATTTCAGAAAATTCTAGTTTATGACTGACAGAAACCAGACATTTGGCTGAGACTTGTGCCTTAAGTGGCTGAAAGCCACCAAAAAAGAGCATTAGAAAAATAGAACAGAAAGGAAAATAAATCACCAGCGCAGAAAGGCTGTAACTGTTAAAGGAAATAATTATAGTAAAGCAAAAGATTAAACTGTAGGAAGGTAATCTCAGCATCACAGGCTTTTGAGGGAAAGATTTTCCTGCTGCAGGACGGGAGTTGTTTTATTTAAGTCTGCATAATGCAAAACTGATTAATTGTTGGAGAAGGAAAAATTCTCATTCCACATCAAAGGAAATTAATCCTCTTCATTTGGGGGTTGTTGGGACCTTTCCTCTCTCCCTAGAAAATGGTGAGGAAAGGAGAGGAAATCTTCACAGGGGAGAAGTAGAACAGGCAAGACAAAAGGGTCCCTGCAGAAATAGTAAATAAAGTGCCTTGCTTCTGCTTGATTCAGTTGATACCAAGTAATATCTCATTTCAAACTGTCTCATGGAAGAATTAGTTGCAGAAATCTGCCATTTTAACTTCCTTGCAGAAAATAATTCTTTCTTCTGATCAACCACATTATCCTATGTAGCAATAAAAAGAGGAAAGATAAAAAATAATACTAATATCTCAGATGATGATGTGGCCATTTGCCATTGCCCAGGACTCTCCTGCCCCAGCTGCTGCAGTCATGTTTGCCACGGGGTGCACGGTGCAATCCTCTACAGCATTAATGTGGCATTGATTTAATTTGTTCTGGGTAATGGATTGTAATTGAATCTACAGGTTATATTTAACTGATGGCTGTTGTCAAAGCCTCTGTTTGCAATTTCCTGGTTTTTAAACCGAGCCTAAATGACTTGATTTATTCAGAATATAAAGATGCTTATGAGTTTGTCCTACAGCAAAAGCAGCTCCCGTTGGTGAGGAGCTTTGGGTTATGGTGGGGTTAAGCTTATACCTGCCAGGAGGGGAGAGTCCCATCTGCCCCAGCATCTCCTTTGCACCCCCAGCTCTGTTGTGTTGGGTGTTTTTAGACAAAAACCCCTTTTTCACCTGGAGCACCTCCCCAGAGGCTGCTCAGTGCGATGGTTGCAGCACCACAGCTTGGCTGGAACAGAGCACGAGTCCTGCTGTGCGGTGGAGAAAATGTCAAGACCCAGGCAGAGAAAAAGCAACAGCTGTAGCCAGGAGGAATTCAAGGGAAACTCAGAGTGAAAACCAGCTTCCCACAGCTGCAGGGCTCCCCTAAGGGGTGTAACATGCTGTGCAAAGGAGGCAGGTGACACATCCTCCAGCTCCGGGCAGATGCTCCTCTGAACTGACGTACCCAGCAAGATCACACATCGATGAGATCAGAAGTGTGAGGATGTCTCATCCCTGAGATTGTTCCTCCCAAAGAAAAGTGCTGCAGAGCTCTGGGGCTTTGTGCACACCCGAGGCCAACCAGCAGTCCCAGCATGTGTCAGTGCAGGAGGCAGGGCAGCCCTTGCTGCTCCTTCATCACCTGGTGGGATCCCTGTGTCAGGCAGTTTCCAGACTATCAGTTTTTCACCTCTTAGTGAAGAGTTAGAAGATGATGGTTTCATCTGTCTTTGCTTCTGCTGCAGCGCCTGATCACAATCTCATATTTAAAACCATTCCCATTTTAAGCCTTCTACTTCCTCTTGGCTTGATATTTGCTCAGTCTGGAGTGACATCTGCCTTTAAGTGGCACCTTCTCAGAGCTGGCTGACTTTCCTCACCACAAATTCTCAGGATCTGAAAAATGAGCATGACAGGAGAAGTGGAGAGAGGAAAAAAAGACTTTGACTTGAAGTTTTAAAATATTTTTCAAAAAATCCTTGCACAGGCAGTTGGAGCATCATCAGTGAGTTGCCAGCTTGCAGCAGCCCGACTGGCTGTAGAATATAAGATTATAAAGAGTTCAGTGACCACTAAGTCAAGAGAAACTGGCAGAGAAAATTCCAGTCACAAAAGTTTCAACTTTACCTTGTTTATACAGATATAGAGAAATCCAGCTGCATGTGCTGAGATCTCAGCAAAGCATCACTTTAACTGTGGAGAAATATTTTAATGTTCAGTGAGGTGTGACATCATGGCAAGGAAATATTTCCAGTAGGAGAAGCCTTAACTCCTTCCACAGCTGTTTGGATGGCACTGGCAGGTTTTATTCACTGTGCAGTGAACCATGCCTGTTGCTAATGTTGTCTGTGGGGTTTTGGGGGATAAAAATCTTTCTTTTGGTCACACAGGGCCCTGGTTGTGTTACTCCTGTGATGGAGGTGGGGGTCACCCTTTCCCACCAGGCTGTCAGCAGTGAGTCCTTGCCCTGCCTTACTGGCTCCAAGGGGAGATGATTCAGGGTGGTTCATACTAGATAGGTAAACCTAAGAGAGGAACTTGGATTCCCAATCCCTCAAGGAACAAAGAGCAGTTTACCAGGGATGAAACACCTCATAGGTAGGAGCAGAAATTAATTAGAGCTGGTGACTTAGATTTTTAATGAATGAAATGTATGAACTCTCACCAGTTTTCAGCTTATCTGTGTCTCTCAGACCAACCAGAGCTGGTTTCCACTCGTGTAGCACCACGTACCCTGGGCAGGCATTGTTGGGTGGCAGTGCCACCAGAGATGAGCTGCACCCCGGGACTGCCACCCCAGGCATCTATGTCTCAATGTCCTCCTTCAGATCTATATCATAGAATCATAGATTCGTCAGGGTTGGAAGGGACCTTAAAGATCATCTCGTTCCAACCCCCCTGCCATGGGCAGGGACACCTCCCACTAGAGCAGTTGCTCACAGCCCCATCCAGCCTGGCCTTAAAGATTTCCAGGGATGGGGCTTCCAGCACCTCTCTGGGCAACCTGTGCCAGTGTCTCCCCACCCTCCTGGGGAAGAACTTCTTCCTAATATCTAATCTGAATCTCCCCACCTCTAGTTTTGATCCATTCCCCCCTAGTCCTACCACTACCTGACATCCTAAAAAGTCCCTCCCCAGCTTTCTTGTAGCCCCCTTAAGATACTGGAAGGCCACAATAAGCTCTCCTTGGAGCCTTCTCTTTCCCAGACTGTTTGCAGCTGCTTGCCAGAAGAGGGTAACCAACCCAATAGTCCTGTGCTGAAGTTTTAGGAGATCAGGGGTAGGTGCTTCCATATATGTCTGGAGTGATAAAAGAATAGTCATGGTCAGTGTATCAGTGCCCATCATTCAATCTTCTTACTTTTTCCATAGTTTCTATACCCTATATGTACTCCATTTAAAACTCACACTCTGGCTCTATGTGCTTTCAGGTTTGTCTTTGAGAAGTTAAAGATTGGCCCTGAGAAACCACATATATTCCTGTATAAATATAAACCACTTTAGGAGTATTCCAATCAATCAATCAACATGAAAGCATAAAATTATTTAGCCAAGAAAAGTGACTGATGTAGCCCTGAAAAGAGGTATTTAATTTTTATAGTGATTACTTGATGGTCTCATTCTTACAGTGCAAAAAGTTGCTTACATGTAAGAAGATGGGATCTTTCCCTTGCATCTGGAGTCCTGTGAATAATCTCATAAAGCAAGAAGGCATTTGGTTCTTTACATATGTTGTGGACCAAGTGAGTGAAGTACAGTCCTAGTCTGCTCTTTGGAGGTGTCTTTGATTAAATACGTTTTATTTCCTCCCCTTTGTCTGCCTTTCTAGAAAATAGGAAAAGAATAAAGAGCCGTCTGTAAAACAGACTGAAGCCTTTGCGGTTAAAAAATGAAATTATTAATAACCTGAATAATTCCTTACATTTCCAAGAGCTGTTTCAGCCTGCTGTTGTCATCCCCTTTTTGAAGCACAAGCCATGGTGACCTTGCTGTACACGCTGGTGCCTCCCAAAGGGCTCTGCACTCCCTGCCAGAACCAAGCTTGTGAGGCCATTCATCATTGCAAGCAGCGTGTAATTCTTTCAGAGCTTCATTCGGCAGAAAACATGGGGTGGGACCTTGTTCAAACCCAAAAAGAGCTGAAATGCCCCCGTAGGAAGGCGTTTGCTGCCTGCAGCAACCTGCTCTTGGCCTCTTTCCCAGGCTGGTGCTCTGGCTCTCAATGGGGTGGTTCTTGAGTTTTTAGGTTGGTTGTGACTGAGAGAGCAAATCCTCTGAGCAGTTTGCCCCTCTTGGGGTAAAGAAATCTCCCTCTGTGTGAAACCTGTTGGCTGGGCAGGCTCTGGCTGGGGGGGGTTTATAGGCTTTGGTGTTGGAGGAGTTGCTGTAAATGTTTTGTCAAAGGAAAGGTTTTGTAGCATGAGCGTTGGTGGATGGAAAGGCTTGTGGAGATGCACTGAAAGCCCTGCATGGAAGCCAGTTACGGGGCTGCGGTTCAGCAAGGGAGGGAGGACTGTGAGCAGGGCAGACACCCCCCAGCCAGGTCAGAGCTGAGGCTTTGCATGTTCTCAAACACAACAGCCCGGGGCCATCGTGCCAAACTTGGACCACGTTGGCCGGGAGGGAGAGCAGGGCACAGAGTGTGTGTGGGGACACGTGTCACAGTGCTCCAGGGCTTGCTGAAGCCACCAACCAGCTCAGAGCAGATGAAACGTGTCCCCTTTCTGAGTGAACAAGCAGCTTCTGCAGATGCTTTTGGCTGCGTGTGGTTGTGCTGGACACTGGGGGATCCAAAACTGAGCTTAAGCAGCTGCAAGTGCCTGACCCCTCCAAAGATGGGCATTTAGCAAAAGGCAGCATCTTCATAGCAAGGAGAAATGTTTCAGTTGCCATGAAAAAAGGCATTCACAGTTCTATTCTAAAATATATAATGTATAGAATTGTTCCAAGTAGGCATTTTTGGCAAACTCAGTAAAGCAAGTTTCAACTTGAAAAAGGCAGCAAGATGTTTTTTTTTTCTTTTTTGTTACACATACTTCAGGCTCTGAAAAACTCCCTCCTTGGATATTCAGCATATTTGAAATCTTGCTTTCTCCTACATGTTCCTATTTTGCCTCCTTCCCAAAGGCACCTGTAGGCAGACCAAAGTATCTCAGCTGAGATCTGGGAAAGAAACTTTGCAATTAGGAGTATCACGTAATCGTACAACAATACACACTGAGGAGATCTGTAGACACCATTTCAAGAGAGCAACTACAAAAATTACTTTGTTCCAAAGGAAAAAAAGAAGACAAAACCCACCCATGCTATAGGGATATTAAACATTCAAATGCAAGATTTGTTTTAGTATGCAGACACTCTGGCTTTAATTACCAAGGAGAAATTCCCCAGATAGACATTAAGCCACAGAACAGCTTAGCTTGAAATTCACTTTTATTTTCAGCATGTCATTATCTTGTAACTCTGTTCCACCCAGAGCTGTGAAAATGTTCAGCCAGAAATCCAAACCCACTTGAAAATAAGAGAGGTTCAAGTTCCAGCCAAAGCTGAAGGTTAAGCAAAAATTCAAAATAAATAGGAAGACTCAGGTTTGTTCCAGCTGTCATATTCTGCTCCTTGAACAAGAGACAGCAAAAATCCTCCAAGAGCCTGAGGCCAGCTGTGCAGCCTTGGTGGAAAAGCACCTGCTGAAAAGCCCCTGGTGTTTCATTACCCATTCTGTCCTATCTTCTTGACAAGTTGTTGTCCAGCTGATGGATGGGCTGCATGGTTCCTTCTCCAAGTCCCACTGTGCAATCTTTCTGGATTGACTTAGTGTGTTTCTTGTACTCAGCCAGCTTGAGAGTTTTGGGGAGTTCCTGTATAAAAGGGCTGATCCTAGTCCCCCAGGAGTGGGGATTCTTTCCCCAAGGCTCTGATCTACTCTCAAAAAGGGGAATTAGTGGCAGGGAGGGCAGGATCATGCAGGGTTACACTTGTGTGGACACGCTGGTGCAGGGGAGCAGAGAAGTCAGCAGAAGGCTGGAGGATGGGGTGAGATGGAGAAGACAAGACCTGAGAAATAACAGAATCATAGAGTTATTTAGGTTGGAATTGATCTTTAAAATCGAGTCCAACCATTAACCCAGCACTGCCATGTCTACCCTTAAACCATGTCCCTAAGTGCCACTTCTACACATCTTTTAAATCCCTCCAGGGATGGTGACTCAACCGCTTCCCTGGGCAGCCTGTTCCAGGGCTTGACAACCCTTCCAGTGAAGAAATATTTAGTCCCCTTAGGACCAGCCCCTCAAGTGGCCAGTGCTATTGGATGTTCCTAGCAATACTTTGTAGCCCAAGACATGAGCTGCTAGCAGAGTGAGGGACTCTTGCAGATTGCAGTTGTTCTTGCCACAAGTTCTTCAAATGCCTCACCAACATGAGGTCAGGATCTGCAAGCTCCACCTGCTTGAAGAACTTTGCTCACTTTTAAAACTTGCCTCTTTTTAGCAGATGTAAGCTCCTGCATTGTGTTAATTTGGGTCAGTTTGTCTCTGCTTCAAATTTCTACCTGCTGTTCTGCATTATTTTATTGTTGCTGCCAACGCACTGATTACAGAGCTTGATTTAGCTTGTGAGGTCTAAAAATGTGGTGGCATTGAGAAGGAATTGCTTGTCGTTTAAAAATATATCCTCAAAACTCTGGTGTGTCCCCATCTATTGAGTCAATCACAACCTATATGGGGGCTTGGCATCCAAGTGAAAAAAAAAAGTCAAGCCTCATAGCAAATAAAGAGCATATCCCATCATAATCCACAGCTCAGTGGTGTTTCTACCAGCTGGAATTTTTAGGAAACATTTGCAGTGGAACTGTTGCCTCCAGGAGTCCGTTTCTCATTCACTTACTGCTAGGATGTATAAGATACAATAATTTCTTTTGCTGGAAATCTCCCTGAGAAGAAAAATCACCCAGAGCCTCTTTGGGTGTTAAGATAGTTGTCAGCTCCTGGGCTTCATGCTCTTCAAGAGAGCCCATTTGGGCAGCACGAAGGAAGGTCAGAGGAGCTCAAAGCTCGGTGGCAGACACAGGCCTGCAGAAAACAAACTGTGGCACTGTTAGAAGAGAAGGATGGATCCTTTGGGAAAGCATCCAAGCACAGCTAATTTAATCCCATCTGCGTGAGTGGAGAAATCTTTTGTTCCTGTGGTGCTGGTGTGGCTGGTTTATTGACTGGTGCCTCCTCCATCACGATGGAGCTTTGTGTCCATCCCTGCAGTGCCACGGAGAGCTCCTTCCCCAAACATCAGGTGTGCTTGGAGATGAGAATGATATTTCCTAGGGGGATCACTTATTTCTTTGGATGTCAACCCAAAATGCTGCGTTCTTAGTGGATGTTTTCTCTTCCTTCCATGTACACCTTTACTTTGTAAGGGGGAAGGGGAAGCAGCCCCCATGGGAGGTGGGGTAGCAAGACGCAGCGCTGCAGTTAGTGGTATGTTAGACTTTGGCACCTCTACCATCTGTTGTGGGCTGACAGATGGAATGAAATATGACAGCAGAAAGGCTCTTCTGTTTTAGCAAGACACAAGAAAGCTTGAAAAATCACACCTCCTCCCTCCTTTCCCCCCCAAACCCACACAACAACAGTGTCACTTGGCCACTTGTTCTGGCTAAGACAAGGAGAAGTTTATGCCTGTGCGTGCTCTTGAGAGACTTTCGAGGGAAAAGTGAGCAGGGTGGTTCAGAGCAGAGCTGCTCAGAGGCTCTGGATCCTGGAGGGACCCCCACCCCATCTCCCCTCTTTTCATGTCCATGGGATTAGGAGCAAATGTTTCACCAGGACAGAGAGGAGCTGAGGAGTCTCTGTTCTTGGCAAGTCTTGCTGTTTATTTGTTCATTCGTGATAATTAGTGAATTATCACAAGTGATATTTGGCCTTACCTGTATCTGGTGAGAAAACTCCTCATCTGGTAGCTGAGGATTAGCCAGTTTCAGGTTCTCCCTGGGATGCTGCCACAGATGGAAATGCTTCCCATCAGAAACTCACCCCGGCTGTCTGCAGGAGCACCTGGGGTGAGAGGCAGCCCTCGGGAGGACCCAGCTCCTTTCCAGGCATCTGTAGTTTTTAATTGATCCCAATTCATCACCCAGGTGCTGTGAACAGCTGCGTTTCCAGGGCAGCTCAGCACCCTGTGTACTGGCCACATGCTTGTGGGAATCTGGCCTTGAGGCTGGAGATACAAATGGTAGCTGGGGGGCTCTGCCCCGTTAGACACTGAAAATCATCTCTCTAGGGGATGAAAGTAATCACAACCTTCCACAAAATAACAAGCTCTTGTTTTTTCTCTTTTCTAATGAAAGCTTTTGGTTATCTGGTGATTTTTAACAATTTTTTTTTCCTTCCCAATGGACACCCCAGTATAATGCTTCTAACTAATTTGTCTTTTAGGATTTCATTGTGACAGTGGTCTTCTCATTCTTGTGGCTAGTGAGCTCCTCTGCTTGGGCTAAAGGACTGTCAGATGTGAAGATTGCCACCGACCCCGATGAGGTGCTGCTCCTGATGTCTGCCTGCAAACAGCAGTCCAACAAATGCTTGCCTGTTCGCAGCCCGGTGATGTCAAGCCTCAACACTTCGGTTGTAAGTGACTTTGAGCACTACCTTTGACCCTTACCTTGCAGTCCTTTTTCATCTCTTTTAGCCGTGCGCTGACCTACATCAGCTGGTGTAAACCTCTGGGCTGAAGTGATTGAACTGGAAGTACAGTCTTGCTGTGGGGAAGGGCAGAGCGTGGCTGTGGAGCAGCAGTGGGATGAGTGTGAAGGGTGGGGATGGGAGGAAGCAAAGTGTCTGTCCAAGGTCGTTGGTTGACCTCTCTGCTTTTAACTTGCTCCCTCTAACACTTTTGAAAAGGGGGCCCTTTAAAAAGTCCTTTAAAAATCCTCCAAAAATCAACATAAAATCAGTCTTCAGAATGTTAAAAAAAACCCCAAACAAACCTCCAGGCCAGACGACCTATTAATATCTCTCTCTTTAATTATTTTCCACTCAATTTTATCTTTCCACAATGTCTTTAAACTAGATTACATTTTCAAACAAATTCTTTTGGCCTAAAAACTCAACCTTTTTTTGGGGGGGAACAGAAAGGAAAACACTGTGTGAGCTACAACTAAAGGAGGTGAATTGGGGAATTTATTTTGAAGCCGAGAAAATTTTCCAGCAGGCTTGAGAGAAGGATGGATTGGGAGCAACTTTGAGTTCTCCTACGACTGTTCAGGGTCCATAATATCAGACTGAGCTGTGAGACCATGTCTGCTGGCTGATGATCTCCTCTTCTCCCTACCTAGGTCTTTGGCTACTTGAACTTTATCCTCTGGGCAGGCAACATTTGGTTTGTGTTTAAGGAGACGGGCTGGCACTCCTCGGGCCAGCGGCACGCTGCGGACACCATGGAGAAGCAGCCCAGTGGCTACAACCAAGGTGGCTACAACCAAGACAGCTATGGGCCAGCTGGTGGCTACAACCAGCCAGGCTCCTACGGCCAGGTGGGTGAATATGGCCAGTCCCAGAGCTACAGCCAGAGTGGGCCAACCTCCTTCGCTAATCAGATCTAGGGCTCGCGCAGCACGAGCTCTTGTAGAGAGTTTAACAGGTCTCAAGTTTCAGTGGTGCCAGATTTTTAAGGGTTTTACATAAATTAATACTACAGCACGGTGTTTGAGGTTGGTTGAAGATCTAAGCCCACCTCCTGAGGCAGAGAGGAGGTGGCCGGTGGGCTGGAGTTGGTCTTTTTCTCCCCTGACTTAGCCAGATGTGCTCATGGCAGGTGGTGACCTGGAGTCAGTGTTGTAGTATGTGCTGTAGAGATAACTTTATGGTAGTTTTGTATGTGTTAAGATGGTAGAAGCATTTTGTAGCCTCCAGTCTGTAGTATTTAATATGCATAATATAATTGAATTTCCTTCTGCATTTTGGTGAAGAACAAAAGTGTTTTGCTATTATTTCTACAGACTATACTGTATATCCATGCATGTAACATTGCACCTGAATTTTCAAAACTGCCTGTCTGTGACTCCTCAGAGCATTTGTTTTGGTTATACCTTTTTGTTCCAGAAGATTTTATTATGATTTCAGTTAAGCCATCTGTAACTTAGTGCATGGATAAGCAGTTTCATACTACCAAATGTCTGGACTGTGTAAATGGAACTTCTGAACTTCTGCCACTACGTTTGTTAAATGTCTGTTTAAAAGAAGTATGCATCTTTTATATATTTTGCAGAGTTGCATATATGGCTTACCCAAGTTCTGAATGCTTTGTAACTGAAATGTTTTCCCTTGCAATGGCATTCAGTAGTATATATATGGTACCTGACCAATGTTGATTCCATTTAACTCAGCTAAGTATTCATTCTATACATCACTATTTCTATGGATGTTTTGTGACTCTTTTAACGTGAGCTGTGGAGAATAAGGACCAAGTAACTGTGTTATATGTTTACAGAGGTATTTATTTAACTAAGATAACAGAGGTGCAGATATCAGTGTACAAAACCATGGGGAAACACCCTGTTGCTTAATGCAGCAAAACACAAAACCCACATGTATGGTTGTGACCTTATAAAGCATAAATATTCCTTTATGCCCTCTTATCATAAGAAACCCTGTTTCAAGGTTGTTAGATATCCCTCTGTTCTATCACTGCTCTGAGCACTAGCTTGGTGCTACTGGAGAATGTAACTGGATTGACCAAATAACCCAGGCTCAGAGGAACTCACCCTAAAATAGCCAGAGCCAGACTTGTAGCCCCTTCAGATTTCTCCCTGGGAAATTCAGCCCTTCCTCACTCCAGCGAATGGGATGCGTTGACACATGCTGAAGCACAAGCTCCTAATCAAAACTGATCATCTGCATTTCTAGATCAAAGTGTATCAGTATATAACCTTCTTGTATGAGCTGTAATGTTGAAAGCATCTTAGCTTAAAACAGCTTAGTCTCTTCTATGATTGTTGTAACCAATTTATGGCTACTCGGTGGATGAATCTATATTGTGATATCTATTTGATCCTAATAAAGTTATTGCATACAATGCATGTTTTCAGAGTATGTTCATATTAAAATGTCCCTGCAAAATAACTAAGAAAGCTATTAAAGAAAATTAACTATTCCTCTGCTCGACCTTATTGGTCATATTCTTACTGGTTTTCAACACTTTTATGAAGATTGCTTTAATGTACAGTGGAGTATGACACTTCTACAGACACTTGTCATTAAAGGTCAGCATCACAAGTTTTAAAAAAAAAAATTAAAACTGTGCAATTTAATGCTTGCCTGACTCTCTACCTCTCTTCCCACCTGTCAGTAGGACTAGCCCAGTACTGTGGATTGCTGGAGAGCCATGTCCAAGCTGTGGAGAGGACAAACCAGAATATCTAAATGTCCTGGTATTCCAAATGGGAGCAAAATACAATTTTCCAGGTCAATGAAAAGTCTTATTTTGGCTCTCAGTTTTTTTGTTGCTTTGGTTTTTAAGTTTGGAGAAAGTTATAGGTAAGCCAAGAGAAAGTAAAGTCTGTTTGTGTGGCAAGGGATGGGGATGGGATGTATGCTCTTCATGTCCCCTCTTACATAGTCCTACTTATCTTTTTTTTTCCCTTTTTTTCTTTTTCTTTTTTTTTTCCTTTTTTTCTTTTTTTAAAAATCCACCTTGTATTAGTTGATCAGGAACATCCCAAGTTGGTTTATCTAAGCCTCTCCACTAGAAATAAATAGAGGATTTTTGTGTCAGCTGGCTTTCTTTTCATTAACTTTTCCATACAGACCAACAGGTTCCCATTTCCAAACTTTCCTACCCAATGCTGAGGGTTTAGAAACTTGAGTTTTGTTTAGGTTTATTCCTGCTTTTCAAACAAGCTGAAATTCTTGTGCAGGTTCCAAACCCTCAGATGCTGACAACCCTGGAGAAAGGGCAGTTTCTAAGAGAAGATTGGGGACAGAATTAAGATGATCACTTATTTGGGGTGTTATTTGCATAACTCCAAATCTAAGATATTCTCCTGAAGGGCAGAGCTGATTTGAAAGACACTGGCACAGGTTGCCCAGAGAGGTGGAAGCCCCATCCCTGGACATTTTGAAGGCCAGGCTGGATGGGGCTGTGAGCAACTGATGTAGTGGGAGGTGTCCCTGCCCATGGCAGGGGGGCTGGAACTAGATGATCTTTGTGGTCCCTTCCAACCTTGACAATTCTATGATTCTATGAAAAGCAGTGAAAGAGACACATGTTTCCATGGAAGATTTGCTCTTTGCTTTACTCAGCCAGATCTTCCCAGGTACTTCAGCTCCTTGCTGCCATGCAGAAGAGCTGAGCTGGTTGTTATCTTTTGAGGTCTGTTGTTTCCACTGTGAGTTAGGTGGGATGAAAAATCTCTTCATCTCCAGCTTCTCAGATTAGGATGACAGCAGCAAAAATGCAGACAAAAATGATGCATGTATTTGTCTGTGTTATGTAAGAAAATGTATCTGAGTGTGTTCCTCTGCATTCGAGTCTTGTCACGTCCTTTGGAAATGGCTGAGGAATTGGAAGTTTATTTGAGCTGGGAATAGTGACTGTATAACAGTGTTGAGCAGCAAGAGAGAAAAGACTTTATTTGATATTTCCTTGGTTTAAGACAAATAGCTCAGTAAACTTGAGCATCCTCAGTGAAACTGCTGCTGGCAGACTGATTGCTCTCCTGCTTCATCATTAGTGAGTGTCTCTGCCAGTTAGTTAAATAACTAGGTCAGCCTGGGAAAAAATATGTTCCTTGATCTTCTGTGCTGTCCCTCCTGTTTTCCCATGTGTTTCTCTTTATAGCCTGTTTCTCAGCTACCCAAGATGGGAGCGTGTTTGCATTATCAAGTGTGGAGCTGTGGAGGAGAGGCAGGTACCTCTGTGAGGGGAGGTGGGACCATGGGGCTTTCTCTCCAGGTGCCTCAGGGGCCAGGGAGGAGTCAAGCTCTGGTGCTGGTTTGGGTTTCCCCATTGCTCTTGGCTGGGGAGGGGATGCACTTTGAGAAGCTGCAGAGTTGTACCTTCCATGGGGAGGTGCTGGAGAGGCCAAGGAGAATCACTCTGGGTACCTGCCCAGGAGCAAGGAGCCAAGGATGAGATGAGATGCAAACCCAGCCCACAAGGTGGTTTTTTATTGTGCAATACTTTCCCAATGACTGACCAGATCTCCTTCACCGTGGCCATGGAGCTGCCCACAACATCCTCAGTGATGGCCAGGACTTGGAGAACGTTTGTGCTCCTGTTGCATGAATTCATACCTCAATTGCCTGACCTGATGAGGTTGATTATTTCCAATCTGAATGAGCAATTTGGGCTCTAGCCCTGAGTTATTCTTGGCTGAAACTCTGATGTCCTGATGAAAGAGGCAACACACATCCCACCTGTCTGTGGTCTGCTCCTGACAGCATCTCCAGAGCTTCACAGTTAATATTACAGGCAGATAAAGAACTACCAAGTAAAACCAAAAAAAATATTGTTTCATCCATTTCTGAAGAAGTTCTTCTCATATTATGCTCTATTGTGTCATAAGCTTTAGTCTTCTGTCTACTAGTTTTAAACCAGATTTGAGTCAAAATCTTTATATATGTGAATGCATGGGCTACTTGGCTCTCCCTGACTTAACTATTGGTTTTCAGAATTTCTTTTTATCCCCCCTTCTACTAAACTCAAGAGCTTTTCCTCCTGGAATTTTCTAACAGCAGCAATAATCTGTGTTTTAGTATTAATATCTGGTACTGGTTATCCCATCATTTGTCAATGCCATACATCCTTAGGATCTTAGCATTTTGATATGAAATATTAATAATTCAGTGGGGACTCATCCCATTTGTTGCATTTAGCTACCAGCTTCTTCTCTTACATCTTTATTGTTGTGTCCTTTAATAAGATTTTAGGGTTTTATTAATAGAGCTGCCTTTTTAAAGCCTGAATGTCCTATAATAAAACATTTCTCAGAGGACAGATTATTTTATAATATTTTCAGGCATCCTTCTGAAAATAAATACCATAATAATATGAAAATGATATGAAAATTCTGAATGCTTTGTAACTGAAATGTTTTCCCTTGCAATGGCATTCAGTAGTGTATATATGGTACCTGACCAATGTTGATTCCATTTAACTCAGCTAAGTATTCATTCTATACATCACTATTTCTATGGATGTTTTATGACTCTTTTAACATGGAGGATAAGGACCAAGTAACTGTGTTATATGTTTACAGAGGTATTTATTTAACTAAGATAACAGAGGTGCAGATATCAGTGTACAAAACCATGGGGAAAACAAAACCATGGGGAAACACCCTGTTGCTTAATGCAGCAAAACACAAACCACATGTATGGTTGTGACCTTACAAAGCATAAATATTCCTTTATGCCTTCTTATTATAAGAAACCCTTTTCTGTGCTGTTTCAAGGTTGTTAAATATCCCTCTATTCTATCACTGATCTAAGAGCAAACTTGGTGCTACTGGAGAATGTAACTGGACATTTGGACATGAGATAATTAATGAGGTTTTCCTGCTGACAGACCAGTTCTAATGGCTTTTTTTAAATGACATTTTACCTGCTCTGTCACAGCAATGGGACTCATAAATATTTTAACCATTCATGACCCCAGAGCTAAGTTCCAGGCTGAGCTGAGTTATCTCCCACGTGTGGGTAGGGGAGATGAGCTGACCCATCAGCTGGGGTCCCCCCCTCACGTGGATGACCTGAAGGCACAGCCTGATCTTCAGGCACCACTCAGCAAACTGTACCCGGCCCGACTGATGCAGGTAAATACTGGTGCAGATTTCACCCTTGAGTGAAATCAAGTTGACTATGAAGAGGTTTTATGGGGTTTTTTAATGGTGATGGCCAAAAGGCACATAAATGTTCCTGGGACCCCCAGAACATCACTTGCACCATCCCAGCACAGATGGAAGCAGCAGCATGCACCCCACAGGTGCAGTGCTGGAGAAACAAATAGGTAAGAAACGCTCTGTGATTTTTTTTTTATCCTCTACATTCCCTACTTCTGGAATAAATGCAGGGAGGCAGGCTTCAGGATGCTTGGCAATGTGTGTCCAGCTCTGGAGCCCCCAGCACAAGAAGGATGTGAACCTGTTGGAGCATGTCCAGAGGAGAGACACAAAAATGGAGCAACTATCCCAAGACAAGCTGAGATTTGGGGTTGTTCAGCCTGGAGAAGAGAAGGCTCCAGGGGGACCTTATGGTGACCTTCCAATATCTGAAAGGGGCCTGTAAGAAGCCAGGGGTGGATCTGTTCTCAAGGGTTTGTGGCAATAGGATGAGGGGTAATGGGTTTAAGCTAGAAAAGGGTAGATTTAGGTTGGACATTAGGAAAAAGTTCTTTAATATGAGGGTGGTTGATCACTGGAACAGGTTGCCCAGAGAGGTGGTGGAGGCCCCATCCCTGGAGACATTCAAGGTCAGGCTTGATGGGGCTCTGAGCAACCTGCCCTAGGTAGAGATGTCCCTGCTTATTGTAGGAGGGTTGGACTGGATGACTTTTGGAGGTCCCTTCCAACCCAATACATTCTATGATAGTGTGAGTTAACCAGGGACCACTGAGAAGGAGCAGCCTCTATGACCAGAGGGGTGCAGTGGCCATGAGCTAACTTACATGTGCAATCAGACTGCTGGCTGCAGAAGCATAATCCCCCATTAACCTGTGCTGGGCTGGGTCTCCTCTTTGCATGTCACCCCACAGAAGAGGAGGAGAAGGTCCTTCCCCAGCAGGGCTGACCCCACTTGTCCCTGGGGGCACCATGGGTTGTGGCTGATGTTGAGAGACCCACCACAGCGAGCACGTTAGACCTGTGCTTTGCTCACTTTTCCCACATTAAGTAATTGATTTCAAAGGGCTGGAGCAAGAAGAAAATAGCATGAGGCTGTGGTAGCCAGCCCTGCCTTGGGCTACGATGGGGTGGGGGGCTTCTCAGTCTTGGCTCTTTGGAAAAAAATACATATATCATGTAAGATCAGAATGATCACAAATAAATGAAGCTGTTACCTCCCCAGGTGCAGGTTAGCAGCACTTCTCCTGCAGCTGCTGAAGGGTTTGCTGAAGAAATGAAGTGTGGGTGGCTAGTGGTGTGAATGCATCTCCTGGTTCAGGTGTTCCCTGTCCCTCTGTCCCTGGGCTGTACCTGCCCTGGGCATGCCCATGCCTGCCCCTGCCCAGTGTCATCACCAAGGGAGCCAGGGCTCCATCACACACCAATGTTCCACAACATAAGCCTTGTTGAATTGCAGAAAGTGCTTTTAAAAAGGCTGTTTCCTCTGGGAAAATACCAAAAGTGAAGTGAGGACTGTGGCTTTTTGCTTTGGCAATTATTTCAAGTGAGGTGCCTGCAAAGATTTTGCAGTTTTAAGTGTCAGGTTGCGTGTTTTGTGCAGGCAATATTGTTAAGGTGTGAAACACGCTCAGAAATGACCGATAAAAGCACCTGGCTATTTCCAACATAAATAGAGTGTACCAAAATAGACAGGGAGCAGATGGCCTGGCTCCCTGCACACCTTGCTGACCAGAATACTCCAGCAACACACGCAGCCAAAATCTTGCTGTCTTCCAAGCTGATCATCTGCAAAGGGCAGGGTTAGCCTCGTGCTACCCTTTATCTGCTAGGCACTGATGCTCCTGCAACACTAATTAGTGTTTCCTAGAGGGATAATGTTCCCCAGGCTTGCTTGAACTTGTTACCACCCCAGCAAAGCAAATCACCTGTTCTAGAGCTCTCAAAAGTCGCTTAGATTAAAAAAAACCTGTGAGCTGCAACCTGATCTACGGTGGAAAGAGCCCAAAAGATGGAGGGCTGGGTTTGCCAGGCAGCTCCCAGCACTGCCTGGAGCTGATAAACATGCAACAGAGTCTGTTTCTCACTCTCATTTTTTACCTTGGATGCTAAGACCAAACATTGCCATTCTGGGGATTAACTGGGATGTGAGGCTTTTCATGCCTCCTTCTATGGTTCAACAGATGTGAAAGGGAATTATCACTTCAACACGATATCAAGACTCTTTTTTTTTTTTTTTGAGCTGATGGCAGATTACTAAGCCTGGATTCTTGTTTAATTTTGGTGTGTTAATTGATGGGATAATGAGCATTGATTATATGTGTTTTGGCTGCGTCATTGCAATTACAGGCTCTGATTTATTCATGAGCCAGTCCCAAAGAACGCACCAGAGATCTAAGACAGCTTAAACCTCTCAGAGAAAAGGCTCCGAATTGTTTGAGTAATGACACTCTTAGATGGAAAATTAAAGGTTCTCTTTTCCCATGCTTTTTAAGATAATTAAAATCCAGGAACAGTAAGGTGGTGAACATCCTTATTCATTAGCCTTCAGTAATTTAGCTTCGACTAAATGAGGAAAATATTTTAATTCTCTAGGCCATCTGTTGCAGTCTCCTTTGCGTGTCCTGTTACATAAAGTCTCACCCGGAGTAGTTTGAACATCAGTGTTGTCTCCTTTCCCCAGGAACGATGAGCTGGATGAGGTATTGAAGTCACTACCTATTACCAGACCACCCTGGGATTAAAATGCCTGCTTGGTCTTTTAGGTGGAAGTTATTCTGTCTAGACACCTCCAGGCAAAGGCTCCGTGGAAGGAGCCCATGTAAGGAGACAGGCAGCGTGGCAAGCTGTGTGTTCTCTAATAGCAATAGCCATGCCAATAAACAGCAAAGTTCAGCAGAGCCCTTCCAGCTCCTCTCATGTGCGGCTGCTCTGCCATATGGCTCCGTGCTGCTCTGGGAAGCAGGCAGGATCCTTTGGGGTGGGAGCAGAGGCTGTGCTGGAGCTGCTTTCAAGTGGTTCAGAGGGGGAGCAGATCCCCCCCTTTGCACTGTGCCGGGGGAGTAACTCCTAGAGCAGGAGCTCACCTAGGAGAAAAGCTGGGTCAGGAACTGGGAAACGCCTGGTTGCTGATTCTATAGGAACAACTCACTTAATAGCTCAGGGCAGGTTGCATCAGCCCACACTAGAAAGGTTTCCTATTAAAACAGGAATATCAACCTGCCCTAGGTAGAGATGTCCCTACTTGTGTAGGGAGGTTGGACCAGATGATCTCTAGAGGTCCTTTCCAGCCTAAAACATTCTATGATTCCATGTAGTCATCCTTAAAAGTAACGTATGGATGGAAAATAAAGATGCTTTCTGAGCAGAATTTATCTGGGTGCATCTATGATAGTGTGTCCAGCTGAATAGAGTCCGTGTCTTGGTTATTCCCAATGCAAAGTTACATCCCTAAAGATCTAAAGGATTCAGACTCCATCAGTTTGGTTTGTTTCTGTCAAATTCTCATATAAAATAAAAGCCAGGCTACCTGCCAGCCCAGCAGTGCTGCCTCACAGGGGCTGTTTTAGACTGATCAATGTCTCAATTGGAAATAAGCTGTATGATCATCAAGTCCAACCTTCAACCCAGCGCTACCAAGCCCACCCCTTAAACCCAAAGCACCTCATCTAATCAGCTCTTAAACACCTCCAGGGATGGAGACTCTTCAACTCTGTGCTCCCCAGGTAGCATTTACATTATTGATAGGGCAGGGCTGTAGCTTCCACAGGGCAGAGCCTCAGCTCACCTGTTTGCTGTTACTTGAGTTGCTTGGAGATCACAAACACCTTGACCTCGAGATGTGTGGCTGCAAAGCCAGTGTTCCCAGCACCAAGCAGTACTCGGTCAACCAGCCAGCTCCTGCTGCCACCAAAACCAGCCCTCTGGCTGCAGCAGGCATGCCCAAGAGGTAAGTCATCATTTTCTTCTTCACAGCTCTGGTCATCTCCCATTTGTCTTGAAATTTGTTATCCGATTGTATTTGCCTCTCACATAAACTGCTTGAGAGAGTCCAGTGCAGAGCCACAGAGATGCTGAAGGGAGTGGAACATCTCCCTGCTGAGGAAAGGCTGAGGGAGCTGGGGCTCTCTAGCTTGGAAAAAGGGAGACTGAGGGGTGACCTTATTAATGTTTATAAATATGTAAAGAGAGAGTGTCAGGAGGATGGAGCCAGGATCTTCTCAGTGGCATCCAATGATAGGACAAGGGGCAACGGGTATAAGCTGGAATAGAGGAGCTTCCACATAAATATGAGAAGAAACTTCTTCACGGTGAGGGTGACAGACACTGGAACAGGCTGCCCAGGGAGGTTGTGGAGTCTCCTTCTCTGGAGATGTTTAAAACCCACCTGGACGTGTTCCTGTGTGACCTGCTCTAGGTGATCCTGCTCTGGCAGGAGGGTTGGACAAGATGGTCTTTCGTGGTCCCTTCCAATCCCTGACATTCTGTGATAAACAAACTCCTCCTCTCTGTGTTGGCTGCTCTGTCATTAGTTTCCAGCATTTTAGCAAAAGTAAGCAGGCTTTAAGTTTTAATAGAAAACAGGGAGGTGCTTCTCACAGATGTGAGTCCTACTGGCAATAAAAGCTATGGGTCAGCTCCAAACTGGGAGCACTGGTGAGCAGGGGGTGACAGACCCCTCTGCTCTTCCTTGGGGATGGGCTTAAATCTGAGAAAATTCAGGATCTCTTTCATGTTCTGAAGAAATTATTTGGAGGATGTTGGCAATGCCTTTCTCTTAAAATTATTTAATAAGCACCTTTAATAACAACTCCAGGCTACTTGCTTAGGTGAAGAATTAGGAGTGATGTGATGTTGTGTGCTGCTTGTAAAGGTCATTTTCTTTTCCACTGTGGAGGAAAGCCAGTCTCCCTTGGGAAGCTCCAGGTTCCTGGGGGATTAAATGAAGCAGAAAATGAGCAACCTCATTCATAAAAACCTTATATATATACATGGACAAACACACAATGCACCAGGTGGTAACTGCCTCTCTTCTCTCTCACTACCAGCATACCTATAGCCAAGCAGCTGGCATCAATAAAAGGTAAGGGGACTTATTTGTTGCCCCTTGGGGGGGTTTAGGTCTTCCAGGGCCCCAGCCCAAGTGCAGTAAATCCTGGTCATTCCTCAGAGCTGTGGGGGCTGCTCAGACCCTTGGCTGATGTGAGACAAGGGGGTCTTGTGGGTCCCTGTATTGATCCACATCTCCTTTTCTTCTTTCCCCTTCATTAAAAATCACAGCCCAAATTATCTGTGGTAACTGAGGGATGCTGAGGGATGTGTGTGCAGTCTTTAGGATGTGGCTCAGGAGGGTGGGGAATGAATCCAGCCAAAGTCCCAAGTACACTCTAATGCTGAAGTGCAGCACTGATGCTCAGACACAGGCATTTTTTGTTCATCCCAAATGGGACGTGTTTTCCCTGATATAGGATTTTGGGTGCCCAAATCCATACAGGAGGTGGCCAGCACAGCTTGTTCCCGTGGTGTGGGAGGTCCATGCTGGATGCCCAGGGTGGGAGGAGACCAGACAGGTCTCACCCATCACTGTTACTGCCCCAGCTCCCATCAATAGCTTCTTTTGGGGTGTGTTTCCATGGGATGTGAGGCATGGTGCTGGCCCACTCCAAATTCAATCTGGGCCAGGTCCTCTGTGAGTATAAACAGTTCCAGTCTCATTAACTTTAATGAAACCACACAGATTTCCCCCTGCTCAGGATGGTTCTGACAGATTCCTTTTAATTATATTTTGAATATCACTTTTTCTGATAGGCTGGTAACTTTTTTTTCCCCCCCCCTTTAGCTTTAGGAAAAGGGTCAGACCTTGAAAAAGCTTTTGCTACGACAGCTTTGGTGTACAGCAACTCTGCTGACCCCAACGGCAAGCTCAGCAAAGCTGGAACCAAAAGCTTGCTGCAAACCCAGTTTGGGAGGTTCATACAGGTGAGGGGGTTTGGGGGACTGGGTGGTGCTGGGCTGGGTGCTTTGAGTGCAGAGGTGGCACCTCAGGCTCCATCCTACAGCTGGGCAGACATGGATCAATCCATGGGATAATCCCTGATGAGACTTGAGTGATTTGGTACAAACATCACCAATGAATTAGTTGCTTTATGTTGTGCCCGTGTCTAACACGGGGCTAAAGGAGCAATAAATCCCAGCTGATGTGCCTCTTGCATTTTATTTGGAAGAAAATAGGGCAATTGCCAACCAAACACCCCTCAGAGGATGACAAGAGCCTGTATTTGTGAAGAGAGGAACCCCCTTGCTTTTAATGAGGTGTAATAATAATTAAAAAAACCCAAACAGTTTTATCAAGTGGTAAAAAAAGTGGTAGGACCAGTAAAAAGAGCTCAGGTAAGTAAAGGAGATGTTTAGGAGTGAAGACATTCTTGGCCATAGTTTTGCTTCCAAGAATAACAAAATCACATTCCATCCATCACAAAATCCATCATTGAGGAGGGGGAATTGGTTCTGAATTAGAAACTAGGCACCTTATACTTGAAAATATAAATAACCAATCAAATCTGGAAGCATGAGATATTTTGAAGGTTATTAGGCTAAAAATGGTATCTTGGAACTCTTTTTTTAATAAGGAAATATGAATAACAGACATGATACATAATTTTAATAATCCCATTCCATCAGTAATGCCCAACAGGACAGAGAACAGCAGCTACTGAAGTTATGTCTGTAAAATTAGCAGTTTCTGAGACCTTTACAGTATATATTTAAGGACCTCTCTTGAATATTAAGGCTAGAGGGGTTGGTTGGTTGGGTTTCCTCTCTCTGGTTTTATGAAGACACAGGAGTCCATTTTTTTTTGCAGCAGTTTTCATCTACATCATCATCACCATCATCACCAGATTGTCAGTTATTTAGGAGTCTTTTAAAAGATGTATTCTGGGTTCAGGTGGAAACTCTGAGGACTAGTTGTTCTCCTATCTTATTGCAATAGTATTTCTGTTTGAGATTCTTGGGATACCTTTAAAGAAACTGATATGAATGTGGACATGCAAACCTAAATGTGAAGATAGAAAAATATATGAATTTTTACATAGGTGTCTTTATTTCTTTTTATATTTTTTTAATGATGTGATAAAAAAGGAACTTTGTTTATAATCTTTCTTCTTTTTTCCTATTTAAATTTCTCTATAGGGCCAAGAAAACAAACCAAAATACCAGGAAATAATTTCTACCCTGGATGAGGAGCCGGAGAGCAAAATTGATTTTGAAGATTTCATGATCTTGTTAGTCAGTCTCGCTCTAATGTCTGGCCTGCTGCAGGAGATCAGAAATGTGAAAACCACAAAATAATGAGTGCTTTAAAAGAAGAAAGAGCTTGGCACTTTGTAGGGAAAGCAGGTGTGAACCACACGCGGAGATAACACTGAATGCCTGGATTCCCTGTGCTGGTCCCTTGTAAATGGAATAAAGTCTTGTCCAAGATGAACAATAGGACCAGGAGTGGTGGTTTGAAGCTAGGAAAGGAGAGATTTAGATTGGATATTAGAAAAAAGTTCTTTAACATGAGGGTGATAGATCAGTGGAAGGGGCTGCCCAGGGAGGTGGTGGAGGCTCCATCCCTGGAGTCCTTCAAGGTCAGGCTTGATGGGGCTCTGAGCAACCTGCCCTAGGTAGAGATGTCTCTGCTTGTGTAGGGAGGTTGGACCAGATGACCTCTGGAGGTCCCTTCCAGCCTGAGACATTCTATGATTCTATGAACTCCTCTGTAGAAATGACCCATGGAGTGAAACGTTGGTGCTCAGGGCTTCTTGTCCATCATGTACATGCTTTGGGAGGATGTACTGACTGGTCCTCAGTGGGTCCCAACACCAGTTAGCAGCTGGGTGCAGCCCCAGCCCAGCTAAATGCCAGGGAGAGGCAGCCCATGCTCTCCCAGACCTCTCCATCATCTCCTACACTGTAGTGGGGGGATGATGAGGAGGCTGCTGCAAAAATGTGCAGCCCCATTTGGGGCAGCAGCTTGCATGGCACAGCTCCCCAGAGCTCTCCCAGTTACCCCAGTATGCTTCAGCCAGCCCTGAGCAGAGTGACACCAGTGATGGGTTTCACAACCAGCAGCGACCACAAAATCTGCTGCAGCCTTTGGTAAACATTGACTTTAGTCTGCGTGGTTTCCACCCCACCACTAACCCTTCTGAAAGGAGCATTTATTTGGTTTTATTTCCTCTTCCAGCCTACCTCTTCATTGATTGATGGCTATGGAAGGAATTTCAAGCCCAGCATTGACAATGCATCTGTGGCAGTGACCAAAGGGATGACTTAGTTAAACATGTCAGTCAGCTGAGGCTGTTGGTTCATGCAGCTGAACCAGAGAAGCCAAGGGGTGCTCCAGACTAGGACTGGTGAGGAAAAAGGGTGGCCAGTAAAATATTTGTATTGGAGCTGAATGATATTGGCTACCCAGCCCAAGTTAGAGCTAGAGCCTCTGTATTAAATGCTCATCATCCTCATCTTTGGTTGGATTCCTCCCTATAAGGTTCTGGTTCAGAGCCAACATTTAGCCCACCGTGACATCCCTTTGGGGCACAAAAAGCAGTTTCATATGCCAAGAACAGAATGTCCTCTGTAAGTATTTAACAAGCCTCAACCAAGGCAGTAAAGATGAGCCAGCAAAACATCTCAACCCTTTTCATTTTCTCTTTTCGTGCCTGGAGAGGAGAAGACAAGAATGATTTGGCTTTGGTGCATAATTTTTTAAACAGAAAGGGATCAAAACCTCTGGTGTTAAAAGAGGGAAATTAATGCCAGCTGAGCAACAAGATTTCACTCCTTGACATAAAAAGGCTCTTAGTGTTTCCAGGAGCTAAGAGGATGTTTTGTAACAGATGGATGCAAAAGAGAGACATGTTGCAGTTGTTCTGAGAGGGAAGGTCTGTGTCTCTGTGAGGGATGGGATGGAGCTGAGAGAATTGAAAATGGGTTTGGAAATGCAGGTAAGGTGCTGCTTCAATGGGGTTTGGACCTCAGGTAGGACATGGCCTGACCTGGGGGCTAAATGTTCACTAATGGTCTTTCTACAAATAAAAATTCATATTAGCCAAGTCCCTTGCTCTGATAGTGGGTTGCAAGAATAGGCAGTAGCAAAGCTGTGGGGAAAAAAAAACAGTAAGCAGCAGTTTCTGTCCATTTACTTGCTCGTGGAGGTGTCCCTCCCATACACCTCCCACTGAGGGACTGGTGGCCCCTATGGAGTGCACATCAAATACCCCAGAGATGGGATGTGGGAACACAGAGATGGAAGAGGAGGACTAACCTGTCTTGGAGACCATCCCTTCTAGGATGTCCTCTGAGTAAGCAGACCTTGACCAAGCACCCTGGATCAAGATGAGGACTTACTCTGATTCATGAGGGCATCACAGCTTCATATTGACAATGTGTTCCTAGTGTTGTTCTGTCTCTTCCCCCATCCCCTTGGGTTTTGGACAGATAGAAGATCTGTGAAAGCTTAAAAAAATCAGCTGATGCTCCTTTTCTAGAATAAAATGATGGATTAAATGTGAAAGTCCCTAGAAGGCTTTCCTATTGCTAAAGAAAACATGGCACAACCCTGAAAAGCCACTGGTGAGTCTGAAAGCAGAGATTTCCTAATATCCCCCTGTTACAGCCAAAAGCTGAAAGGAACAACAGAGTGGAGCCAATTAAGAAAGAGATCTTTGAAATTGCTGAGGCCCTAACATGGTTTCTGTTATTGCTGAAATGTTTCTTAATCTTGCAGGGCTTGAGTTAATGACTTAAGTGCCTTTTATCAGATCAATTCCCTCATCACGTGCAAACCCTTTTTATTCTAATGCAGCGTGTTGTGAGCTGGATCCCAAGTCTCTGGCTTCAGCCAAAAGCCCCTTGTAAAACAACAGTGAGAATCCAAAGAAGCAATTCCTGAACAACTCAATAATAAAGATTTATCATTGGTAGGGGAGGAATTGGAGGCAGAGAAAAATCAAGAGCCTTGCTCAGCTCGTGTAGCAGAGCTGGAACTGGGTGCCAGTTACACTGGGCTCCTCACACAGGAGACCATGGTTTCCAAGAGGCACTCTGGTGGTTTCTGCAGAAGTTTCTCTACAAAGTGAATGAGATGTTCAAGGCTTGATCTGCCTCCCTCCTTGCAAGTCCCACCTGATGCTCAAAAGCATTTGGAAATGCCCCAGCATCTCCTTATAGTGACGAGTAGGCAGAAGTTTTCCACTTGGCTGTGGAAGATGCTCTTTTATTAGCTCAGAATATTTGTGGCTGCCCTGAGCACTCTCAGCTAACGGCTTTGAAGTTGATCTGGCATAGACAGCATGTCTGGCTGCATCCTCGGGGAGCTGCTTAAAAGCTACTGGTGTGCTTTGTTTTGGTCCTGCCTTGCTCCTGGAAGCAAAGGGAGTTCATCGATCCCTCACAGCAGAGCCCACACAAGTGTTAAGGAGGTCAGCAGGCAGATAAATTGATGAAATCTGAAGTCTCCTCTGCCTCGGCAAGTGTGAACTTCCCATCACTAGCTGATGCTGCAGAAGTGAAGGCAGCATGAAGAGCAGCTAGTCAGAACCTGACCTCTGTGGACTTGGGGTTGGGGTTTGTGCAGCTACACTGCCCAGGTGTGAATAGTCACCCCAGGAGGCTCTGCAGGCTTTGGACCTAAGTTTAAGGTTCTGTTCTGAAAAGTCTGAGTCATCTCTGCAGTCATGTGAGCTTTCAAATGAGGAGAAATGGGGCTCAGGGAGAGCTTCAGTCTCAGATCAGCCTGCCCTAGGTAGAGATGTCCCTACTTGTGTAGGGAGGTTGGAGCAGATGACCTCTAGAGGTTCCTTCCAGCCTGAAACATTCTATTCTATGATCTTCAGCTTCCACTTCCAAATATCAGCTCAGGAAGGTGGGACCATTCTCATACTCTAATTAGCACACCTACAGCTTCTCCCCATGACTTCTGGCTTCATATCTGGCCTTAACTCTATGGCCTGTTGGACTTGGAAGGTCTTGAAAGTCTGGCATTAATCTAATCTCCAAGGTGCTGTCCCAGCTCTTGCATCCAGTCCACTGACTTTCAGGGGGTAGTTGTGGCAGAGCTTTACCTGTTGAGCTTTCTGCTGGGTGCCTAGAGCCACACACACTGTGTGTGATATTGAATAAATCTTTCAGGAAAGAGAAATATGCTCCCCAACTGTCTCACTGTTACTGCATCTACAGTAAGATCTCCTGTTTGGACACTAGAGCCTGGGTGTTGAGGAAACCTTGTAGTCTGAGGGACGTTTTTCCAGTCTCCTCCTCCCTCTAAGTAAGTGTGGTGTTAGATTTTCAGGTAAAATAAAACTTGCCTTGGTTACACACGCTTTACAAGTACATGTGTGATGCACACCCCCACCTCTGTACTTCCATGTATGAAGTGCTGGGGCCTGGGCTGTGGACCCCAAGTTGGAGTTGACCTATGGAAGGGTCACAACCCAGAAACATGTTTTGTTCCCCAAGACCCCAGAGACAGAACCTGGCCCAGCTGTGTGAGGCCCCAACTGCCCCCAGGTGATCATGGTTGGGATGATGAGTGAGGCCAGAGCTTATTAACCAGCAACCAATCAGTTTGGGAGAAGCAATAAGGAGCTGATCAGTTGGAAGAGAGTTCCTGTTGGGGCATCTTGCTGATCTCTCTCAGTGCTGTGTTCCCCCTTGGCTGATTTGAGATGGAGAAGAGCAAACAGATGAAGAATAAAAGCTGAAGGTGTGTGAGGGGATGGTGCTGGGTTTGGTGTTGGCCTGAGGAAGAAGAGAGCTGGCAGCACAATGTACCATGGTCCATGAAAGCTTCTCTGCAGCTGCTTACTACATCCACTCAAGTGGTTATTGCAGCAGGTCCCTTTGCAGAGAGAGGTAGAGGTTTGCCTGCCAAGGTAGCAGTTAGATTGTGGCTATATGGTAGGAAAACTCTCCTCAGGAGTGTTGGAATGAGTCAAAGATGCTACGTGGTGCTCTCCTTAAGAGCTCACTACAGAGCAAATGAAAAGCTTTGTCCCAGAATTATGTTCTCTCCAAAGTGTGATAGTTTGTGAGCCACAAAGGAGCACTCTGAAATGCCTCCTGGAAAAAAAGAAAGTCTCTTCATTTAAAACTCAGTCAGGGAAGCCAGATAAAAAAGACACAGTGTTTTTGTGGCTTCCTCAACGGACAGCTTTTAATTCCTGCATTGACTTTTACTGCAGTCAGTGGTTTAAAAGGCTTCCAGTGAAGCTGTCTTCTGTCTTTGTTTTGCTCATCTGCTGTTCCATCACCACACGAGTGTTTATAGCCCTGGTTCTGAGTCCTCCTCTAGCAAAGGTAAAAAGCAGATGATGTGCAGCAGACAGATAGATCAGGCTGTATCTCTAATCCCCGACCAAAGAAACCATCCACTAGACTTGGATAGATCCAGAGCCATGGGACTTCTTTTACTCACTGATATTGTAGGAGTGTGTTCGTGCTATGAACAGCCATAATGAGAGTCAGCCCCAGCATCCAGCACCTACAGACAAGCTGAAACTGTGATCCCCCAAACTGAACATAGGGCAACTCATGCCCAGCACTGGGTGTCTGTAGCAGAGGCTGGTTCTGCACCTTCATCATTGTTTCTCCTCTTCAAAGGTTCCAAAAAGGCCAACTTGAACCCCTGCACAGAGAATGACAGGTGGTGCTTGGTTCCTCTGGGCCAAAACACACTTTGGGGTTTACAACAAGAGCATATAACAGCTTGCCAAAGAGTCATTGAGTCCCAAATAGGACCTGGAGTATCAAGGGTCTCTGGGCACACAGAGCCCCTCGCTGCAGCCTGAGCTGTCCCCCAGGTGATGGCAGCTTGAGCTTCACATTTCTGACACCCACACTGAAACCCCTGGAGCCCAGGGATCAATTTCCATTTGTGGTTTTCCTCTTTGTGTTATTCCCCTTGCCATTCCAGTTTTCTCAGTTATTATCTGCTGGATCTTGATGTCTAGACAAATACAAACTATAGCACATGCTCCTGTGAAGCTGCTGCTGAAATCAAGGAGAGGCCAGGACCCCTCTTGGGTGAAGGGAAGCAGCTCCTCAAGTGAGCATGTTTCTAACCCTCCAGTAAAACCAGCAGCCCAAAGGGATGTAGAAGCTCATCAGAGGCAAAATCAAGCCTCTGCTTGATGATCAATAAATGATGTGCAGGATACCAGGAGCTCTTCCACCCTTGTAACCTCCTGTTGCAAGGAGAACAAGCATTGCTCCCAGTAAATGATCTTTGATGGAAGCCTTGCCTTGCTGCTGGTGATTACTGTGTGGATTGTTGAGTATCAATCAATGTTACAAAATGAAATATGAGCTCTCTGGAAAGGCAGCTAAAGCCAGGACAACTCTTTGACTGGATAAATTGATGTATGCTGGGTCTCTGCTTCAGTTTGAAAAGCAAACCTGGAAACAGTGCAAGTATTCTTGCAGTGAGAACAAGCAGAAAGATCTACAACCCCACCCTGAGACCTTTCCTTCTCCTCCAGCAGTGGCCCAGAGAGCCCTCCCACTATTTCTTTGATTGAGAGTATGAGATGTGTTTATTTTGATGGATAAGTCTGTTGGAGGAAGCCAGTGTACAGATGTTGACTCATTTTCCACATCTGCTGGTGCTGATTTCCACATCTTGATCAGTTCTTCTGCATCCACCCCCACACGATGCTCTTTCACTAGTGGAGACATCCAGGTTAAGCATTATATGACAGTTTGTTTCTCTAAAGCTGTTTGGGGCAAAAAGCACATCATGGACAGAACATCCCCAGATAAATATCCCTCTTTCCTTGGCCACCATCGCTGCTGTCACAGCTTCCCTGGGTTTATACACCACGACGTGGATTTGATAGGGCTTTGCCTAATTAATTAATGAAAACAAATTGCAAAATTACCTTCTTATTAAACCGATCTCGCTGCAGAAATCAGACTGATTACTTCCCTCACAAACTTTAATTAGGCAGCTACAACAAACTGTAATAAAGAGCACAAATTAAAAACAGATCACACTAGATGTGGCTTTGTCAAAGGCTGTGTTAACACCAGGCAACATACACAATGATGGAATTATATGGAAAAAGCTCTTTTTTTCTCCTCTGGTGAAAATCTACCGTATTCCTAGAGGAAGAAGAGTTTATATAAAAACATCCCATTAATAACCAACACGTCAGTGAGTGTTTATCAGTAGTTTCTTTCCAGCAGCAGCTCTTAACTTGCATGTTCTGCAATACTCAGCCATTACAGCACGTTTTATCTCCTCTCTAAATTCCTGCTTGTAGTACACATGACCCAAGGTTCTTGCAGAGCCTCTGAGGAATAGAAAAGCTTTATTACCTGCACATATACTCCTCAATTTGTCTTCCCTCTTCTGGCTTTTTAGTGCTTGGATTCAGCTCAGCTGAAAACAGAACACAATTTGAGAGCAATTTGCATAAGAATTGTAAGCAGGGGCCCACGCAAATTAGGCATTAATTAATGAGCACCTAAAGCCTTCTGCTGAAGCATCCTGAGGTGAAGCAATGTGCTGGGAGTATATGTGAGGGAAAGAGTGGGTAAGCATATCAAATAACAGAGCAGTGCTTAATTCTCCTCCAATATTTATTCTAGCCCTTGAGACCACAGGAGAACTGCAGGATTTGATGAGAGCAGCCCCCGTGGCAGAGCTGGGTTAAAAGGGAGGCTCTTCCACATGCATCTCAATCTATAGCAAATCCCAAGCTGTGTTGGGCTCAGGTTGAGGAGCAATGGTGCTGCAGAACCACAGCCTGGCTGGCCCCACGGAGGGAGGGACTGTCCCAGCCCCACAGCCTGGGCAGCTTGTGGGTGCTTGAGGTCTGGGATGTGGGTGACATGCTGATGTCCCAGGGCAGGCAGGATCACCTCGGAGATGTGGTGGAGGAGACAGGTCTCTGATGCAGGATCTGGGGAGATTTACCTCCTCTCTGGGACTAAAGAGATCTCTGATAGAGCAGGAGAGTGGGCTTTGGATTTTAAGGACGCTCAAAGTTGAATCTGGAGACACTTGAAACCTGAAATGAACATTTTTCTGATGATGTTGAATGTATGCATCTAACCTAATGCAAAAGAGCTCCTAAGGAAACTGGCTTTTAACTTTTGTGGGTGGCAGCCATGCCCTGGCCATGCCAGCTACCCCCAGAGCCTTCAAAAGACAACATTTAGGCTCTGGTTCTCTCCTTTTTTCTAGCTCAGAAAAATATTTAACAGCTCTTCCTTAGGCATTTAACTGGGAGCTCTCAGCTGCTGAGTGTTTCCAATCAGCTCAGAAATTCTGATAAAGGGAAACCCCTCTTCTTCTGCAGAGCTCTTGGGAGAGAGGTTGGGGTGCTGGACTTCCCAGGCTGAGCAGACAGGAGACCAGTTTTGTCACTGCCTTACAGGTAAGTAAAACATTTCCTTGCATCAATTTATTAATATATAACAAGACAATGCTGGTGTTAACCAGAGTGGTGAAGGTTTCCTTGACCTAACTCAGTTGGTAGGTTTAGGAAGGTCCAGCCTGGCCTTGCTGCTTCTCTTTATAAGCACCAAGAGCTTAGGGAAGCTGAGGTTGTTCCCTTGTGCTGGAAGCCACATGAGCCATCTGTGTGTTCTCCTGAAACCTGGAAGTGTTTTGCTATTGACAATAATTTCATAGCAAGATTCCTGGCTAGATTTATGCATCCTAACAAGTACTATGAGCTAACAGGGGCCGATAGGAGCTTTAAGATCAGCTGAAGAACCAAATCACTTGGTTAAAATAATAGACTTGAGTCTGAATTATTAGCTAATAAACAAATGAATTGAAATGTTCTGGTTTTAAACTCCATGGTACCAATTGCTGTGACACCTCAGGTGTCTGTAATGACAATAGAACCACACGCTGCCCTTACAGGTTACTCTGGGTGCTCTTGCTGGCTCTTGGCCAGCTCATCTGCCTGGGATGGGAATGGGCTGATGCAGCCCGTGCCACCCCAGGGGAGAACAGGAGGGTTTGGGTTTGGTTTCTAGGACTGTTGTGGAGCCTGGGCTGAGGGTTTGGCACTCAGTTTGCTCTGAGGAAAGCATTTAACCTGCTGCTAAGATGCTTTTGCTGTGGTTGCTGCATGGAGCCCTGTTGTGTTGCTGCAAAGCAGGTGGCCTTTAGCTTATATAAACTTGTGTGTGTGTGTATATATATATATATATTACTTTTTACATACATACTTTTCATAATATATAGCTATTAATATATAAACTATATATAAAACATCTCTCTGTGTGTGAATACAGATATAAAATCTCTTCCAGTTTTCCCTATCTTATCCTGTATCCTCACCTACAAACTTTGTCTTGCTTCCAAATGATTTTCTAGGCTACCCTGAGCAGTACAGACTCCTGGGTCTATCCCTCCTCTGTGGAAAAACAGGTTTATTTCTACCCTAGAGAGTTTTGGATTGATTTTTTTTTTTTTTATCCCTCTAGTTATTATTGCATTAAAGGATCCTTCCTCTCATCCTATGATATCCTAGCAGCTTTAAGTGCCTTGAAGAGGGGCTTTGTCAAAAGCCTTTTGGCATTAAAGGGCTGCTAAATGGAGGAGGCAATCACTGCTGGGCACTGCTCCTCTTGAGTGCTTCCAGCAGCCATCCTGGTCCCTCTCTGCTGCTGCTGCTGTTCCTGACAAAGCTCTCCCCCAGTTTGCCAGGTACTGGAGCTAACAGGTCTCCATCCCCCCACTCCTGTCTCGGGGCTTTCTCTCAAAACCTGGTATCCCATTTACCATTTCTGGTGTTGATGTTAATGAGAGAAGTGTTGTCACTCCACCACAGGCACTTGTGGCAGAAGATCCTTGAAAAATACCTTTTTAAAAAAATCTGTGAGCTGAGTAGTATTTTACTGGCAGTAAGAGTGTAAAGCCAGTCTTTCCTAGCTTAATATTTCTCTTCTTTGCTGCTGGTTAGAATCCAAAAGATGCCAAATATTTCACAAAGGATTGGGGTTTATTTCCTGGCATGCGTCACTTTTTTTAATCTGATTGTTCCAAAACTCCTCCACTTTAATATAGAATGTTTCAGGCTGGAAGGGACCTCTAGAGGTCATCTGGTCCAACCTCCCTACACCAGCAGGGACATCTCTACCTAGGGCAGGCTGCTCAGAGCCCCATCAAGCCTGACCTTGAAGGACTCCAGGGATGGGGCCTCCACCACCTCTCTGGGCAGCCCCTTCCACTGATCTATCACCCTCATAGTAAAGAACTTTTTTCTAATATCCAATCTAAATCTCTCCTTTCCTAGCTTAAAACTATTACTCCTGGTCCTATCATTAAAATCCATTAGTTTATATGGAGAAGACAGAAGAAGGGGGTGCATGACAATAGCACAGACTGGTTGTTTTGCTGTTTTGTCTGTAACATTTCCCAATGAAGGTAATTGCCACCAAAAAAAAATCATTGGCTCTTTCTTGAGAGCTCCCCTTTCACAGGTGAATGCAGTGGGAGCCAAATGCTGTGCTCAAGTGAGCCCTGAAATGCTGCTCCAAAATAAGGTCTCTCAATTATTCACTAGTTCACAGAATTGCTACGGTTGGAAAGGACCCATAAGATCATTGAGTCCAACCATAGTTAATGGTTCCTTGGGGACATAAAGAAGGCTGGGACTTGGGATCCTGTCTAGAAAGCCAAAAATACAAAGGGTTTATATTGCTTACAATAGCAGAAGTCCTGGAGATGTTTTGTGTGAACCTGGTTCTTAATGTTTATAAATATGTTAAGGTAGAGTGTCAGGAGGATGGAGCCAGGCTCTTAGTGACATCCAGTGATAGGACAAGGGGCAATGGGTGTAAGCTGGAACAGAGGAGGTTCCACCTAAATATGAGAAGAAACTTCTTCATGGTGAGGGTGACAGACACTGGAACAGGCTGCCCAGGGAGGTTGTGGAGTCTCCTTCTCTGGAGTCATTTAAAGCCCATGTTCCTGTGTGACCTGCTCTAGGTGATCCTGCTCTGGCAGGGAGATTGGACTAGATGATCTTTTGAGGTCCCTTCCAATCCCTGACATTCGGTGGGAGGCACAACCCTAAATCCTCCCCTAAGGTGAGAGGATTGACTGAAGGAGCAACCAACCAAACCCCAGCCAGCTGAACCCCAGACTTGTGGTGTGTGGTGAGGAAGGGGGAGCAGAGTCCCTGAGAAGTGATCTTCCATGCTGTTGGTGGAGCTCTAGGAGACAGGCTGGTGACAAATGGTGCCTGTACTGGGGTAACTGGAGTTACTTACACACTGATATGTATAGCACAATATCATGTGCTCACCTTAAAGCCAGATCCCAGCTTCCAGTGCTCTGCTTGTAGATGCTTGCCTGTGGTAAGTGTGAGCTGCAACTGCCCTGACACCTCTCATTTGGAACAAACATCCTACATTAAGTGTATTATCATGTCTCTTGAAGCCACTTTACTGAGACCTCTCCTTCCATACACTTCAGGACATCCAAACCCAGCTCCTGGCTGTTGTGCTGAGGGAGCCTTCCCGATGAGTCCTACCCAGACTTTGCCCCAGGGCCCCTGTTGTGTCTGAGATGTCACCAGGGATGCTGGTGGTCAAACTCTCCAAGAAAAAAATCATGTAGGATATTTAACAAGCTTTTATTTCCCAACAAGTTTTCTCTGCTTTACTGCAGGGCTCTTAATTTGATGAATTAATCTAAGGATGCTAATGTACCAGCAAAGACAGCAGGCAGAGATCTGTCTGCTGATCCCAGACACAATAGATTTCAGCTGCACTGCTGAGCCTCGTACCTTCTGATGCCACTAAATTGCCATGAAGATAACAGCAGTATCTGTGCTTGCCTCCGAGGAAGCTGCTCGTGGCTTTTCATTTCTCTTATCCCTCTGTGATAGGGCTGTGAGCAATTGTCCTTGTGAGACAGGAGCAGGCTGGTGAGGATCTGCTCCCAGCTGCATGGGGCAGAGCTGTGTCCTACCAGCTTGTACAGCCTGAGACCTCAGCATGGTTCCCTGGCTGGCTGGGGGGGTCTTTCATTCCTGAAGAGATCATGGGGGTGGTTTCGTGTGTCTCTAGGTCAGTGCAAAACAGGCTGCACAGTGCATTTGATTAGAAGTGTAGCAAAAAAACCCCAAAACAAAGCTCAGCCCATCTCTGACTCCACCATAGAGCTGATGTTAGGGCAGAGGTGACAAACACGGAGCTATTTGCTCCAACTATACTATTTGTTTTAGTCTGTTTGGTTTTTATTGGTACTTTATGAGTCCTTGAGTGGTGAAACTATTCCCCTCCAGAGAGTTCATTTGAAGGATGTGGAGGGTGAATCCCATCCTGGAGCCTGTTGGATGCTGTACCCAAGAAGTTCATCCTCCCATGCTGAGGTCTTGCAGCAAGGAGCTGGGACTGTGGTGCTGGAGCTTGAGGAAAGAAGCTCTCAGCTCCTACATTGAACCCCAGGAGAAGATTTAGATTTGAAGCCAAGTCAGGACACCCCATGCTTCTGTTACTGAGCTTGGAAGAGGCCAGCTGAGAGTGCTTGGAAGGGAGATGCTGCCCCAGTCCTGCTGTATTTGAGTAGGGAGCTCATTGGCTCAGGCTTTCCATGCATAACCTATACAGAGATCTGTTGCTGGGATAAAGGAAACCCTTAATGTGTTTCTAGAAGCAGCTCTCCTATGGTCACTGTGCACGATGATGTGCTGGTACTTTCACAGCACACAATAATGATCTCAGTTTGCATAATCAGAAACAATTTACAACTTTACTCTTTGCTTGAACTTGCCCACAGCAGGCTCTCAACTGATGCCTATTGAAACAGAGCCACCCTGAGATGCCTGTGCCTGGAGTGAGACCTCCAACTAGGGAGGACAAGATTGCTCTGCTGCTATTTTGAAAGATAAATGACCTGGCTGCTCACACAAGGAACATTCAGTCATTTGGCATAAAGCAGGATATCTGAGCCATTAAGGTGTGTGGGCTCTGCAGTGCATAAGTGAGTTACAAATCAGGGATTCTGAGAGGCTGCTCGCCCCTTGTGTGCAGTGCTCCAAGTGATTACTGTTCTCCTCTTTGTCTAATCAAAGCTCCTCAGCTCGGAGCAGGTTTCTAATTTAAACACTTGAGTGCAACATATCTCACTAAATTAAATAATCTTTATGCAGAAAAAAATCATTGCAGACACCTGTGTCTCATGCACAACAGATTCTACTTCCACCTCGTGTATGGCTTTTTTTTCCTTGCCTCTGTAACACAGCTTCTCCTGAGGGTAAATAATTCCCAATATAAACATGAATAATCAGACTTTGCAGTATTGTGCCTTTAAACAATTCATTTGTAGACATCTAGTAGAAAATGCAGAAGGCACTCTGGGACTTTAGGCATGATGCCTTGGTTTATAGGGTCTCAGCCTCCCCATGCTGAAATCAGAGTTACTTTGGGACAGGATTTGGAATAGGACGTCTCCAAGGCTCTGAGGGGACCTTATTGTGGCCTTCCAGTATCTTAACGGGGCTACAAGAAAGCTGGGGAGGGACTTTTTAGGATGTCGGGTAGTGGTAGGACTGGGGGGAATGGGTCAAAACTAGAGGTGGGGAGATTCAGATGAGACGTTAGGAAGAAGTTCTTCACCATGAGAATGGTGAGACACTGGCACAGGTTGCCCAGAGAGGTGGTGGAAGCCCCATCCCTGGACATTTTGAAGGCCAGGCTGGATGGGGCTGTGAGCAACTGATGTAGTGGGAGGTGTCCCTGCCATGGCAGGGGGGTTGGAATTAGGTGATCTTTGAGGTCCCTTCCAACCTTGACAATTCTATGATTCTACTTAGGTGCTGCAAACGCCTGGCACCCCTGGTGTGTCTTGCAGCTTCTGTTTGTGTTGTAATACTGGAATAACCACCTAAATAAAGAGTGTGTGCAAATACAGCACTGCTCTGCAAAGGAGCCCTCCCTGTATAAACACACCTCTATGTAAATAACAGGTAAGCAAAGCCAGTAGGTGGCCATTGGCACAGAGAGTGCCTCTAGAGCCTGAACAGCACGTACATCTTGCCTACACTGCTGCTGGGTCTTTGCTTTTGGCAGAGCTGCCTGTGGGGTTGAACACAGACTTTAAACCTGTCTGATAAAGAAGCTGTGCTACAACTGGCTCTGCTCCAAATTGGGAATGACTTTGGTTCTGTGTATAGTAACAGGAAGATATTTAAGGTATCCAAGGCCCACAGAAACCTGTAGAATTGTCAGGGTTGGGAGGGACCTTAAAGATCATCTAGTTCCAACCCCCCTGCCATGGGCAGGGATGCCTCCCATAAATACCAGCTCCTGTGCCTGCCCCAAAGAAAGAGGGAATGCTTGATAAATGGTACATCCTGGGGGGAGGGTTGCAAATGAAGCCTCCTTGTGATGGAGACAGCGTCTACATGTGTTGAAGGGGAGAAGGTTGCCCTTGCCTACGTAGTGGATGAAGTGAATTCACTCAGAGCCTGCCATAAGAGTGTGCTTGGGCTGAAAGGGTGGCTCTGTCGGGTTTCTTGTTCCCTCTGCCACAGGCAGAGACATCTCAATCAGCTGGAAAGCAGCTGCTGAGCTGCTGCAGGGCACAGATGAGCACATGGCAGCAGAGCCAAGACAAGCTGGCTGGCTCTGCTGAGCTGGGAGCTCTGGCTGCTCAATAGATGTACTGCAGCAGCCATGGGGATGGGGGAGCAGGTGACAAGCAGGACATTTGTCCTCAAATAAGCTGTTTTCATAGGTAAATCAGAGCTAGGTGTACAAGCATTTAGAGTTACAAACCCAGGCTTGAAGCTATGCAGATACACCCTTGGTTCTGTTCAGGTCTTGGTGGTTGCTACAGCCAGGAGATAGATTTTGTAAGTGGAGGTTATCAGTGAACTGGCTTATCCTAAAAGGATAGTGAAGCAGACTTTATATGCATGAAAATATTCAAATGTACGGGCTTGAAATAGCTGTGAAATTGTGTCTTAAAAGGGATTCTTGAGTTGGGGTTATTGCAGATGGGACCTTCTGGGACCCTGTGTGGCAGGAGTCACCCTGTGCTTTGCTTGTGGAGAGTCTCTCATTGCCTTTTAGGAATCAGTTCTGGTTTTTATGGAGCTCAGCTGCTTATTATCTTGGGAAGAGTTACATCTTCCGCTCTGCTGGGTTTTTGGCCAGGTTTCCCTATGGCGAGTGGTGTTCACTTGCCAGTTCTGCCAGAAATGGGGATAATAGTTGGGCAAAACCAAAACCTCCCTGTGCCTGCCCAATTTTGCTTGTGGATAAAACCCTGGGGGCAGCCAGTGTCCAGGGGCTCATGCACAGAGGAGCTGGGGGTTCCTTTGTGTATGATTCTTAAGGGGGCTGCAAGAAAGCTGGGGAGGGACTTCTTAGGATGTCGGGTAGTGGTAGGACTGGGGGGAATGGATCAAAACTAGAGGTGGGGAGATTCAGATGAGACATTAGGAAGAAGTTCTTCCCCAGGAGGGTGGGGAGACACTGGCACAGGTTGCCCAGAGAGGTGGTGGAAGCCCCATCCCTGGACATTTTGAAGGCCAGGCTGGATGGGGCTGTGAGCAACTGATGTAGTGGGAGGTGTCCCTGCCCATGGCAGCGGGGTTGGCACTAGATGATCTTTAAGGTCCTTTCCAACCCTGACGATTCTATGATTCTATGATGGAAGAGTGAGGGCATGTGTGTTAAGAATCGCCCATATTTTTTGTACAGTTCACTACAGACTAGGACCAGCCTGGTTTTATCTATGATTTGATCATCTTTCTGCCTCTTATCTTACCTATGTGTGCACTTCCAGCACGTGTGTGCCTTGGTCCCTGGCCAGGAGCAGCACCATGGTCTCAAGAAGTGCCCTCCATCAGCAGCAATCAGTGAGCTGACACAGTCAGGTGATGAGCTGCAAATTAAATCTCTTTCTCAATAAGCAGTTCATTTACAAAGCATTTTCAGGGTGGGTTTGGTTTTTTTTTCCTAAGTGATCAACAAATCATCACTTCTGGATGTGTATCCTTCAGACAAGGGACTGCTTGCAGATCACTGACTGGAATTGTTCCTGCCTTCTGCTTTGGATCTAAACCGTGTGCTGATGAATGAGAGAAATATTTTTCAGGACAAGAGGATGGTGGGTGCCATATTTCTGGTGTAAACTCCTAATAAGAAGGCATGTGCTAAAACTCATGGAAATTTTGTGAGCATCTCTCAGAAATGCCAATCTTCCCCTGGCATGTGAGGAATTCCTAATAATGAATAAAGCTGTTGATGTCCCAAAACAAATGTGAGGCGATGGTCTGCCAAAGGAGCAGATGCTGTGTTGCATCCCATTGTATGGTTAAAACTCCCAGAAACAGCTTCTCAGCAAAAATTTTGCTTTTCCACTGGGCAATACTTCCCAGGGCTGTTTCATTCTACAAACTTCTATCTCCTCAGAAAAAGTAGAGAGTACTAGAAATAAGATGATACTTTCTGGCTTTAAAATGAAAATGTTCTGACATCTGTTTTTTTTATGGGAGAAAACAATATTTTCCTTTAAGTTCCTTTAACCCTTAAATACATTTCAATGGAAACTTAGGGGGGTTTGTTTTAATTTTTACTTGATTTATTCACTAACCCCCCACCAACCCATTATTGTAGGAGATATCTGCACCTTAGTGTAGAATTGCCCTGGGAAAGATGCCACGTGGTCATCCCTGTTCTTGTTGCCTGGGATCAGAAGGTGAAACCCCTTGAGGTGTGTTGAGTAGTAACAGATCTACCTTGGTAGCCTGCTGGCCAGGCCAAACTGTGCCATCTGAGCCTGGTGGTGGTTTAGCTTTCAAATCTGCCATCTTCCAGGCTGGTGTCTCAGCTTCAACACCCTTGAAACCCAACCAGGCTGTTTGGGGTCTGAGTTTGCAGCTTTTTGTGGTGACCTCCCAGTATCTGAAGGGGACCTATGTAAAGGCAGGGGAAGGTCTATTCAAAAGGGTTTGTAATGATAGGACCAGGAGTAATGGTTTTAAGCTAGGAAAGGAGAGATTTAGACTGGATGTTAGAAAAAAGTTCTTTAATAGGAGGGTGATAGATCAGTGGAATGGGCTGCCCAGAGAGGTGGTGGAGGCCCCATCCCTGGAGTCCTTCAAGGTCAGGCTTGATGGGGCTCTGAGCAGCCTGATCTAGGTAGAGATGTCCCTACTTGTGTAGGGAGGTTGGACCAGATGACCTCTAGAGGTCCCTTCCAGCCCGAAGCATTCTATGATTCTATGGATCGTGTCACAGAAGGAAGGGGTTTCATTGCTTCTGAAGGTGTGTTATGAAAGGTGCAGGGAGCACCTGCATCCCCTGGCTGGGCTGCCCTGACAACCCAGCAGCTGCTCTTTGCTGTGATCTGAGTCACACTCACTGGTTCTCAGATGTCGAATTGCACTCGTGAGCTTGGGAATAGCTGTACATTTTCTAACCCTGATCAGATACGTGAAATTAGCACTGCTAATAGGCTCATTATCTAGCCCTTTTAATACACTCTGCTTTCTAAATGGCAGGTAGGACTCGCAGACACGGTACGAGTCTGTCCAAAAGAAATGGCCAATAACTCATCCCTAATTGCAGCGAGCTCAGGAGAGTACAAAGCACATTCCCATCACCAGATCCTATCTGGAACCGCATTGCAGAGCTGCCCAAGTCCCTGTCACAACAGCTGAGCTGCAAACTGGAGGTTTGTCCCATCAGAACCACTGTCAGATACAATTGCCTCTTACAGGGAGGGCCTGCAAAGTAGCTGCTCATCACTTCTCCTCCGTGTCAGCTGTAACCTGTCAGGCACTGAACTAAAATGAGCTGTTGGCACTGTAATCTCTATTTATGCCACCTTTTGTATTCTGTAGACCACATGAATCCACATCATCAATTTACTGGCTGCAAAAAGCTGCAACTTGCAGGCCTGCCATGGCTAAAATATTAAAACTCCCTAGAGAAACACTCCCTACCATCTAGATACCTGCAGATTCCACCCAGTAGCTGTCCAGATGATGGGTTCCCTTTGATGCTGCAGGCACAGCCCAGGGCTGTGGCATTCAGATGGTTGACATCTTTCTTTGCAATATGAAATCTAGATGCGTTAGATGATTAAACCAGGGGAGAAATGGTACAAATGCATTGGCCAAAGATGCTACGGGAAACCTGATCACCCTCTGTTTGCTACGGATTGATAGTCAGGAGTCTGTTCTCCATCATTTTCAACACAAAAGTCCCCCATGGAGGCAATCAGAGGTGCCTGCAGGGCTCCAGCTGGCAGCAGTGCCTTATGGTAGGGCAGGTGAGGTGGAAAGAAATGGGGGGAGATGTCCCAGTAAGAACTGGGAGAGGAGGGGCTGGAGTTACAGCTCCAGGCTGGATGTGTTGCTGGTAGAGGAAGAGATGGAGGAATTGGAAATGAAATGGGCTTGTTGGTACTGATAGTAGCTCTGTGGTGATGTCCCAACAAAGTAGAAGTGAGAGGCTCTGCTGATTGCTAGAGCTTCTGACATTTAGATGCTTGTTTCTCAGCCTGTTAAACAGACTATAGAGCTTTGCTGTCTCATGATGCTAAAATGTGATTGTAATTGTACTCCCCCAGCCTTGGAAATCCTTATGTCTTGATTTCTGGAGCTCTGGGCAGCTCTCCCTTCTGACCCCAACAAGAAGGGCTCCTCAGACCATCCTTTCTCTGGTGCATGATGCCACAATGAGCAGCGAAAATGATGTTGCAGCTAAAAAAGTGAGGTGGCAAAACTTGATCATTTTGTGTGTCTTCAGGAAAGCTTTTCAATCACACTGATATGTTAGATTTATTTCTTTAAGGACTGCTGTAGTTCAGTGTCTTCTATAAGATAAAATACTCCTTGTAGCTCATCCTGATACCCAGTCCTTCCAAATGGGCATCATTATGTGGGGAAATGGGATAGCAAAATGACAATGACTGTGTGCTTGAAAATGAGTGATTAGAAGAGTGTGATTGAGCTGTATCAGAAAAGCTGCACAAGGATCCTGGAGACTGATGGCAAACGAATCTCTGGTTGTTCATAGGAACTTCTTTATCTAAGATTAATGACAGGAGGTTAGTGGCATCTTGCTCCAGACCCTTTTTTGGCTCTGGGACCCTTGCCAAAGTTTAGACTCCCATTCTGAGTGTTGACAGGCAGAGAGCGCGCTTTGAAATGTGTTATGGACATAATTAGTTACTGTTATCACAGTTTTCTTAATTAGAATATCATAAAAAGGAGAAGTGTGATGATTTACATGGGGGAAGATCAGAAGAGCAGTGATTCTAAAGGCCAGGGACTGAATGCCAGAGAGCAGTACAAAGGTTATCTGCCTTTTGGATGAGGGATGGTGCTCACCTGGGACGCTCTGAGGGATGCCTGCAGGTGCTCTCACTGATGGCTGAACTTTTTAATTCAACTTTCCACTGACTCTGACTTGGATGGCCAAATTGCACAAGCCTTTGTTCAGCCATTGCCCATCCATCTCCTGCAGGGTGGCTCACCCACTGCCAGGATCCTTGCAATGCTGGTACCTTGCAAATGTTAAAAGGAAGCTTATTTTTAAAAAGCCAGCAGCTTCTTTCATAAGCTGCATTTCCCCTGCTGTTTCTGGCTAAGAGAATCCAAGACATTCAAGTTATTTATTTTCATAATTGTAGGGAGAAACTAGAAACCTGTTTCAAAAAGAAATGAAGCGGCTAAAGAAAATTCAGTCATTTTAGTGATACCTTCTCTGACAGTTCCTTACTAGGGCTGTGCTCACTTCTCAGACATGCCAACCTTAGTGGGCAAGGTGCCACCTCATCTGGAGCACAGCTTAGGAAGCTCTGCTCCAGCACTGGCTGCTCCACACCTGGCTGAAAGCTGCTTCTCTAAGCTGTTTTCCAAACCTCTCTGCCCAGTGAGGAGTCCAGACCAAGCTAATTGCAGGCCTGGCTGGCTCTGCCATGCCAAGATCTGCTTTGCTATTGCAGAAAGAAGTGTTTAACTTGATTTGAGGCCAGTGTTCTGGAGTATGAGATGCCCCTAGTTATTTATTGGGGTCTGTGGATCAACAAACGTTGCCACTGATCACCAAATCTGCCACAAACCCAAAAGCACCTCCTGAATGAGATGGAAACTGGGTGCTTGGGAGGAGAAGGTGCTTTGAGGTTCACACCTGAGCTGTGCCTCACCCTGCTCTGGCATAGAGAAGGACACAGCAGCAGATGTAACTCACAACCAATAATCCTGTTTCTTCTGTTGCATTAGTCCCGAGCCTGCAAGTAGTGATTAAATTGCTCCCAAGAACATCCTTGCTGGGATGGATGGGAGGAGATGGCAGCTCTGCACATCCCCTGACCCTGGGGATGATCCCTCTGCCCCAGCAGCATCTTCCTCAGGCAGGAGCTCCTGGCAATGATAGGGACAGCTTCACACATGCAATAGTAAATAAGCCTTGCAAGGAGCCATGGTACTGGGATTCACTGGGATTAATTAACCCCTTCCCTTCCCCTCTTCCCTCAACAAATAGTTTCTGGTGAGGTTAAACTTAAAATACTCCAATGAAATTCAGTGTGACTTTTGTCCCCACATAAAGTAGTGACTGAATCACAGTTCCCTTGCAGGAAAAAGCTCTTTTTTCCTAATGTCACTCCTCTGCATCTGTCTCTCCTCCATCCCCTCCAGCAGCATCCATGGTCACACACACACTTGTTGCTTGGAGGAATGATGGTTTGGGGAGCCATGAAGTGTCTGTATCTGTCAGGGGGAAACAAAACTACTGCTACAAGTGCTCTCTGTGTTTAATCGTGGGGAAGTGCTGGTTTGGGGGAAGTGGAGGTTGCAAAATACAGGCTGTGAAAGCCTCGTGTGTGCAGGGACTTCTCAAGCCCTGTTCTAGGGTATGGAAAGATGAAGTGGACTTGGGAGGCTGTGTCACAAAGTAATTACAGGAAGGGATTTAGCCCTAGATGCTTAACAGTGTCCTCCTAGGGGTCCTCTAACTGTTCAGGAGTGGCTTCAAAGGGACTTTTCCTCGCCCTGAATGACTGATGGACTCGGTGTATCTTGGTGGGATGAGATATTGCACCAAGTGCACAGGTCACCAGGAATATTTTTATTATTTTCTCCTAATTCTGTGCCCTACTTTGACCCCTCCACTTGGGGAGGAGATGTGCTTGCCTGGTCATGGGAGAAGGGCCACAGGAGCAGGCTGGTCTCCAACAACACATCTTGCCACAAAAGAAAATTCAACTTATGGGATGAGAAGGGAAATGGGCAAATTTCTTGCTTGCCTACCCCTTGTTTGCACTGTTCTAACAATAAGGTGAGCTCAGAGATGCAATAGTGACTTTTGAGACACCTTGGCATAAATCTGGGAAGAATTAGGGGTTGGAAGGGACCTCTAGAGATCATCTAGTCCAACCCACCTCTCAAAGCAGGTTCATCTAGGGCAGGTCCCACAGGAATACATCCAGATGGGTCTTGAAAGCCTCCAGAGACGGAGACTCCACAACCTCCCTGGGCAGCTTGTTCCAGGGCTCTGTCACCCTTATAGGAAAGAAGATTCTCCTCGTGTTGAGGTGGAACTCTCTGTGTTCCAGTTTGTGCCTGTTTCCCCTCCTCCTATCACTGAGCACTACTGAAAAGAGACTGGTTGCTGACATCCACCCTTCAGATCTTTATAAACATTGATCAGATCCCCTCTCAGCCTTCTCTTCTAAACAGCCTCAAGGATCTCAGTCTTTCCTCACAAGAGAGATGCTCCAGTCCCTTAACCCTCCTTGTAGCCCTCTGCTGGACTCTCTCCAGTAGTTCCTTGTCACCCTTGAACTGGGGAACCCAGAACTGGCCACAATATTCCATATGTGGCCTCACTAGGGCAGAATAGAGGGGGAGGAGAACCTCCCTTGACCTGCTGGTCATGCTTTTTTGTTCAACAGTTATCCCAGGGACTTCTCCCCATTTCCCCTCCATGTTGGGTGTTTTTCAAGCTGAGGCCACCACCCCACAGAGATAACACCCAAATTCCTGCAGCTGGCATGGTCTGGCAGCTCTCACCCAGGCATCCTACCCAAGGATGTGCAGTGGGTGTTGGTGCTGCAGGCACCATGCCCAGAGTGCCCATGGAGGTGGTGGGATCACCTCCCGTGCCTCAGCCCCACTGGGAAAGCAAGATGGGTTAAAGATGCAACAAACTTTGCACATTTCTCTGGAGGGACTGTAATTTTCGTGTTTAACACCCCGTTAGATCTAATAGAAAGCTGATATTTTCCTGTAGGTGTGAAATTAACCTTTCAATAAAATGAGAAGCTATCTTGGGCGTTTTTCAAGCTGAAGTTTAAAATAGAGCAATTATGAAACTTGCTGAAAGGCTGCCAAGTTTTCTTGTTGAAAACTGCTGCAAATGAATTATGTTTCCCTTGTGATTTACAGCACAGTGTGAGGGAACTTTAGTTTGTATTTAAATCTGCTTCCGTTAAAGACTATTTGCAGCTTAAAGAAATGTAATTTTTTGGTTGGTTGGTTTTTTTTTGGACAAAGTTGTCAAACTCCATCGGAGAAAATTCCTTTCAACATTTAATGCTACAAATTGCTGAACATGGCATTGTTTTTTATGAATGCCACATGTAGTAATTGTTTGCCTTGATCAATGAGAATTCTTTCGGAGCAAGAATGGCTGGTGCTGAATAAAGTAGCTCCTCTTCTTCTGGAGACTGGGGATGAGTGGAGCTTTGTCTCTCCTTAAATCCCAGCAAAGCTGGGATCTTCCATGCCATGCTCCACTATCCTCATTTAGATTAAAAAGAGCATCATAGAATGTTTTAGGACCTCTAAAGGTCACCTGGTCCAACCTCCCTACACCAGCAGGGACATCTCTACCTAGGGCAGGCTGCTCAGAGCCCCATCAAGCCTGACCTTGAAGGACTCCAGGGATGGGACCTCCACAACCTCTCTGGGCAGCCCATTCCACTGATCTACCACCCTCATATTAAAGAACTTCTTTCCAATATCCAGTCTAAATCTTTCCTTTCCTAGCTTAAAACCATCACTCCTTGTCCTATCATTACAAACCCTTTTGAAGCTGAAGCACGTGTAAGTTCTTCACTCACAGTGTCTGCACAGAGTTGGGTTGATGGTTGCACTTGATGATCTCAGAGGTCTTTTCCAACCTTAATGATTTTATGATTCTATGCCAATGGGATTGCTACGGGGCACAGGAAAAACTAATTGAGCCAGCAACTGTTCTGGAAATCCAGCCAACTTTGCATCCTACTCCTAGAAACAAGGGATTAAATACCAATTCACAGCTTGCTGCTCTCTTTTACACAGTGGCACTCGCTGCAGGCCAGGAAGAAATTCCTGGGGAAATGGGATATGGGGGAGATGGTTGGTCATGGTGTCATGGCTGTAGGGTCTGGAGAGAAAAGTGGGAGCTGCTTCACTGGCCAGTTTTCTAGGAAGTGAATTGAACTTTCTGTGAAATATAGATATGAAGGGCAGGAATCTAAGATGGGTCTGCAGGAAGGATTTTCAAATAAGGAGTTAACACTAAAAATATTCCTGTATGGAAAGCCTTCGTGTCACCACATATAGATGCCATCATTTCATGTACATTGACACCTGCAGCTTCAGTTGGATGCTCACAAACTAACTCCTCAGTGACCTTGAAAGCTTGACAAAATGAGCCATACCACTAATGCTAGGTGGTTATTAAAAATACACATGATTGGAGTCATATGTTCCATGTAATGACAAGGTAATTCTTCGGGGTATTCATAGCTGAGGTCAAAAGCAAAAGAGCATTTATCTATTTATTTTTCTAGTTGCATTCTGAAAATGGTACCTAAGAAGCAATAATCTCCTGTGCAAAGCCACCTCCATCCTCAGGGGTCCCAAGGTAGGAGCAGCAGGTCCAAGGGCAGGAGGTCCACCTGCCATGCCAGCACCAGGTATGGCAAGTGCTGGCTCCTGCAGAGGTGAGGTGGCCACCAGTGCTCTCCCCTGACCAGGGACATGGGACCCTGCCCCCTTGGAGGTGAGTCTGCTGGCATCTGTGCCCAGCCTGCTCCAGCCCTGCCAATACTTACAGGTATGCCCCAGCTTCACAAAATCAAAGCATTTTGCTGTTTATCCTGGTTTAAATAAACAGAGGTGTGGCTGCCACAGCTCCTGGATCAGCAGTGCACTGTGCACAACTCTATGTCCTGCATCTGGGGGGTTAATCAGCTCCGTGTGACCTGCCAGGGGCTCACCCATACCCGTCATCTCTCCTCCTTCCCCTGCTGCACCCCCTGTAACACCAGCTGCTTTGTGCCACCTCCACCTTGCTTCCAGCTAGGAGCAGGCTTGGGTCGGGCTAGATACCATCATAAACAGGGCAGTTGATGGCAAACAAGGCACTTGGACTGAGTTTTACTTCACAGATGGTGTTCCCAGCCTTGGTCTTGCTTGAAGAGCTTCCTCATACTTGATGGACTGCTCTTTGGCACAGAATGAAGTACATCTGAGGACCTGTGCTTGTAAAGACACGTTAGCTCCGCAGCAACTGAATTATTTGCAATCACCTCTGTGGCTGTGTATCTAATTAAAAACAAACCATTAACATGTCAAAGTAACTGATATTCTTGCAGTCTCCATAATTATCCTCCATAAATGTCAGTCAGCTGCACAAGGTTCATACATTGCCATCCATCCTAATAAGAGATAAGCTACTTGCCTGGCTCGTGCAGATGGGCTTGGTGCTACCAGCTTCATCAAGGAGATGATGATTTACATCACTGCAAACCTGTTTTGATAAAAGTAATAGCTAGTAGATAATTGATTTCTTGGGGAAATTCAGCCGAGAGAGTGTCGTGATTCTTTAAAAACGCAGCAAAGTGGCTTCTAGAAGTGATGAATCACATTCTGATCTCATTTATAACCAGCCTTGTGTCAAGGTAGTGGTGAAATTTGTTGGGGGGAGGTTCAGCTGTACTGGCACTGAGGTCAGCATTGATTTAAAGGATGCTGAATCCAGTTCTACTGCCCAAGACCCATCTGTGCAGAGCACCTGGCCTCTGAAAACACAGAGGACCTGGTCCACTGTCGATAGCATTTGAACCAGAGTGGATCAAAGGTACTGAGGATGGGCAGAAAAATCCCTAAAAGAGCACAAGAAAGACTTTTTGACATGGTTGCATTGTGTGTTAAGGCAGTATAAAAAGGGTGGAGGTCACTCCTAGTGCAGAATTAAATGCTGAAGTGCAGTGCTCAGCACTGAGGCTCTGGCACACAGCAGTGGGTTCACAGTCAGAATAGTGCTGGGCAGGAACAGGACTTGAGAGCTGGGATTTTCAGAGTATTTTTAGCATACAGGAAATCACTAGATACGATAAAGGAGAGAAAAATGGAAGGGTTGTTCTTTAAAGCAAAAAAAAAAGTGCATTTTCCCCTCATGCACATACTCTGCAGGAGCTGGAATGGTGGGAACACTCTCTGGGTGTTCAGATGGGGAGGGTTATCCAGTGGATAACTGGGAAATTACTTGTTCTCCTGCCTGTAATCGCTTGACTGCAGTTCCAAGCATAATTATAAGTTGTCAAAAAGCTGCAACAGATACTTTTTTGCTGAAGTTATTCTTGGAAAATGAGCTATACCTGGGCTTGTGCTATAAACAGCACCAAGAGCTCATCAGAAACTCCACATGATAATGAGTATTGAAAATGCTGCCACACCAAGCAGGAGCTTAGCAGCAGCTCTAGGTTTGAACTGCTCCTGGTTTATGGTGTGTTGCCAGCACCAGAGGGAGGTTTTGGCTGCCATTTATTATCTGAGAATTCCCCTGTAATTCTTCTGCCTCCAATTCTTTCCCTGGAATCTCGTCAGAACGGCCAAATTAGCTCAAATTAGTTGCTAGGGTTTTGTTTCCACTTTGGCTGAATAGTTTGAGATTTCAAGATGCAAGAAGGAAATATTTGTGCTGGATTTCTAAAAGGATTAGATTCTTGTAATGCCATTAATCCTGGAAGCTGATAAAAACGATGGAAAATCCCCTTTCCTATTTCAGGGTCTAACAGTGTTCCTTATGTAGTTAACAGCACAAGAGGCTTCATTTTGATGGAAACCTCCAAAGATTCAAGTTTTCTGTTGCCAAGAAAGCAACACTTTCTTCAATACACCTCCTCTCCCTGAGGTCCTTCAAAACTTCTGTTTACATGGAAAAACCTTATTCAATAAAACCCAGTTGAGAGATTTCAACCAGCTGTCATTTCAGTCAGATAAATGAACAGAACTCTCTTTACCCTGCAGAATAAAGATTTATTTGGTAGCAAGTTACCTGCTGCTGCTGCCAAATCTTTCTGGTTTGGAGTTACTTGAGAGTATGGGTGGTGTTTGCTGGGTTGTGCTGTGTGAAGCTGAGCTGTAGAGAGGATAAGAACTTGCTGCAAGGTCCTTCACACCTACCACTTGCATCGTTTGTGAGGATTGTTTCTTATTCTCACCCCTGGATCCTGTTTACAAGCACGTGTGTAACGGGGATAAAAGTTCTGCTGATTCAATTATGTCTCTGCAAAGTGCAGAAAAGGCTGTGCAGGGCAAAAGTTTCCAAATTTCCCATCAAAAGAGGGATCCAAGCACAATATCCACAGAGCTGCCTGGCCTGCCCCAGCTCCCCAGCAGCAACAGGAGGCTGTTTGGAGGTGGGATAACTCATTATCAATTATTTCGTGGCTACCCCTAGGAAAAAAGATGCCTGTTAAAAGCAGATTGAAAGAGAATAGGTTGCTATATTTAACAAGGCCAGACAATATTAATATGCAAGTACAGGGAAATGGCTAATGAATAGGATTTGTTCTTACTCAGGCAATCTGTAACCTCTTTGAGTGCCACAAGTGGTGGGGAAGTTACTGCTGAAGTGACTGGAATTAATGAGCTGTCTCAGGAATTTTATCAAGTCCTCTACAAAAGTCTTTCACTTGCTCCTGAGGAGATGGATATATTCAGAGAGAGGCAGAGAAAAATTCCCTTTGTATCTGCTTAAAGGTTGAATGATCACGAAGGCTACAAAACCCCTGAGCTCAGGAAGCTCTTCATGCTGAATTTTTATGGGAGTTCAGAAGAGCATCACTCCCATTAGTAAAGAAATACATTTAACCTCTTCAATCCACTGGTTTACCTCCTATGGCTCCAGTGCATCAGGATTCTTTGGTGTATGAGCATGTTTGAAATGGGAGCAGTAGCATGAACAGACTGGACTTTGGGCTTTGATGTAGGTTTTTAATAAAGACACCAGTCTGCAGCTTGCACAAAGCTGTTATTACTTAACGTTTTCCCAGGGCCATATTGATTGAACCATCCTACACTAAACTGATTATTTATGTAGCAATTATGGGAGTTTTAGGGGAAAACAAAAGCTCGAAGGTCTTAATGTGTTTTGTCAGCGGTTGGATCTCAGGTGAAGCTGCCTCACTTTTTTTGGTGGAGTAGAAATGAATCCCTCTCTCTTCCCTCCTGTAGAGGAAAGGTGATGCTCACAATTGCCACATGAAATATTTGCCCTTTCATATGTCCTACCTGGCAGTGACTGGAGGGTAAAAGCAGATTTCCTGGAGTAGCTGTGCTATGGCTTACTCAAAGACAACTTATTCATAAGTCCACGTCACCAAATGACTTGTTCTCTTAGAGTTGTGAGAAGGATTCGGGTGCATCTTCACCCCCTTCTTTGCTGCTGAGCACTTGGTTCCAGAAAGAGCTGACAGAGGGACAACCCTCTGCTTTAAAAGTATTTCCTTCAAGATATTGAAAGGTCTCAAAGGCTCAGGGGGCGAGTTTGAGTGTGTGTCTATATGCATGTATTCAGAATTTCCTGTGGCAACTGTCATCCTCTCTTTATTAGAAATCTCTCACACGTATCTACAGATATATATAAATTGCATGTAGGAGTTGCTCTCTCTTGTATCCTAAGAAGAGTGCAGAATAAGGAAGATACAGGACAGAAATGTGCCTCCCTGACATTAACATTTTGTGCCTGTGTGTTAAAGTGCTACCTATAATTAGACAGCAAAGAACAGCAAAATTTCTCCTCATGTTCTCTCTGCTTTTGCACCTCAGGACTGTGGGTCACTCCCCAGTAAGTACCAGTGAGTCAGCTGAGGATCTCCCCCTCCCAGCTGGGAAGTGCTGGGCTGGGGTGTAAGTGGGGAGAAGGTGGCCAAGGGCAGGTTTATACAGCAGCACTGGGAAACAGGAGAGGGAGCTCCTTGGACCTAGCACAAGTTTTATGAAGAGCAGCTGAGGGAACTGGGGCTATTTAGTCTGAAGAAAAGGAGGCTCGGGGGAGACCTTATCACTCTCTACAACTACCCGAAGGGAGGTTGTAGAGAGGTGGGTGAGGGTCTGTCCTCAAGTAACGAGTGATAGGACAAGAGGAAACAGCCTCAAGTTGCACCAGGGGAGGTTTAGGTTGGATATTAGGAAAAATGTCTTCAAAAATGGTTATCAAGCAGTGGAACAGGCTGCCTGGGGAAGTGGGTGAATCAATCTCTGGATGTGTTTAAAAGTCATGTACATGTGGTGCTTAGGGGCATGGTTTAGCTGTGGACTTGGTAGAGTTGGGCTAATGATTGGACACAATGATCCTGAAGGTCTCTTCCAACCTAAACAATTCCATGATTCTATGAAAATAAGTCCTTTGACAGGGTTTGTTTGGTGATTTTTTTAAATTTTTGGTGATTTGTTTTGTTTTTAAAATATGAAATATGAGGCTTGAACAAAAAGGTGAAAGTAAGTAGGTAAGAACCCTGTGGCACCTGAAGAGCTCTGTGCAGAAAAGGTGAATAAATTCAGGGTTTGCCATCAGTCTTCTGAAGATGAAACTCTCCAGGGTTTGAGAAGGTCACACTTTGGTCAAACTACCTTTATAAAGAGAGGATAAAATAAATACATTCTAGGCAGAAAGATGATGTCATAGAAATTGTTCCAATATCATCAACAGCAAATGCTTTTTGCCTGCATAAAAGCTCTGGGCAGTCCTGGCACATACTTGGAAAGGAAAGATGTTGCAAATCCCATGTACATAACCCCAACACTTCTTAGTGTCCTGTGCTGTGAAGAAGTTAAGGCCAAGCACAGGACATTTAACAGTTATAAAATCCCACCCTTTACCCTTTGGGATGAGTGTATTTTCTACCAGCATTGAATATCACTACAGCAAAGCCTGAAGTAATATCTACTCTGGAAAACTTAATGACAAGGTTTTAATAATATGAAAACTAAATTTCATGGCAAATATTGGGGCTGGCTGGTGTTCTGAGATGTCTTTATGCAAAATCTGCTGCCAGTTCAAATTAATATCTCGCATAACTAGTGCTGGAATGAGAAGTGATTGTCTGAGTGATGAGCAAGCCCCAGTTTCTGTCCTTGCTCATGCCTTGCCCTGGGGCTAATCCTCCCTCCTTCAGAACAGCTCTTCAAAAGCTTATGGGAAAGGTGTCAAATTGTGGTTCATAAGGTTTGAGCAGGAAACAAAAGTATTTTATCATAGCTTAAATGTCACGAGTGCCTTCTAGAAGCTGATATTTATAGTGCATTTGATGCCTGCATCCTTCTGCAGGAGGGAGATGGGCTCTTACCTCTCCTGGAGGAGCCCAGCTCTGAGCCCTGGGGGTAGCTTTGCCCACAGGCAGCTGGTAACTCCACAGATAGTGTCCTCCCTGTGCAGGGAACAATGCTAACAGCAGTTACTTGGTTGCATCTGGATTAAACTGGGGTGTTTGTGGTGTAATTGGTGCCATGGCAAACCCCTGCACGTTTGGGTACTTGAGCTCTCCGGAACACAGAATAGTGCTTAATAATCTGATGGTTAGAAATATATATATGCAAAATGTAAGCAATGGAAATAAATATGTATATTTGTGGCATTTAAAATCACATAACTGCTTCTGCAAAGGGGCATCCCCCTCTTCTGGAGGTGCACTCCTCCCAAACTGCTGCAGGTGCTGTTGGTGTAAGGACACCACCTCCATCCCATGACAGCATTTTTCAAAGGCTCTTTAGTACCTGAGTGCAGAGGCAGGTCCCTGACTGGGATCTTCACTGAAGTCAAGGAGGGAGGGAAGTCTCCTGTGGTTTTCTCAAGACATTTCTAAAGTCCCAGTAGGTGCTGCTCTCTCTGCGTGTAATCATCTAAAAGCATTGAACATCTGCCCTGTGAGCCTGTGGATGCTCAGAGGCTGCTGCAAACAGCACAGGTTTTGTTTTATGAGCAAGGTATTGGAGGGGAAGGGGGCATGGTGCCCAGGGAGGACAGGCACAGCCAGCCAGGGAGGCAGCAGCAGGTGGAGGAAGCCAAGATGCAGCTGAGAGGAGTGGGAATGAGTTGACTGGGTGAACTTGCTACCCCAGTAGCTCTCATAGCTGGGGTCAATACTTGCCCTTGCCTGCTAAGTCATGGCTTTCCTCTTGCTGCCCAGCTCGATGCTGCAGGTCGCTGGGGTGTGTGGTGCTCCCAGGGCTGTGGGTGAGAGCAGGGGCTCCAGAGCTCACCAGCCAGAGGGACCTCCACACCAAGCAGCCTTGCAGCAAGCTCCCTACCTGACAGTGCAGCTGTCAATGACACTGGGAATACCGGCTCTGGGTAATTAAGACACCATGTGTCTTGTTCAACAGGTTTTTATTCCCAAGTGTTGCTTCTGCTGAGCTCTGCAGGAACCTTTCCCTCGAGCCAGGCTTGAAGGGAGGAAATATGTGCTCAGAATCACATGCCAGCGTGGGTGATTTTCCAGGCAGGGAATGTCTCTGTGCAAAGCCTGAGCACCTCTGTGTGTCCCCAGGCAGGGGATGAGGGAAAAGCCTCTACTGGTCCTTACAGCTCCTGGCTCTCAGGAGACCAGAGGTAGCTGCACACTCCTACCTTGCAGATAATATCAGCTGCCCTGAGCATTTTCTGCTGCAGCCCTTCTGTCCCAGGAGCAGACAGCAAAACCCAAGTCAGCCCAGGCACGTCTGGATGATCACTGCTGGGCCACAGTCTGCCCAGACTTCCCTGGATCAGAGATTGTCATTTTTCTTACCCTTTTTTCATCCTGGGCTTGGCTTGAAGCAGCTCAACCTAACAGCACAACTTACTGAGGGGTGTTTCCAATGCAGTCCTGGGATGATCAGTGGCTGCTGTAGGGTAGGAAAGTTTTCAGCAGAAAACTCATGGAGCAGGTGATGCTGGTGAGTTTGGTTTCTGTGTGGTCAGGGGCATGGCTGGTGGCCCCTTGGCTGTGCACTGAAGGGAAAATAAAGTGAACCACAGTTTGGTTCTGCTGGGGCTCAGAAGTAGAAGCTGGGGAAGAGACAAACCTCATCTTGGTTTTAATATTTCTGATATTGCAGACTAGTGAGTTCTTAGCCTCCCTGTGCTTAATGAAGTTTTATTGTTTACCTAAAATTTAAAAATACATTTAAACAGATAAATAAATCTCCACTGGTACTTAGGGCACCTTCTGAACAGAGTTCAGTAAAGCTCCTTGGTGGTACTGAGCAGTAATGACCCAGTGCTGTGAAGGTGGATAATGTTAAAGCAGTGCTGTCAGCTTCAGTGTGATGAAGGAAAGCCTGGTGAGATACTTGCTGGCCTCTGGATGTCCCCACCCCATGCTGTGATGGAGGAATCATGGAAAGTTAAGGGAAAGCCTACTACCTATTAATGTAAGGACCTTACTGAAATTTCCCCAAGGCTTTTAATAAGCAAGAAACACATCTTAATAAGCAAGAAATAAATTAAAAAACCCCTCCCTAAAGCTTTAACTGCTGGTCTATAACTTCGGACCTGGCAATCTCACTTTTAACAGGCCTGCTGCACAGCTGGATTGTCAGCCACTGAAGATATTGGTTTATAATTAAAATGCTGGCACTGGTGCAATATCATTCATTGTTTGGCCTTCTGATGGGGAGCGTGAGTAATTATTTTTCTTCAGGATGTTCAAATAAAATATTTTGGGGAAGGACATGGTCATCATGTCAATCTACAGGTAGCAGGAACATACTGTGCTGGAGCAGTGCATGGTGTAAATGTTCTGCAGGCAAAACTGCTGCCAGCAAGAAAAGATTCAGGGTGAGGTTTTCAGCCACCCAGGCTGACAGCAGAGTAGGATCTGACATGATAAATGCTGAGGTTGCTCTCTCCTGTGGGTTGCTGGAAAGCTGGGGTGGCTGCGCTGATGGCAGGGAGGTAATAAAGCTGTCCAAGAGCTCAGTTCTCATCTCACGTGAAACCCTTTCTTTCATCTCCTATTTTGCTGAAAAAAAAAATGAGCACCATCTATAGAAGAGCTTTTTTTACCTGCTCAATGTTTTGTCTGCATGGGCAGTAGCAGAATTGCACACTTCAGTGGCCAGATCCTGGTACATGAAGCCCCAGAGAGCTTGGCTGGGGTGGTGAGGGGCTGTGAAGGGAGGTCACTGCCCTGATCATCATCCAGGTGATGTGACAGCCCAGCTCACCCTATAGCTGCAAGGACCTGGGGCAATGGCACAATGGCCAGTAAGGAAATGTCAGTCAAACAGCAAGAAGTAAAAACTCCCCAGTGGGAATGGTCAAGAACAGGAATTCAGGACGCAGCGAGGCTGTGGGACTTCCATCCCCGGGGACACTAATACCCAGGTCCAACCTTGCCTAAATATGAAGCTGTTGCTACTCAGAACAGGAGGTTGGACTAGAGACCTCCAAAGATCCTTTATAACCTAATGCAGCATCTGTGCCCAGGCAAACCAGGTCCCTTGCATGTACACCAGGAGCTGCTCTGCTATGGAGCCCCAGGACCAGACACCTCAGAGACTTTGTGGCTTGAGCGCAGCGTCCAAGGAGCTTTACATTTTTAGCAAACAGCCACAATCTGCTCCTGTTGCACTCGCTGGGAATTGCTGCTGAAATTAATGAGCAGGAGAAGGCCCAGGCACTGAACCCAGCCCGCTGCAGCTGACACAGCTCATGGCAGGCCCAGCAACAGGCAGGTAGCAATTTGGAGAGAACACAACTGGGAATCTTCCTTGTCTCATTTGCGCTGACGTATCCATGTAATCAGTTCATTTTTGGCCAGTTACTATTATTTCTCAGTGAAATTGCTGCTCTCTGCTTCATGTGCCTGGTCTCATCCCCTACCACTCCCCCGAGGGATGAGCAATTGTGCAGCAAACAAGTGGAGGGAGTTTGTCAATGGGCGACAACAGGACAAAGGGAAATAGCGAGGTAGCTGAAGTTTCCAGTTCTTCCCCAAGTAATGAGACAAATAATAATGAGTATTTACTCCTCCACGATGGCTCACTGGTGGAGGTGTGGGAGTGGAAGCAGAGAAGAGGGATCTGGGCTGGCTTGATCAAGAAGCCCTGGTAGTGATGGGTGTGAAGCTTTGAGCCATGGTTAGTCCCTGAGATGATTTAATAAATTTAAGGTTCCAGAAGTGCTTTTGTACAGTGTACCCATCAGTCTGCAAGGTTTCCAGCTGCAGGGGAAAGTGGGGGTGTGTGCATGCATACATGACCGTACAGAGGCTATTGATCTAGTCCGAGAGAATGGGAGTAAGTCAGTGACAAGCAGCTCATGGTAAATTTTGGTTTTCATTTATTTGGCTTATTTTTTTCTTCCTTCTGCTCTTCCAAGAAAATAAGTCCACTGGCTCGCATCTCATGGTCACTCCTGGCAGACAATGCAGCAGTTTAATGCTACAGCCTGTCTTTGAGGGCTCTTCCCTGAGGATTTGTAATGTTTTAGCTGTTTCTCCCTATGGAGCAGTATCCTGCAGTTTCTTTCTGCCCCCAGGAGGCCTGGTCTGCAGCTGGCTGCATGCAGGTTACAAGGTTTTTTTTGAAGTCCTCTGCTTGCATTAGCAGGAGAAAGTAAATATTCCCACTGCTCTTCAGCAATTCTCATCCTCGGGTGCTGTTAATGGCATAAACCATCTATCAGTCGGCAGCAGGCTACAGCGGGAACTGGCACACTTGAAAAACCCATGACATTGGATTAGGAAACATCCAGAGGCCAAGCAAACACTGGCAGAGCCCGGGGCTGGGGGAGCAGGGAGCTGGCAGCCCTGGGCTGAGCCCGCAGTCCCTCGCTGCATCCCCACGGCTGGGCTTGCACAGAGCAGCTTCCCCCTGGCCCTGCGGTGCTGCCAAGCAACCCTTCTGCTTTCCTTAGGATTTTGCCCTCAAATGATGGTTTTATTCTTTCCCTATTTTTTTTTGTTTTATCTAAGTGGTTTTGCAACTTCCCCGCATCATTTCCAGCACAGCCCCTTACCCAGATCAGTGTTGGTTCCTTCTCAAGACTTGTCACTACTCTGTCCCCTAAGAGAAGTGCTTGCTGGGTGCCAGCTGCAGAACTTATATGATGCCTAGAGAATCAGCATCGTGTGCTGCAGCCCTTATATGATATCTAGAAAACCAGCATCATGTGAGAGGCCTGAAATATGCGTGAACTGTTTTGGTTTATTGCATGTTACCTTATTTGCTGCAGAATGGTACCAGCACACCAGTGTCAGCTGATGTGCTTCTAGGATTGGAGTCTGGGTTTAGTCCTGTTAAGCTTAGGGAATGTCTTTATCTGCATCTTGAGAGATGTTGCAGTGGAACACAAATGCCCTTTTTACATCTCTTTATGCTCAGTAAATGTGCAGGCTATTTACTGTGCTGAAATGAGGAGACAAGGTGTTTTCCTCATGTGCCTTGGGATCCTTTGCCATTGCTTGGTGTGCTCAGTGAAGCAGCTGGCAGGTTTGATGGGTGAGGCAGCAAGGAGGAGAAAGGGAGAGAACTTAAGCATGAATTATATACGAATATAATCTGTCTCCTTAAAGAGGGATTTGCTGTCTCTTAGAGCACCCTCTTGAATTAGTAGTACTGAAAAGTCAAACCCAAACACACCCCAGATACCCAGCTCTGCTCCCCCAGCTCTCTGGCACAGCTTTTACACCCAGGAATATCCTGGGGAGTGCTGCCCGTGCAGCCAGCCTGGCTCCTTGTCACCCCCCACTGCCACCCTCTGCCTCACATGGGACCCATGGGCATTGCCAGAGCCCACGCACCACAGGGGGGAGAAATCTTCCCTTGGCTTTGGTGAATTTTATGGGGCCAGGAAAGGTTGGTCCTGGGGTTTTTTTTCTCCATTAATGTGACAAAATGTGTTGGGAAGAACTTGCTTTTACAAATGAGAAACTGAGTGAATAAGTGCCCTTGACAGGATGAGTCCCCAGACACAGAAGTTGTCTCATTCTTTCAGTGAATCCAGCTGCTGCTACATACCAGCAAATAGGTTTGATGCTCACATTTTATTTGACTGAGGCACAGGTCTCCCAGGGAACATTTCTGTCATCAGGTCCATCAGTTTGCTTTCAATCACTTCTCAAGTCACCTCAATAAAATGTCATGTTGGTCTATCAGAATCTCACACAGCTCTATGAGCTTTCAAAAATAACCAGCACGTATTGGCCAGCTCAGGGAGAAGTTCTAGCATAACCTGTCTCCCAACACTGGGGTATTCATGGTGTGTAGGCAGGTAGTGGATGCTCCCACCACGGGAGGTGTTCCCACTGTGATTTTGCACTATACTGGGATGACAGAGGTGGTGGCCCCAGGGCTCCATGGTCCTCTGGTCCTAGCAGTCACAATAACGAAGCAGAGTTGATCCAAAAGCTTTCTGTGAATTCATACAGAATAAGTTAAAAGATATCGATGCTAACAGGCACTAAGAAAAAGAAAGAAATTATTTTTTTTCCAGGTTTCCTGTCAAGTAAGTTAAAACACTTGCCCCTTCGAATTTCCACCGTGTTGTAAAAGTTTGCTGTGTGTAGCTGGGAGAAGCTGCTCTGGGCAGTGCTGGTTGTTTCCATGTGTTGTGTCTAAACTTGTCCCTCATGCTTGGTAATGAACCTGAGGCTTTTGGTTTCGGCTTTGAAGCTTAGTGTCATTTGGGAGTTTTTTCAGCAACAATACAACACTTTAGGGAAAACATGTTTTTTGGAATAGAAGCTAAAGTATGGGGATTTTGGTGCAGCAAGTTCAATGTAAAGATGAATTTCACTTAGGTTCATATAAGGAGGTTTAAGTGTAGTAATGCTTTATGTAAGAGTCACTGGGAATGTGGCTGCAGACAACTTACCCTGCCAGCTCGTAAATTATAAGTTGTTTTTTGTTGCAAAAAGGCTGCTAGTGGGGCCTGCTTGTTACATGCAGTACACAGATATTTCCAGCATGTACTTGTGATGGAACAGTTTTTTTGTTGAGAAGAGCACGATCCTTTCCTCCTTGGAGATAAATCATCATTTTAAATTCTCTCAGTGATGACTTTTCCATTTTAAGCAAACTGGAAATGCACAGAAAAGGTTGTTTAATTGGTTTATTTTTATTTTTCCTTAACGTGAGAGCAACTTAAAAATGCGTGTCTGGGCTGGTGACTATTTTAGGAATTTTCACGCAGTATAACACTTTTAGCAAACTTTTGACAAGTTTCTCACTATGATGCTGCAAATTCTGAGAATCTCAGTATCGAATGATCCCAAAATGTCTCTTGCCTTGGCCTTGGGCTGCCAGGGGCTGAGTGTCACGTCACAGGGTGTTACAAAGAGCAAGGGTTTCAGCATCATATCTTTAGTTCCTTGGCAGGGTTTTGTGTATTTTGGAGAGTTTTAGGAGAGGCTTTGCAAACCAGGGTAGTTCAGGTGAGACTCTGGAGGGGAGCAGAGAAACCCCTCTGTAGTTTTTAACGGCTCCAGGGGCACCACCGGGCTGTGCGCGCAGGGAAAACGCAAACAAGCAAGCAAAAAATGTTTTAAAATACTTGTAAGGCCGGGAGGCGATGGGAACTCCCCCTGAGAGCCGCGGCACATAGAGCCAGCCCCGGGCAGGCCGCAGCACTCGGGCCCGGCCGCGGCCTGTAGGCTCGGGCGGGCGGCGGCCAACCGGCCTCTGGCGCCCCCTGCCGGCCCCGCCGCGCCACCGCCGGGCCCCGCCNTAGTTGTAGAGAGCAATGAGGTCTCCTCTCAGCCTCCTCTTCTCCAAGCTAAACAGTCCCAGTTCCCTCAGGTGCTCCTCATATGACGTGTTTTCCAGACCCCAGGAAAGGGAGGTGGAAACTAAATTCTCCTGAATGGAATGGATCATGTTTCAGAGCTGTTCATGACCCTCGGGTGCTGTCAGAGAGCACATCTCCTCACTGGCAGCTCCATCTTGCCCGGCTCCCGTGAGCAGCAGGAGTTTGTGTGATCCAAACGTGTGGCCCCACGTAAAGGCTACACCAAACAAATGAATGTAGAAAAATGAGTTTTCCTTCAGAGGTCCTCCCTTGTGGTTCCTCGATTAATCCCAGCTCCTGCCAGGCTGCCCAACACAACCTAGCAAGGACAGACCTAGTGCTCCTCCTCCTGTGAAACAAGCCCTCCATCATTTCACCCTGTGCAGAGGTGTCAATTCCCTCACCTTTCCCTTCAGGACTCTGCTAACCTGGCTAAAGACCACGGCACACTGCGTCCCTGGCTTTAGGATTACTCTAGAATACCTGGGAAGCTCCTTGACATGAGGGTGCCAAGTCCTGTTGGCAGGGATGTGCTGGGTCCCAGTCTTGGTGTCCCATTCCCCAAGTGCCTTTGGTGCATAAAATGCAGCAAAGCCATGTCAGCTCCTGCTGGCTTCTCACAGGCAGGAGAACACGGGGGTGTCTGCAGGCAGGCTGTGGTGCACACTCCACTCAGGTTGCTCTTCTCCAACCTTGGCTTTGCCTCCCGGCTGTTGTGGTGCTGCCTGGTACACAGGAGCAGGAAAAGCTTTTTTTGTTCAGCCTTTGCACAGTGCTTAGCAACACGCGGGCCCTGGGCTAGGAGTGGTGCTTCCAGGGACTTCTGCAACACAGATAATAACAACTATTAAAACAGGCTTGGGAAATGAAGGCTGAAGTAACCTGAGAACAGGGCTGACAATTAGGATGAAGCATGAAAGGTAGAGTGTTTCTCTTTGCTAACTTGCTCTCCGTAGGGTATGTTGTGTGTATGTATCTTAAGTGATTCATACACCAGTCTAGTATCTCCCTAACACAGGTACTCTATAAAATAAGAATCTCACAGGTTCCTAGAGCAAAACTAACAGTATTTGTCCATGTTTCTGAATTCTTATTTTTTTAACTCACACACAAAAAAAAGAACCTTCTGAGACCCAAGAAAAGAAGTAGGGAGAAGGATGGTACAAGTCAGCTGTGACAGCTGGATACTTACAAGTATCTAAAATAATTAATAATTTCTATGTTGTAAATCTCTGGGATCTATGTTTTGCAATTTTCTTTGCTGGAAGCAGCTGTCTTCAAATTACCATGGTTTCAGAGATATCCATCACTTGGCAGCATGTCACCATGACCTTCTTTCTCCTCCTTCCTCCATTCTTCCATGGAGCTCACTAAATGTCTCCTAAAAAATTCTGCCCAAGTTACCAGTTCTGCCCAATTACTCTCTCCTTCTACTGCTGTCTTGTTTGAAGAGGACAGAAAAACAAGTTCTGGCATAGAAAATGTCAGCTATCACTTCAGCATCTTTCTGCACGTATTTTTTGCATCCATGTGGCAATGGCATTAAGATAGGAGCACTAAGGCATGTAATAATCTTTCAGCTCAGAAAGGGACAAGGCAAATCCTAAGAACAGGAAAGATTTCTTATTTAAATGGTGTGGTTGTTGAGATCTGGAGTTTATATACATACAGATTTTTATGCATGTACATTGAGTCAATGCAGGTAAGCAGCATCAGAGCAGGACAGCTTTCCAGGCAGGGATGAAGCAGTGACTATCATCTGTGCCTCTGAAATAGGTCACAAAGAAAACCTCAACAGAAGAATCAAGGAAATGCAGATACCTATTTTCAACAGGCAGAGCAGATCTGAACCTGGAACTTGGGGCTTACTAACAGAGCAGGTTAAATGCTGCCTGGTATTAGAGTTTCATTTGGTTCTGTTTTAGTTTTGGTACAAATAGAATGTTCAAGAGGTTAGAGGTATAAATACTGAAGAAAATAGGAGCAAAAATTGTAGACGTCCCCCTGAGGCTGCATTTGCAATGGATTTGATGTCACTTTCTTTTGGTTGCTCTCCAAGGTAGTAAGGTAACATCACCTTCTTGCTGTCAGGTTGCACTAGGGTGACTTGATTTTCTAGGACAGTTAATTGCTTTTCAAGATTGCATCACTTAATTCATACTAGAATATACTCCTTACTTTGCTGTGTGTTTGTATCACTTCTCTTCTGCACCAGTTTTGTTTCTGTGTATGTAATGCTTACCAGAGGGACAGACTCATTGGCATGTTTCTGGTCAGGCTCTCTACAAAGCAGCACAAGTTCCAAGATAAGATACTTGAGTGATCCAAGTAAAAGTCTGAAGTACTGGGTAAAACAGGGAATGGAAAAACTTCCATTTTTAGCTGGTAAACATCCTCCGCCTCTGCACAAAAATACAATCCAGGTGGCTCATGGATTGTCTTTAATCCACAAAAAAAATGTTAATATGCTTCAAAAGTGTCTTGAGACTTTGTCATTTATGATCCTCATAATTCATACATTCATGCAAGTGACTCCTCCCTGATATGGCAATAATTGAGTATTTCTGCTTTACAAAATATTTTACTATTCCCTGTTGTTAAGAGGGGAAAAAACATGGAACAGTAAATACTTTGATTGTATTTTTCATATTAAATCCCTTTTGTTTGCTTACGCTGCCCCTCCACCCTCAATCTGCAAAATGTTAAGTGCATGAGAAGCACTGCATGTCCACACAGGCTCCATGAGGCAAACCCGAGCTTCCCCTCTGTTCTGAGTTGACCAGCTGTGAACTAGAAGATTTTTGACAGCTTATTAGTCCAGGGCTGATCTGTGCTACTGAAGTTGTGTGGCTTCTCATTCAGCTGGCTTGCCTTTAGCAAACCTGGAATGTGAGCAAAACAAGCTCAGATCTGTCTGCTCAGCCCAACACACAGACCCACAGCCACTGAGAATGGGAATTTTGACTGGAATTTAGTGGGCATTTAGACTATCCAAGTCCAAAGCCACAATCCTGGAAAGCCCCCTCAGCTGTCACCTAGTTCAAGGAGACTATTCTGTATAACAACATTATTTTACTTCAACCAGGTATGTGTATGACTCAGTCTGAGTTCCTTTACCAAACCCCTGGAAGGCTTGATTTAGCAGGTGCTTTAGAACATGGCTAACAGGTAGTGACATGACCTACTCATGCCCCTTGTTCCTTCCTCCCTGCCTTACAAAACCTTAGAGCAAACTCCATTCTCTTTCTCTTGCTGGGAAGGTTGAAATCTGTATTTCCTTCTTCCCAACAGACTGCAGGATGATCCAGATGGATAGATTCCACCCTCCCTATTAATAATAAAAACATCCCAGATTCTTTAACATCATGATTGCTGCTGTACTGCTTCAGTTTGTCATCATGAGAAGTGTTCCACCATCTGCTTCACAACTATGATCATAGAATCATTTAGGTTGGAAAAGACCTCCAGGATCAAATCCAATCTTTGTCCAACATCTCCCTGACCCCTAGACCATGTCTCAAAGCACCACATCTACTTGATGTACTTCTAAAAGTCATTTGACAGCTAAAAGCCAGAAGCAGATTACAAATAGTATCAGGATTAAATTCCTGGTTCTACAAGAACAAACCTTTTAAACTGCAGTTTTAAACATGTCAGTTCAAAATGTGACTTTTGATGTGGTTGCACAGCATGGTGAGGCTCAGATCACTGCAGTTCTCTGCATGACCTTAAGAAAAAAAACTAAAGCTAGTACAGTAGGATTCTTGTTTTACACCCCTTGACAAGCATTAATTCTATAGAATGAATTTGATTTATGTGAAATTAGTAATTTCTAGTTTAGTTGCAGGTAAGTTCTAAAATGGTAGCTTCTTAAAAAAATTAAGACCCTACTTAGTTGAGTGTTAGGTCCCATCTGGACCTAGGGTAGGAAGCTGAGACTCATGCAAAGATGCATGAGATGCCCCTAGTCCAATGTCAAGCTCTTACTGTTAGGCTCAATACCTACTAGAAATAAGAAACTCTTTGCAAATGCCTTTTATTGACAATGTTTTTCAAACACCTTAGTCCACAAGTACAGTGCAGAAGCTTTGCCCTTTGTAAAAGAAAGATGATGTAATTCATGTCACAAATTTCAAAGTTTGAGGATTAACACAAAGTACCTGTCTGCACAGACCTGTAACTGTTTTCCCCTGAAGCATAAGCAAAACATGGTTTTGTATAAAAAAAATCACAGAAGCATTAGAAAATTATTTTTCAGCTCTGTCTCTTACTGTTGGTTTCAATACAAAGTGAAGACACTTGGATATTCTTCAATAGTATGGTCAGTAGTCTTCTAGTATCGCATCTACTGCTTGGTCTCTGTTTCCATCTGAGTTTCTTGAGATTCTTCAGCTTCTGAAAGTTTTTCATCATCTAAAATTGAATATTACTGTTAATCAAACATGCTTAGTTATATTTGTGGTCTATATTGCAGAGCTGTGTCCCACTAAAAAAAATTTGATGTTGACTGCCTGAAATGTGTTGCTGAGTACCTGGCTATACAAAATGCTGTGTTCAAGCAAAACAAAATCCTCCAAGGTTTTTAAGGCTGTTACTGTAACAGCTATTCCAGGAAACAAGGGATAAACCCTATGGTATCAATTTAAGCCAACAGTACTGGATGGCTTCAAATGATGTGCATTCTCTTTGCCTATTAATGGTTTATCTCAGACTGAAGCTGTGCCTTCCACCGAACTGTTACTTCCTTCACAAAATTCTAGAAGCTGAAAGGTAATCTATAGATTCATGTGAAAATGTATTTTAGAGACTAATACCTCAGCAAGCATTAGTAACATAATAACAATAACCTTCTGCTAAAGTGCACCTAGGATTAACAGTTCATTCTGCTTAAGAAGATCTAGATGGCCTTAGAGAACGAAAGTCTGCTCTTAAGGCATCTCAGCACGTTAATCAGGTCATGCTCAAAGGCTATACCAATTATTCCCTCTTGGAAAGACATGGCAAAAATCCAGCAAACAACAATATCATCCGTAGGGGATCATGAAAAGTAAGTGCTGATTTGAAAATATTAAGTATTTGTATGACAAAAGATAGGTATGACTAAATTCCTGAGTTTAGCTCTCGTGTGTGACAGTTTTAGTCCCTGCTCTATTATGGACTCACAGTCTGAGCAGACAAGTCATTCAGCTTTCCTGCATTACAACTTGTTTTTAGTAAAGTTTCAAAGGATGCTGTGATGGCAGTGACATGTTCAAAATCACTGAAACAGGAGTTATACAAATAAGTTTGGAAACTATGCACAAAAATACTTCAGGAAATATTTTTTCTGTTTGAAAAAAAAACCAATTTCAAATTGTTATTCTCCATCCCCATGTTTTAAAGAGGTCTGTTGCCTACAGATTAATCTGAAGCTACTCAGGAAATGACACAGGGGTTAGCTTGTAGAAGAAAAAAAATTGAGCAGTCTCAGGCTCTGGATTACTACTGGGGAAAAAAAATTGCTACATGCAAGAGGTCACCAGCCTCAACTGCACATAGCTAGCCCACTGCTGCAAGCTGTGACTCCTTTTGATCTGCTGAAACCCAACCCAGTTATGTATATTACCTAAGAATCATAGAATCAGAACACCACTTACTTTCCAGGGTTTGCTGAAGTTCATGGATGGTGCTGAGGAGAACATGAAACTGCTTTCTTCTCAGCTCCAACTGCAATGATAAAATATCTATTTTAAGAAACAGAGTGCACATAGAGCCAAACAACCCACAGCAGACTCTCCATTAGGTCCCTAATAAATAATTACATAACAATCTCTATGAAAAACCTACCTTGTCTTCAACATTTTCTTTAATGTGAGAAAGATGTTGCAGTTCTTTTCCCAAAGCTTCTAGCTGCCTGGAAAGAAATTGTCATAGTATTTTTAAAAAGTTCTGTAAAATGGATTTGGACAAAGCAGAGGAAAAAGAACCATTAAATAAACACACAAGTGAACAAAGATTAACAAATGAAATGACAGAGATGTAAATGTTAAATTAGGTCCCTTCCAACCCAAACCAGTCAATTCTGTGATTCTATTATGTCATAAACTTGTAATTTCAGGACTTTCAGAGAAAACAAGGCCTCCAAGCTTAAATATAGTTGTGCACTGGGACTGTAACAATTCAGTTCTGCCACAAACATGTTATTTACTTGACCATACAATGAAAGTTAAAGTAGGTTACTTAAACACTCATGGCCTTTTCATAGGCTTTGCTACTTCACAACTATCTTTATGTTGACAGGAGTAGATTAAATAAATATCAGCAAGAAGAATATATTTGATAAACCTACATACCCAACAAATAAACATGACAGTTCTCAGACACAACAACTGGCCAAACACAGTCAAAGACCTCATCTCTGACACAGGCCTGCCCATACATAGCACTGGATAACACATAAGACTTTACAGCAGGTGTATGTAGAATAATCCATATTTTTGATGCAACTACATGATGTAGTTTATGCCTCAGCACATGGAACTTAACACTGTGAACTATATAAATACTCAGTTCTTTCTCAGATGTCAGGTTTTTATTTTAATTGATTGTCTCTGGCATGAAGAGATAAGGAAATGTAGAACAGCTATAACCATTATTGTTCACATCCTTTTGAAGTACATCATCTTTCCACACCTCTTTGGGATCTTTCTGCAAGCACCTGACTGTTTTCCATTCTTACTTGGACCTACCCCAGACCACCACAATCCTTTCTGAGGTAGGGCAAAGAATGATGGGTACCATAATGTACTTTAGCTTTCAAATGAGGAGGGAGCATCAACATTTACATTCAGCCCTCCCATTTGGCCCTTCTACTTTTCCTCTAATGCCTACCATAATTTATACTCCATGCAAGGAGAACAATCTGTTTCTTTATAGGAGAAGGGGATTGTGGCTGACCATCCCTGATTAATTAGCAGGCAGAGCTATATAGGGGTCAGCAAGATAATGTTATTTTCTGGAGCACTGACAGCTGCTACAACTAGTCTGGGCAGGGAACCACAAAAAGACCTCCAGTACTAAGCCAGGTCTGGTTTAGTGCTACCTGAGGGTGGTTTGTTTTTTTTTTTGAGCCAGTGTGCTTGGTACCTTGAAGGGAATGCCTGAAAGAGGGTTGGGTGAGACACTGTCCCTTCCTTTAATGGAAACAGGCTAACAGCTTATAGGCTCATATGGTGATTCCACTAGTGTTTGGGTTTAGTTCCTGAAAGATTTCTCTTTGGCCCAACTTGCTGTTTACACTGTGCTGTCAGGAATAAGCAGACTGTGAGAAGACATGCTTTTTTTTTTTTTCTAGAAACATCCAAGCCACATCTGGAATTGTACTTCTTTTCCATTCTGCTCCAGGGAACCTTTGTCTAGCCTTCTCATTTTTGTATCTCCTTTTCTAATGCTCAGTGTTATTTCTTAGTCCTTTTAACAGCTCTTCTGATCCAAATTACACTGTGGACATTGCCATTTCAGCTCCTGCCACTTCCTGAATTGGCTCCTATGCATCACTTGTGACTAAGCTGATAACAGCTACTTTTCTTTTGTGCTGTATGACTGGTTGTTCCAAGAAACAGTCCTTTAAAATCACGATGAAAGTGTTTTTCTGAACTTTGTCCCATTGTGCCTTATGACCTGCCAAAGCTATAAATGTGACTCTTGCACTAAGCCATTACATGTCTCTTAAATTAAGTTTTCTCAAGGGTTTTTAGTGATTAAGAATTCCATGAAAAGCATGACATTGTTAGTGAGGCTTCCTCCATTCTGATTTAAGAGTAGCCCTTCTCAGTTCATAGTATGATTTCCTGTGTACTTTCCTCTAACTGGAGAGAGAGGAAAGCCTTGTAATTAAAACACTGGATGAAAACTTCATCTAGTCCTCTATTTAAAGTCTATTCACTTGGAGAGGTCAGTTAAAGCTAAAATACCTATGAACCAAGCTCCCTTGAAAAACGTTCCATTCTCTTACCTTGTCCTATTTCCCCATCTGTAGAATGGGGGATACTCTGCTACAGTTCAAGTTTGTGCCTTTGACTACAGATATGGAGAATTAAGGCCAAAAGGGCAAAGATTGGAGTCACTCTTCCAGTGGATGAACACACTGGTATTTCTAACTGTATTATACTTTCCTAAAGAGATCATAAAATTAAGTTTAAGAAAAGACAAAATGCCAAATTTACCAGCTAGAACTCACCACCATTTATAGCTTTGCCTAAGAAACATGCTTGGATGTGTTAAGCAAAATTAGAACAATCCTTCCAAACCTAAACAACATCCTCTAAGAAAAAAAAGTATTTTAATTTAGTTGTTTACATTCTTAATCAATTGACTTATCTGAAAAACGTCACTTTTGATAATTCTTTCTTAAGAGGCCTCACTTAATAAATGGCACACGCTGACTAATGAAGTAAGAAGTAGTCAAGCCTCATGAGAATTGCCTGTAATAAAGTTGTGCTAATGAAATCAAGTCAGAGAAAAACAACACTCAAGAAACGTGTGAAATATTCTCAGTGGCTTACAGCTACAAAAAAGCCATTATTAGGGTAATAATATAATTTAAAAAATCTTCCTTTTGCTATGAAAGACTATGGGATGTGAAAAGACTGAAAGTGGGCAATGGGATAGGCACAAACTGCACTTAAATGAGAACAGTAACCCCATGTTACATCTTTCAATCAGGTTAAGAACAAACTCACAGAAGCAGTGAGTCCTGGAATGTTTCCTTGGCTTGGTAAAGTGAAAAAGATCATCTCCCTACAACTGCCTCAGAAGCACCAGTAGTGACCCGAATCCCACAATGACACAAGCAATATTATAAGTCACATGCAAGACCAGTTGGACAACAGGTAGGTCCAGCCTGCATGCCAGGGCAGGTTATATTGTGGTACACAACATAGTAATTTATAACTGGGCATGCAGGAACAACAACTACAAGGAAAACATTAAAAAAACCCAACAAACTAAGAGCTTTCTTCTGCTCTCTCTCTCATTCCACCCTACTTGCTTGTGTGGTAGGTATTTTGCATGACTGCTGAATGCCTTTGCTGACACACTTTACAACTTCACTGCTTCTCTCTTTTTTCTGAGTAACTTGTATCCCTGGTAAACTGACATTAGATGTGTTTTTACATCTGAGTTCATTTATTCACCTTAACAATGGAAAGATTTCAAATATAAAATGATCAGCAATGCTTCTGAACCCATAGAGATGGAGATTAATTAAAGAAAGCTGATAAGGGCACAATTTTAAAATGGAACCCAAGTTTTTCTTGTGTCAAAAGAAATTATATAGAAGTGAGAAAAAGTTGAACTGAAACCAGGGAAATGTCAGATCTGGTGACTTTGAGCTTACTGGCTTATTATAATTTAATGTAGTCTCAGACTTACTTCAGTGTTTCATGTCTGTCTGGATGGTGCTGTATGACTTTGGCCAATGCATCATATTCTGAAAGAAATTTAAATAGTTGGTATAAATCATTCTGAAAGTATAGATTCAAGAACCAAAGATCAGGTACCAGAGACTAGTACAGATTCTTTCACTTTCTTGAAAACCCCCTTTTTTTTTCAAATTTGTACGTAACATCTTGAACTTGCAAATATACATACATAAAAATGTAATTTATACCATGCTACAACATTTCCAAGTAGATTATTGCATCAAAAGAGATCTTAAATAAACTACAGGTATGATTGTAGGCCATTATTTACTTAAACTTACCCAGTGCTAGTGATTTGTAAAGGATAAGGCCAGAAAACATGACCTTTGGATAGCTCTGCATTGCTGCACACTTGGTGTAATGTGTATGATTCATAAGCATTTGGTTTAGATATAATCTAATGTATATGTACAGAAAACGGTGCTGATGTTACACAAGCATGTAAGATTTTTAGGAAAAAAAGGATAAAATGCCTTATGAGAAACAACAGGATTTTTTGAAAACTGTATTACACATTAAGAATAATATTATTATATTGGCAACTAACAGCCATTTCCTGACATTGTACATATGCCAACAACCTCCATCACATGGAAAAATCTGTGCTGCAGGCTGGACAGAACGTATCAAACCCAGGCACTTCACACCTATTTCTGTGAAGGTGTAAGAACTCCACGTTCCTACTGGTTAAGGTTCTTTTAATTTCCAGTTGAGTCTAACATCAACCACAAAATTGATCAAACCGTTGTATTTAAGAACTTTTGCCAGTTATACTTTTAAACATTTTCTATTTTTGCATTTCATTGCTCAAGAAAAAACAAATTCTTGCTTTTCCTCATTGCTAATCTTTTGGTAAGACAGTATTACAGGTTCAATTGGAATTATAAGCACATACTTTTAAGAGTAGGGAAAAAATACACCTCTCCTAACAGGTATTCAATAAGGACAGAGGTGTTGGGTGTGTAACTGGCACCTCTGTCTCGGTGTCTGCCAAGACATTACCTGCCCTTAGGAACTGAAGGAATACACTTGAATGATCCTCAGTGCTGGATGTCAGTTTATTCCATCCTTGCCTCACTGTTGAGAAGAACTAAAGCACATTATTAAGTCCCCTGAACTGTGATAGGATGCTTTTGGGATCTTTCTTTGCCCTGAAAACATCCCTTTTAATTACTGTTTTAGGTTTGTCTGATGTTGCACGCCACTGAGATCTACTGGTTCAACCCTGCCTGCCCAATCCACCAAAAACTTATTAGTGGGTGTGGAATTCATCAGACTAAATATAGCATTCATGCTGCCAGTATAAATCCTTGCACTTTGAAAAATCTGGCATCCATTTTCCAATACAATGTATTTTAAAAGGTAACAAAATAATGAAACCAACTGGTGTAAATACAGATATTGCTCCTTACCCTGGCGATTTTTTCTAATCCTTTTTGCTTGCAGGATTTGTTTTTTGCACTCAGAAATCTTCTCGTGTGCTGCAGCTATACTATTCTCTTAAAAAGGAAAAAAAAATAGAGTGTTATATTGAAATCAAACAACACATGTACACAAGCCATTCTGCTAAATTATAAAAAGATAGAGCTGTTTGTGACATGGTGACCTGCTAGTTCTGTCAGCTTCAAAACTATGCAATAGGTTAAAAAAAGCTTTTATTTGTATGTATTTTGTATACTGATTAGATAGTTACAGCATATGAGAGTGCTATAAAAAGAAAGGATAAAAAAACACAACAAAGCACTAATTATATGTATATATTATGTTCATCACAACTGGCTTGAGTTTGTTCATAAAAAAGAAACTGTCAAACTGAAAACAGGGAGTATTTTCTCATCTTTACCTATATCCTTGTAGATTTTTTCATAATTTTCCATTTCTCTCAGGTTCATATCATACACCAGAAGAGTTTTTCCCATTGAAAACTCACACTGTGATAAAGTACTCAGCATTCGTTGGTACTGGCTGTAACTGAAAAGAGACAAAAGTATTTTCTCCTTCCTAAGCAGCATAAAAATACCTTTGTAAAACAAGAAAACAAAGCCTCACGCAGCACAAGGAACAATTAAATTATTAAGTAAAGGAAACATTTCAAAGACTCAATGTATCATTTTTTGAAAGCACAGCTAGGACCACTGCACCTGTTAATTCCACCATCGTGTCCTTAGAGGTGTGAGTATTAAGGGAAGGGGTAGATTGAGCCAGGGCTCATAAAATTCCCCAGTTAGGGCTGGCTCTGGGACTGCTGAGATTAATATTTCAATGCTGCTCTGGGCACACAACTGTTATATTGTGTTCTCTGGGAATTCACATCCAGTTCTGCACCTCGTAGCAGAACTCCACGTTGTCCCTCATCCCTCACTACTTTAGTCTGGTGGTTTTTTTTTTTTTTTAAAGAAGAAAACTGGAGGACTACCAGCAGCACAACCCTTCTCTAACAGAACAATTGCAGAGCTGCCAACTCAAATATTCCAGTCATGATCCTGTTTAGAACAGCAGGACTCCTGGATGGATCATGCAGCAGCTCGGCGATCCTGAGGGCATTCAGATGTGACAACAGAGCCTGCAGCCTTCACTCCTTTCTGACCTGTCTCTACACCTCGTCCCCTACCGCCGTGCTCGGGGTTTGTGCTGGGAACACGGCAGAGCCTGGCTGAAAAGCTGATGTGTACATTTTAACGCGGATCTTTCCAAAAGGACCAAACGCGAGTTAATCAGTTCCAAGACAAAACAAACCAAAACAACCAACCAAACACAAAACCACCCAAGAAAACAAATACCCTTCCTCTTGAGATCCGGAATTACACCATTTAATGAAACTCTTCACCAACAAATTGATCCTCCTGTCGTCACCAGCACCATCGCCATCGATCAGAAGTCGCTTGCGGATAACTTCATCTGAGGAAAAACTCCTGTTTAATGGCAGCCGCAGCCCAGAGCCGAGCGCGGCTGTCACCCCAGGCCTTCAGGGAACGGTTCCCGGGGCTAAACCGGGAGGCTCTGTTAAATAGCGGGCGTCCCAGGCTTCCGGGCCGGAACGCGGGGCTGAGGGACCCTGGGGCCCGGGCGGAGAGGCCTGGGGGCGGGGGGCGCCCAAGGCCCGGGCGTGCCCCGGCATGAAGGGCCCGGCAGCGGGGCGTTGGGGTCGGGGCCAGGATGGAGGCCCGTCTGCGGGGTAAGAGGCCGGGGGTCGGGCCCGGGGCGCCGCGGGGAGAGGCATGAGGCCGGGGCGCGGGGAGTTCTTCCCCGGAGGGCGGCCGGGGCCGTGCAGCAGGCAGCGCCGCGGCGGGCGGGC